>OZ025248.1:11961579-12408609 GCA_964019135.1 Arenicola marina | reverse complement strand
AATGACTGGTCATCCCGCCCGGTCGTCAGTTTCTTAGTTCCACCCCCCCCCCCCTCCTTTCCTCTTAGTTAGCCGCCTTGATCCGCCAGATTACTTGTGCTCATCGACCCCCCCCCCCCCCCCACTCGGCGTCCCGTCCCGTCCCCTCCTCAATGGCAGACCAAAGGCCCTTGACGAGGGAGATGGCGGTCAGGCCCCCTACATAATGCCCCTTGAACAGGTGGGTTGTTCCCCTAAACACCCTCCCATTTTGAGACGGGAGGCCCATTATAGTAACAATTATACCCTAGGTGACCACTCCATTATTGATGTGGGTCTCTCGTACTGGATCTGTTTCAGGGCGCTCACCCCAACCGAGCCCCCCCCCCCCGCCCCTCCCCCACCCACCCCCGCCCACCCTCATCCCCCACCCACCCCCGCCCACCCTCATACCCCACCCACCCCCGCCCCGACCAGGCTATCTTCAGATATGTGATCACATTCAAAGCGGGCCCGGTCTCCTCCGTCTGAATTGTCTGGATGGCACCTTCATCCATCACTTCCTATCCCCCATAGTACACTAGCCACCCCGCGAATGTTACGGTATGTCAGTAATTTGACCCGCTGCATGCAATGTCGCAGGGCGCTTCTCGCTTATCCCGCATTGTCCGCACCCGAGGCGGCTGCTGGGGCATGCAGCGGGTGCATAGGTGGGACAGACAGGCAGACAGTTTCGTTTTATTAATATAGAACTAGCAATTTATGACAACGCGACAGCAGCCACTATTAGATAACGGAGGACTTCCAATAAAGCCGCCACGCACTGTTTGGGATGGCGAGTTAACATATAGATAAGATAATGACGTTAATGACGTTAATGACGTTAATGATGTCATTAGTGGTATGCTTTACCTGCAGGCGTTCCTCCACGCCTCCTCGCTCAGTGTGACGACCAGTGTCGTGTTGGTCGGGTGACCCATCTGCTTGAAGCACAACTCTGACCGGATCATGAGTGCCATGGGCTTGGGACAGTCTGGTGCGGCCAGGGCCAGCCCTGGAGGTAACGGGGATGAAAGGAAAGACACAAAATAAGTAACAGACAGTAAAGTGGGTGCACTTCGTCATGGACAGGCGCGGCTATCGAGACGGCGGTTGTGTCCGTCGAGTGGGAGTCTGCCGAGCGCAGGGATTAACGCTTTTTAACGGACGAAATGAACTCAAATGTCACCCACGATCCCATTTAGATTTCGTGTCACAAGCAATGGACTCGAGATCTTTTTCGCATTCAACAGGTGGCGCTGCTGTGCTAGTCCAGACGAAGCAGGCGGGGAGGGGGGGGGGGGGGGGTACGTTCTTATTGGATTGGCAGACTGAGGCCTGTTTGTTTTATTATGATCATAATATGTTTAGCCAACTATTACCATATTTTATATAAATTTATATATTGTTTGACCCATGACTTACTGTTCAATAATAAATGAAATGAAGGGTTACAGATAAAGTGGTCACCCCGCATATGACAATTGTTCGTGTCGCCTCCAACGTTACAGGACGTTTTAACCTTTGCATGGCATAAGAGAAACATAATATAACATAAGATCAACCTTTATGTAGAGTTTGTTTTAACAGCTAACAAAAAACATCCGCACAAATGCTGTTGGCCAAAAATGACAATAATTATAATGAGCTTCACATTAGGCAACAATTGCATTGGCAAGAGAGAACCGGTCGATATATATATATATATATATATATATATATATGGAGATACTGGGTTATATCAGAGAATTCAGAGAGACAAGAGTGAGCCGGAGACTAGAGAGGACGAGATATCAATAACAAGGAGAAATGGAGAGAGACAACAGAATGGAGAGGGAGAGATATCAAGTAGAGGGGAGGCAGAGATTGGCAAGGAGGAAGGCAGTAACGTCACCAGTAACACCCAAGTCACGTAGGACGTCAGCACTCAATCGACGTTTCGGGCAGGTAATCACCCGGCCCGTTACCACCCCCTCTGCTCCTGACCCGCCCGTCCCCCCTCTCGTCCACGCCCTCTCGCCCAGGTCACCAAGGCCACGGGGCAGGGTGAGGTAAGTACACCTACCCCGGGCTTTGTGAGGTCGGTAAAGTGTATCCTCCTATAGCCACGCCCCCACCCCCTTCCTATAGCCACGCCCCCACCCCCTTCCTATACCCTCGCCCGCACCCCCTTCCTATAGCCACGCCCCCACCCCCTTCCTATAGCCACGCCCCCACCCCCTTCCTATAGCCTTGCCCCCACCCCCTTCCTATAGCCACGCCCCCACCCCCTTCCTATACCCTCGCCCGCACCCCCTTCCTATAGCCACGCCCCCACCCCCTTCCTATAGCCTTGCCCGCACCGCCTTCGTATAGCCACGCCCTGACCCCCTTCCTATAGCCACGCCCCCACCCCCTTCCTATAGCCTTGCCCCCACCCCCTTCCGTTTGATTCCTAGGAGCAGTGCTGAAGGCGGTTGTACTCCAGTAAAAGGAACCGCAGCCCACTAAACAGCTAGTGACTAGACTTCAATAACGGAAAAAGCGGTGCTTGGTGGGGGGGGGGGGGGGCACCCTCAAGACAATCCTGAATCCCTGCCTCAGCATGTTGGGCAGATATACACGGCAGCCCTCACAATATAAATATACATGAACATAACAGATCCTAAACGTTGAATCCGATAACGTATCCTTGACGGATAACGCATTATAAATTATAGCCCCCCCCCCACCTCACCGCCACACAATTGACGTTACTTCAGGGACTGCAGCAAAAGCACGTTTAAAAGCGGATGTTCACCTAATCCAATCGCTAAGTGACGTATAGTGTGACCCTTCATGTGGCGCCGCCTTACGTTATCACTGGAAGTTATCTCGCGGAGGGAACTCTTCACAGTGGAGCCTTCAGGGGAAACGAGTGAAACTTATAAGGGCCGCGATTTACGGATCAATTGCGACAGTTTCAAGCCGCGCAGCAGACCATGATCTTAGTGTTTCACGGAAAATAGCATCCAAACAAATTGATATACGTCTTGCAACGATCGTCTCCGTAAAAAAGCCATGATTGGAGTTAGAAACACAGCTATTTATATTAGCGATAATCACGCGCTCTTGCTTTGATCACTCGGTGGGCGTCATTTCCGACCTGAATATCATTAGCGTATCGCCTCCTGATTGGTCAATCGCGGACACATCTCCAAAAAGGCTCCCGCCTGGTTAAGCGGGCGAAATCGTGGCTGACGCTCACTTCTAAGTTTTATTGTGAGCTACAGACGGGACGGAACATTTTGTAATTTGCAGGCTAGACACTTGGGTATTATAAGAATCGGTAGAGCAGCGTTAGAGGCCAGGCTGGTGGCTTCCTTTAACATCTACTCTGTGGGCTTACCATCAAGCAACGTCACAGTTAGAAGGCAAACGTTCTCAACTGTGTGGTACCTGGAAAGTCCATTAATGGCTCACAGTGCCAATTGAACCTCTGCCTCTCCGCCCCAGCCCCACCCGTCATCACCCGTCCCCCTACCCCACCCCACGCCACACTCGCTGGCCTCTATATGACTGATACCATGTCGTCTGCCCCTATCTGGCTGATACCGTGTCGTTTGCCCCTCTCTGGCTGGTACCATGTGGTCGGCCCATATCTGACTTATACCGTGTCGCTGGCCCCTATATGACTGATACCGTGTCGCTGGCCCCTATCTCGCTGATACCATGTCGCTGGCCCCTATCTGACTGGTACCGTGTCGTTTGCCCCTATCTGGCTGGTACCATGTGGTCGGCCCATATCTGACTGATACCATGTCGCTGGCCCCTATATGACTGATACCGTGTCGTTTGCCCCTATCTCGCTGATACCATGTCGCTGGCCCCTATCTGACTGGTACCGTGTCGCTGGCCCCTATCTGACTGGTACCGTGTCGCTGGCCCCTATCTCGCTGATACCATGTCGCTGGCCCCTATCTGACTGGTACCGTGTCGTTTGCCCCTATCTGGCTGGTACCATGTGGTCGGCCCATATCTGACTGATACCATGTCGCTGGCCCCTATATGACTGATACCGTGTCGTTTGCCCCTATCTCGCTGATAGCGTGTCGCTGGCCCCTATCTGGCTGATACCATGTCGCTGGCCCCTATCTCGCTGATAGCGTGTCGCTGGCCCCTATCTGGCTGATACCATGTCGCTGGCCCCTATCTGGCTGATACCGTGTCGCTGGCCCCTATCTGGCTGATACCATGTCGCTTGCCCCTATCTGGCTGATACCATGTCGCTGGCTCCTATATGACTGATACCATGTCGCTGGCCCCTATCTGACTGATACCATGTCGCTGGCTCCTATCTGACTGATACCATGTGGTCGGCCCATATCTGGCTGATACCATGTCGCTGGCCCCTATCTCGCTGATACCATGTCGCTTGCCCCTATCTGACTGATACCATGTCGCTGGCTCCTATATGACTGATACCATGTCGCTGGCCCCTATCTGGCTGATACCATGTCGCTGGCTCCTATATGACTGATACCATGTCGCTGGCCCCTATCTCGCTGATACCATGTCGCTGGCCCCTATCTGACTGATACCATGTCGCTGGCTCCTATATGACTGATACCATGTCGCTGGCCCCTATCTCGCTGATACCATGTCGCTGGCCCCTATCTGACTGATACCATGTCGCTGGCCCCTATCTCGCTGATACCATGTCGCTGGCCCCTATCTCGCTGATACCATGTCGCTGGCTCCTATATGACTGATACCATGTCGCTGGCCCCTATCTCGCTGATACCATGTCGCTGGCCCCTATCTGACTGATACCATGTCGCTGGCTCCTATATGACTGATACCATGTCGCTGGCTCCTATATGACTGATACCATGTCGCTGGCCCCTATCTGACTGATACCATGTCGCTGGCCCCTATCTCGCTGATACCATGTCGCTGGCCCCTATCTCGCTGATACCATGTCGCTGGCTCCTATATGACTGATACCATGTCGCTGGCCCCTATCTCGCTGATACCATGTCGCTGGCTCCTATATGACTGATACCATGTCGCTGGCCCCTATCTCGCTGATACCATGTCGCTGGCCCCTATCTCGCTGATACCATGTCGCTGGCTCCTATCTGACTGATACCATGTCGCTGGCCCCTATCTCGCTGATACCATGTCGCTGGCTCCTATATGACTGATACCATGTCGCTGGCCCCTATCTGGCTGGTACCATGTGGTCGGCCCATATCTGACTGATACCATGTCGCTGGCCCCTATCTCGCTGATACCATGTCGCTGGCCCCTATCTCGCTGATACCATGTCGCTGGCCCCTATCTCGCTGATACCATGTCGCTGGCCCCTATCTGGCTGGTACCATGTGGTCGGCCCATATCTGACTGATACCATGTCGCTGGCCCCTATCTCGCTGATACCATGTCGCTGGCCCATATCTGACTGATACCATGTCGCTGGCCCCTATCTGGCTGATACCATGTCGCTGGCCCCTATCTGGCTGATACCATGTCGCTGGCCCCTATCTCGCTGATACCATGTCGCTGGCCCCTATCTGACTGATACCATGTCGCTGGCCCCTATATGACTGATACCATGTCGCTGGCCCCTATCTGGCTGATACCATGTCGCTGGCCCCTATCTCGCTGATACCATGTCGTTTGCCCCTATCTGACTGGTACCGTGTCGTTTGCCCCTATCTGGCTGGTACCATGTGGTCGGCCTATATCTGACTGATACCATGTCGCTGGCCCCTATATGACTGATACCGTGTCGTTTGCCCCTATCTCGCTGATACCATGTCGCTGGCCCCTATCTGACTGGTACCGTGTCGCTGGCCCCTATCTCGCTGATACCATGTCGCTGGCCCCTATCTGGCTGGTACCATGTGGTCGGCCCATATCTGACTGATACCATGTCGCTGGCCCCTATCTCGCTGATACCATGTCGCTGGCCCATATCTGACTGATACCATGTCGCTGGCCCCTATCTGGCTGATACCATGTCGCTGGCCCCTATCTGGCTGATACCATGTCGCTGGCCCCTATCTCGCTGATACCATGTCGCTGGCCCCTATCTGACTGATACCATGTCGCTGGCCCCTATATGACTGATACCATGTCGCTGGCCCCTATCTGGCTGATACCATGTCGCTGGCCCCTATCTCGCTGATACCATGTCGTTTGCCCCTATCTGACTGGTACCGTGTCGTTTGCCCCTATCTGGCTGGTACCATGTGGTCGGCCTATATCTGACTGATACCATGTCGCTGGCCCCTATATGACTGATACCGTGTCGTTTGCCCCTATCTCGCTGATACCATGTCGCTGGCCCCTATCTGACTGGTACCGTGTCGCTGGCCCCTATCTCGCTGATACCATGTCGCTGGCCCCTATCTGACTGGTACCGTGTCGTTTGCCCCTATCTGGCTGGTACCATGTGGTCGGCCCATATCTGACTGATACCATGTCGCTGGCCCCTACATGACTGATACCGTGTCGTTTGCCCCTATCTCGCTGATAGCGTGTCGCTGGCCCCTATCTGGCTGATACCATGTCGCTGGCCCCTATCTGGCTGATACCATGTCGCTGGCCCCTATATGACTGATACCATGTCGCTGGCCCCTATCTCGCTGATACCATGTCGCTGGCCCCTATCTGACTGATACCATGTCGCTGGCCCCTATCTCGCTGATACCATGTCGCTGGCCCCTATCTGACTGATACCATGTCGCTGGCCCCTATCTGACTGATACCATGTCGCTGGCCCCTATCTGACTGATACCATGTCGCTGGCTCCTATCTGACTGATACCATGTCGTTTGCCCCTATCTGGCTGGTACCATGTGGTCGGCCCATATCTGACTGATACCATGTCGCTGGCCCCTATATGACTGATACCGTGTCGTTTGCCCCTATCTCGCTGATACCATGTCGCTGGCCCCTATCTGACTGATACCATGTCGCTGGCCCCTATCTGACTGATACCATGTCGCTGGCTCCTATCTGACTGATACCATGTCGTTTGCCCCTATCTGGCTGGTACCATGTGGTCGGCCCATATCTGACTGATACCATGTCGCTGGCCCCTATATGACTGATACCGTGTCGTTTGCCCCTATCTCGCTGATACCATGTCGCTGGCCCCTATCTGACTGATACCATGTCGTTTGCCCCTATCTGGCTGGTACCATGTGGTCGGCCCATATCTGACTGATACCATGTCGCTGGCCCCTATATGACTGATACCGTGTCGTTTGCCCCTATCTCGCTGATACCATGTCGCTGGCCCCTATCTGACTGGTACCGTGTCGTTTGCCCCTATCTGGCTGGTACCATGTGGTCGGCCCATATCTGACTGATACCATGTCGCTGGCCCCTATATGACTGATACCGTGTCGTTTGCCCCTATCTGGCTGGTACCATGTGGTCGGCCCACATCTGACTGATACCATGTCGCTGGCCCCTATATGACTGATACCGTGTCGTTTGCCCCTATCTGGCTGGTACCATGTGGTCGGCCTACATCTGACTGATACCATGTCGCTGGCCCCTATATGACTGATACCGTGTCGTTTGCCCCTATCTCGCTGATACCATGTCGCTGGCCCCTATCTGACTGGTACCGTGTCGTTTGCCCCTACCTGACTGATACCATGTCGCTGGCCCCTATCTGACTGATACCGTGTCGTTTGCCCCTATCTGGCTGGTACCATGTGGTCGGCCCACATCTGACTGATACCATGTCGCTGGCCCCTATATGACTGATACCGTGTCGTTTGCCCCTATCTCGCTGATACCGTATCGCTGGCCCCTATCTGACTGGTACCGTGTCGTTTGCCCCTATCTGACTGGTACCGTGTCGTTTGCCCCTATCTGACTGATACCATGTCGCTGGCCCCTATCTGACTGGTACCGTGTCGTTTGCCCCTATCTGGCTGGTACTATGTGGTTGGCCCCTATCTGGCTGGTATCGCCTTGGCCCCTATGTGGCTGGTATCGCCTTGGCCCCTATCTGGCTGGTATCGCCTTGGCCCCTATGTGGCTGGTATCGCCTTGGCCCCTATCTGGCTGGTACCATGTGGTTGGCCCCTATGTGGCTGGTACCTCGCCGTTGACCCGTCTGGCTGGAGTCGCGTCTTCGCTGGGGCTTCGTGTTATGGTTTAGATGGCACCCGACGGATGCCTGATGGTCATATCGGCTTAGGAGGGGGGAGAGGGGGGGGGCTGTCACCCTCTGTTCGATGACCATTACAGAATCGACTATCCCTACCAAGAGACGCCTGTTGGAGACACACGGAGACACTCCGCCACGCCATAGCCCGCTGGTGTCCCGCCATGATAGTGATACCCTGCTGCCATGGTGGTGATACCCTGACGCCCTGGTGGTAACACTCTGGTGCCGTGGTGGTGACATACTGCTGCCATGGAGGTGACACCCTGCTGCCATGGTGGTGACACCTGCTGCCATGGTGGTGACACTCTGCTGCCATGGTGATGATAACCTGCTGCCATGGTGCTGACATCCTGCTGCCATGGTGGTGACACCCTACTGCGATGGTGTTGACACCCTGCTGCCATGGTGGTGACATCCTGCTGCCATGGTGGTGACACCCTGCTGCCATGGTGGCGATACACTGCTGCCCTGGTGGTGATACCCTGCGGCCAGGGTGGTGACACCATGTCGCCATGGTGGTGACACCCTGCTGCCTTCCAGACAATACAAGTAATGCTCTCGCCTCGTGCAGGCAGTATACAGGACGCCTCATTAATTAAGTCCGGACAGTAGGCATGTGACTGAAATAATGCCCCGATGTGGAAGGTTTTTGATTGGCCATAAATAGTTCTAAGTTAGGGTGACGGACACAAGTCACGTGACGCTGATCCTAGGTTATCTGCCATTGCCACTAAAGCACCATTTACCATTATCATCACTTTAAGTGTTAATACTTGCATTAATGCTGTGCAGGGAAACAATAGAGGAGTGGCCACTGCGACTGCCGCAATAAACAAAGGAATCTCCACGTTATCGCCATAATGACAATTTGTATGCCTCAGCTTCCATTGAAACGTTGGCATAACCCTTAGCAATTCATTAATTATGAGTTGGGCTTTATTTCAAGTTTGGCTTTGAATATATGTTTTCACTATTGTGATATGTTGATCATGATGTGTACAGCTGTACGTCATACAGCGGATTATGATGTGTACAGCTGTACGCTATACAGCGGATTATGATGTGTACAGCTGTACGTCATACAGCGGATTATGATGTGTACAGCTGTACGCTATACAGCGGATTATGATGTGTACAGCTGTACGTCATACAGCGGATTATGATGTGTACAGCTGTACGCTATACAGCGGATTATGATGTGTACAGCTGTACGTCATACAGCGGATTATGATGTGTACAGCTGTACGTCATACAGCGGATGATGTGTACCGCTGTACGTCATACAGCGGATTCAGTTATCACTAAAACTATCTTAGACTTCCGCACGTTGAAAGGGTCTAACGGCGCATGTTGCAAGCCACATGGCAAACAGTCTTTGGTGCAAGCCACATGGCAAACAGTCTCTGGTGCAAGCCACATGGCAAACAGTCTCTGGTGCAAGCCACATGGCAAACAGTCTCTGGTGCAAGCCACATGGCAAACAGTCTCTGGTGCAAGCCACATGGCAAACAGTCTCTGGTGCAAGCCACATGGCAAACAGTCTTTGGTGCAAGTCATATGGCAAACAGTCTCTGGTGCAAGCCACATGGCAAACAGTCTCTGGTGCAAGCCACATGGCAAACAGTCTCTGGTGCAAGCCACATGGCAAACAGTCTCTGGTGCAAGCCACATGGCAAACAGTCTCTGGCCTTGGCTGCCTATAACCTGATCGTACCTAGGTAACGCCATTATTGCCAAGATTGACCCTGGATAAGTATTCATAGAACACGTTTGGCACGCAAGGTGCCTTTCCATTTTAAGTTTTGGTAGTAATGGTGGTTATAATCCTAAAATTAGATTTACTTTAATAGTGGCACATTTTCCATGCTCAAAATACTTTAAGTGAGTACAATAATAACAATGTTTATTGTCCAAAGGTTTGCATCTCAATTACTCAATTAAACATAAACATATATAATTTAGGCAATAGCAGAAGCCAAAGCTTATATGCTGACAAAATGCAACTTCAAAAGCAGACCTCTACAGATACCCACCCACGTGCCGAGCACCCCCCCCCCCAAAAAAAAAAAAAAAACATGAAAAGGCCACAGTACGAGGTTTTTTTGAGTAATTAATGTGAAAATCATATATTGTCCCGCATACTGTATATAAATATAATGATATAAGTGCTATCGTGAATCTGTGAACAGGGGCGGGGCTCCAGGTGGGGGGGACTCGGCCCCGGCCCCCCCACCCTTTTAGGGCCGAAATTGATATAATTTATGCCAGTTAACATATGACTAGCAAAACCGCCCTCGCCCCCTAGTCACCATATCTGGATCCGACCCTGAAACCGACCCCTCCCCCTATTCAGACTTTCTGGATCCGCCCCTGGCAAAGGGATGAGGTAATTTCCTGTTTTACTCCATTTGCAAATGTTATACTTAGCGTTAATAAGAATTGCGTAGAGCGAAGTAGGGTTTATGAATGCAGATCCCAGTTGTCCGGTAGCAACAATGGGATTAACCCAAGCTACTTAACCCTCTCAAACTTTATGATTTATAGTAACACTTGATCATCTTCATGTCGCCATCGTCCTGGTAATCTTCTTCCCGGAAGTGCATTTGAAATCGCCCTCATATAAACTTAACATGGCCTCGGAGCCAGTGCAAATCAGTGACCGTGCTAGACGTAACCTCCTTCCTGAGAACCTAGTGAAATGGTGATCCAGTGGAAAAAAACAGCCAAATAACACCCGACATCTGCATCATCGTCTACAAAATATCGCACTTGGTGGTGGGAGGCGACGTCCTGAATAACAACATAGCTTGCTCGTCTATGTGTAAGGTCATAGATGACAGTCGGCATCAATTCCCGGGCGGGTCGCTCCCGGATCGGTTTCCTTGGCTTCCTGTTAAGCTAAACACACGGGATCTCATTAATATCCGGGTGGCTCAATTCTGATATCTGGGCAATGGAATAAAAATCATGTCGAATGCTCCACGAAATGTCAATTCCGGTCGTGGTTTATTTGATTGCCCCAGGAGGTACTTCCATTCCGTCTCACCGGACACCCTATCTACGCGCCATATAACCAGGACCTCCTGCTGCCCCGCCTTATTAATGGGGCTGCATTCTGCATACAGCTGGCGTCGAGTTTCAACGGGGAATGCGGCCTCAATCTGACGCCAAACAGGTTATCGCAAGCTGTTCGGGCTCTCGGCATGCAACGGGAGCCGCGCGAGGGAGGGAGGGGGAAGGGGGAGGGGAGGGTATGGGGGGGTGGGGGGCGTAAAATATCCCCGTGGTAGCAGCACAGAGATAGCTGGAGTTCTGGGATATCATCTCCGATTCTCTGCAGGATTCACTGATCATCTGATGGAGCCGACACGAGGCATGTGTCGTTCTTCGTGTGGCATATACGGCCGATATCAATTGGCCAATGACATTATATGCTCAGTGCAGTCTGAAAACGACTGATTTACGATGTGATGCACACTATAATAATTAACCCCTTGCAAAAGCGAGCTCATAAATCATGCATATATGATTACTGCAATAAGAAAGGATTGTAGGGCACGTAGACCCCAATCATCAGACGTCTGAAGTTTGCAATGCAAGTCATCAGTTACCTAAGTTAGAATGCCGAGATAACGAAGAAATATGCCGCGAGAAGATTCATGATGGGGTTAAGCAAATGTATAATACCTTGCTATCATTCATTTTTTATTACGATTATTTACAAAATAAAATTGGGAGGAGTATCGTCCTTTGGAGGTGGTGTGCCGGTGGGTTGTTATGATCCAAAGGCAGGAGATCTGCGTCACGAGGCACGTTTAGACGAGTTACGAATGAACCTAAATGTATCGCGGTGCCCCTCTGTATCGCGGTGCCCGTCTGTATCGCGGTGCCCGTCTGTATCGCGGTGCCCCTCTGTATCGCGGTGCCCCTCTGTATCGCGGTGCCCGTCTGTATCGCGGTGCCCGTCTGTATCGCGGTGCCCGTCTGTATCGCGGTGCCCGTCTGTATCGCGGTGCCCCTCTGTATCGCGGTGCCCGTCTGTATCGCGGTGCCCGTCTGTATCGCGGTGCCCGTCTGTATCGCGGTGCCCCTCTGTATCGCGGTGCCCGTCTGTATCGCGGTGCCCGTCTGTATCGCGCTGCCCGTCTGTATCGCGGTGCCCGTCTGTATCGCGGTGCCCGTCTGTATCGCGGTGCCCGTCTGTATCGCGGTGCCCGTCCGTATCGCGGTGCCCGTCTGTATCGCGGTGCCCGTCTGTATCGCGGTGCCCGTCTGTATCGCGGTGCCCGTCTGTATCGCGGTGCCCGTCAATCGTCTTCTTTAATATTCATATCGTTCTCGTGAATTCACTGCCCTAACGTCGGGGGAAGCCAACCACCACCAACTTTACTCAGTACTTGATAATCCCATTATGATCTCAATCGAAATCCAGCTGCGTGCTAGATTTCTTTCAAACATTTATCATATCGGGTGATATTCAAACATTTATCATATCGGGTGATATTCAAATCATTTATCCACGTTGTTCCTCATGTATGTTGGGTGATATTTTACTTCGGCAGTAAGTAAACCCATTCCTACTAGCCTCGGCTAGATGGATCACCCCTTTAGCCACCCCTTTAGCCTCGGCTAGAGGGATCACCCCTTTAGCCTCGGCTAGAGGGATCACGCCTTTAACCTCAGCTAGAGGGATCACCCCTTTAGCCTCGGCTAGAGGGATCACCCCTTTAGCCTCGGCTAGAGGGATCACCCCTTCAGCCTCGGCTAGAGGGATCACCCCTTTAGCCTCGGCTAGAGGGATCACCCCTTTAGCCTCGGCTAGAAGGATCACCATGTTAGCCTCGGCTAGAGGGATCACCCCTTTAGCCTCGGCTAGAGAGATCACCCCTTTAGCTTCGGCTAGAGGGATCACCCCTTTAGCCACGGGTAGAGGGATCACCCCTTTAGCCTCGGCTAGATAGATCACCCCTTTAGCCACCCCTTTAGCCTCGGCTAGAGGGATCACCCCTTTAGCCTCGGCTAGAGGGATCATTCTTTTAGCCTCGGCTAGATGGATCATCCCTTTAGCCACCCCTTTAGCCTCGGCTAGAGGGATCACCCTGTTAGCCTCGGCTGGAGGGATCACCCATTTAGCCTCTGCTATATGGATCACCCCTTTAACCTCGGCTAGAGGGATCACCCCTTTAGCCTCGGCTAGATGGATCACCCCTTTTCCCTCGGCTAGAGGGATCACCCCTTTAGCCTTTACTAGAGGAATCACCCCTTCAGCCTCGGCTAGAGGGATTACCCCTTTAGCCTCGGCTAGATGGATCACCCCTTTAGCCTCGGCTAGAGGGATCACCCTGTTAGCGTCGGCTAGAGGGATCACCCCTTTAGCCTCGGCTAGAGGGATCACCCCTTTAGCTTCGGCTAGAGGGATCACCCCTTTAGCCACGGCTAGAGGGATCACCCGTTTAGCCTCGACTAGAGGGATCACACCTTTAGCCTCGGCTAGAGGGATCACCCCTTTAGCCTCGGCCAGGGGGATTACCCCTTTAGACTCAGTTAGAGGGATCACCCCTTTAACCTCGGCTAGAGGGATCACCCCTTTAGCCTCGGCTAGATGGATCACCCCTTTAGCCACCCCTTTAGCCTCGGCTAGAGGGATCACCCCTTTAGCCTCGGCCAGAGAGATCACCCCTTTAGCCTCGGCTAGAGGGATCACCCCTTTAGCCTCTGCTATAGGGATCACTCCTTTAACCTCGCCTAGAGGGATCACCCTTTTAGCCTCGACTAGAGGGATCACCCCTTTAGCCTCGGCTAGAGGGATCACCCCTTTAGCCACCCCTTTAGCCTCGGCTAGAGGGATCACCCCTTTAGCCTCGGCTAGAGGGATCACCCCTTTAGCCTCGGCTAGAGGGATCACGCTGTTAGCCTCGGCTAGAGGGATCACTCCTTTAGCCTCGGCTAGAGGGATCACCCCTTTAGCCTCGGCTAGAGGGATCGCCCCTTTAGCCACGGCTAGAGGGATCACCTCTTTAGCCTCGGCTAGATGGATCTCCCCTTTAGCCACCCCTTTAGCCTCGGCTAGAGGAATCACCCCTTTAGCCTCGGCTAGAGGGATCACCCCTTTAGCCTCGGCTAGAGGGATCACCCCTTTAGCCTCGGCTAGATGGATCACCCCTTTAGCCTCGACTAGAGGGATCACCCCTTTAGCCTCGGCTAGAGGGATCACCCCTTCAGCCTCGGCTAGAGGGATCACCCCTTTAGCCTCGGCTAGATGGATCACCCCTTTAGCCTCGGCTAGAGGGATCACCCCTTTAGCCTCGGCTAGAGGGATCACCCCTTCAGCCTCGGCTAGATGGATCACCCCTTTAGCCTCGGCTAGAGGGATCACCCCTTTAGCCTCGGCTAGAGGGATCACCCCTTCAGCCTCGGCTAGAGGGATCACCCCTTTAGCCGAAGAGGTAGAGTAGCTGACTCGAGATCGGAAACCACGACGGGTTTGAGACCAACAATGTATACTGTAAATATTACTAACAATGTTTCCAGGAGTGAAAAGACAGAACTATTATATGATTATAAACGGTAAGCACGGAAAGTATTACTGACAATCCTCCCCTGGTGTGCTGGTAGAGTTGGAGTACTTGGAGTTCTCATTTGGGACGCCGTTAACTGCGAGCAATTGCCTAATTGATTTCACTCCGCGGCAGGTGCGCCATCTAGCGGGAGTGGCCGCTATTGTCTGAACGCGAGCGAGGAGAGAAAGTAGTTGTGGTGATGTTTACCGCGCTCGCCGCCGCCTTGTCAACAACAAGTTTAAGTGGTAGACTGCCTTCAGCGGCCTGCAAGCGACGTCGCCCGTCCTTGACGCGTTCGGACGGCCGCATCTCATGAGCGGTGGTAGTGGAGGGAGGAGGGGCTAGAAATTGAGTCGAGTGGGGTGGCGGGCGGGGGGGGGGGGAGGGAGGGGGAGGGGGGCGATGGAGGGGTAAGGGCGGTGATCGAGGGAGGGTGTAAGTATCCCGGAGGAAGAAACCCCAGACTGGATTGATGGGTGGCTGTGGCGCGAGTGGCGAAGAAGGAAGAGCGGCGGACAGCGTCGGTGTCCCGGTTTCCTTCTAACCCGGCCATGCCATAGTCTCGGCGTCGGGTTAATGTTGTATAGTCATACAAGAGCTACGGCAGCTTGTGGCGAAATGGTGGGTTGGCGGCGGGGGTGCCTATAACAGTTATAGTATGAAAAGTGGAGAGCGGCAGAGTGGTGTGGGGCAGGGGAGGGGAGGGGAGGGGAGGGGAGTGGCAATGGGGGTAAGGGCCAGGGACGTAGCCTTCAGGCACGGTGAGCTCGGGAAACCCAATAGGAAGGTCGACACCGGAGAGTCGAGATGGAATAAACGTTTACCTGCTCCTCCTGAGTGGAGTCAGTGTGGGGTGGATAGTGAGCTGGTGGGGGAAGGAAGGGGGTGAGGGATACTGGCAATACGTACAGAGATGTGGGTATACCAAACTGGTCTCGGGTGTGAGCCCACTCTGTACTAAAAACTCGCACTAGGGACCATGGCGCCATCTATTGTACAGTGAGCACACTACAGGGCAATGTCCAGTGATGAGGTGTGGAGAAGTGAAAGAAGCTTCATTAGCTGGGTGTATGCCACACGACTGAGCTGCCCTGGGGCCTATCCGGGAGGCAAAGGGGGGTGTGTGGGGTGGGAGGGGGGGGGGTAGGCTGGGGAAGACGGTTGAAGTCGGTCATGTAGTAGGCCCATACACAGACATTTCATACCTAGATGGCCTTTGATTTTGCACATGAATCTCCTTCACTTTCAGTGATGTTACCCAGGGGAGTAATTACCCTTATTCGTCCACTCGCAGCCTATATCGCAATCGAGCTTCATATTTTACGCTTAATATTTTTTCTTCAGTACCTAATGCTGGGCATGTAATCCATAACAAATGTTGAAAACATATTAATCTATTGTTGGACTTTTAGTAACTTAGACAATTTGTAGTTTTATGTTGGATCATTGCTACCCTAATGCACGAACATTAGTTGGTTGTCTGCGAAAGACGATGGATTTGCAGCTTTTGTTTTGGTTTAAATAGTAAGAACCCCCTGCGGGTTCGGGGGAAAGTAGAATAGGCCCGATGCACCTCCATGTTTAACATCTGCATGTCGTAAGAGGCGACTAAATGGAGGCGAACCGTATGCCGTGGTTCGCAACCCGTGTCGGAGGAAGACGGGACTCTGCTGGTTGAGTGGAAACTCTGTTTCTGCAAGATACCAGTTTGACCCTTATTTCTCCTAGACGGGAGGTCAGATTTGGCCCGGTCTGATCAATCGGCTCGTCACGACAAGTCCAAGGATTCATGTTCAACAACATCATATCAAAAACATTTTCACCCTATTATTCATACAACCGTATGCAATGAGTCTTTTGAGACACCTCATATTTCAGTTGCTCTGAACAAGATCCTGTTAGGACGGTGGCTTGGGCTAATCAAGTGGCAAATACCTCTTTTTTTCCAACAGAAGAATAAGTATTTGTTATGCGAGTATACCGTCTGTGTATCCTTGGCACTGGGTGCTGGAGTACCGCACCGAATCAGTGTCCCGAGAGGGCTCCGAGGTGGGTGGGGACCACGGACGGTGAAATATTTAAACCCAACATGAGTACCCAAGAAAAAAACCCCACACCTGCCGAAACAAAAGCACGAGAAGAACGATCCAATAAGAAACTTCGAACAAGCTCTCCTACACATGAACCAAATCAACAAAACGACAATTTTTCAAGATTTTTGATGGCACACGCCACAAATCCAGATTTACCTCTTTCGAAATTGTCACCATTTGCACTGGATAAGGCCATCCAAAGTCTGGCCGGAGAACCAAAAGATGTCAAACGACTCCGCTCCGGTGACCTCCTCATCGAGGTCACACGGAAGAGTCATGCTGACAACCTCCTCCAAGCCACGACCCTCCTCCATATCCCAGTTACAATAACTCCTCACCGTACCCTCAACAATAGCCGAGGTGTCATCCGGTGCAGAGACCTACAAATGTGTTCTGACACAGAGATAGTTACCGAGTTGGCCTCACAGAATGTCATGGAGGCCAAACGGATATCAATCACGAAAAATGGAGAAAGAATTCCAACAAATACTATAATTCTCACATTTGCATCCCACATCCCTCCTACAACAATAAAAGCTGGATACCTTCGTGTACCAGTCGACACCTATATACCAAACCCACTACGCTGTTTCCAATGCCAACGCTTCGGCCACGGAAAGAACAACTGCAGGAGGCAAGTCACCTGTGCTCGCTGTGGCGACGAGGGCCATGAAGACACCTCCTGCAGCAAACCGAGTCACTGCGTAAACTGCAAAGGCAGTCACTACGCATACTCAAAACAGTGTCCAATGTGGCAAAAAGAAAAAGAGGTACAGACAATAAAAACTAAAAACTCCATATCCTATCCCGAAGCGAGAAAAATAATAGAAAGTAAAACTACAAATGTAACTGGAAACAAAACATTCGCTGAAGTGACGGGCTCGACCCAAACCAAATCCAATGAAACAACACCAAAACCAAACATGGTTTCCATAGGGATAAACACTGTTTATTCTTGGCCACCAGATGCAGAATTCACAATTACAACAGAAACCCCAGAGGAGACAGGAACATCCAGCCAAACAGAGCCCATAATAGAAATTCAAACAAAGACACCTGCAAAGACAACTCCTACAAAATCCACTCCAAAACCCACCACCCACAAACTGAACAAATCGAAACCAGCAAAACTAAACCGACCACCCAAGGGATCAACGGATCCCATCAAAATACATAACAAATACTCGCAACTAGAGGAGGAGGACGATGAGGAAATGGAGACAGACCCACAAGAAAGGGGAAGGGACAAAAGAAAACACAAGGCAGATACGCCACCCATATCATAAACCATGGCTTCCATTATACAATGGAATTGTCGAGGTATGAGAGCCAATCGTGATTAAATCCTCTTGCTAAAGCAGGACCACAACCCCATAGCGTTTTGTCTCCAAGAAACATTCATCAAAAACCAAGGCGATATAACAATTAGTGGATATACATCATATGATAATCTAGGACTTAATACGGGAGATAAAATCACAGGCGGAGTTAGCATCCTTATAAAGGAGAAAACTCCACACAGCCAAATACCCTTGCAGACCAACCTACAAGCTATGGCCATACGAATAACATTACACAAAACCATAACCCTGTGCTCTATCTATATTCCACCTAATTTACGTCCAACACGACTAGAACTAGAAAATATAATAAAACAACTTCCTGCGCCGTATATACTTCTTGGAGATTTCAATGCCCATCATACGATATGGGGTTGTAAAGACATACAACCCAAGGGCCGCCTGCTAGAGGACTTTATCTTAAAAAACAATACCGTTCTGCTCAACGATGGCTCAATAACTTATATACACCCTGGGAATGGTGCCAAAACGGCTATAGACCTAACTATAGCCCATCCCAGTCTATGCCTTGATTTCAACTGGAAAGTGGAAGATGATCTTCACGGCAGTGACCACTTCCCTATCCTTCTTACTAGCCAATTTCCCGCTCCAGATGAAAATATTGCTCACTGGAAGCTACATAAGGCTGACTGGAGTGCTTTTAAAAAAATGTGCTTTGAAAAACTCACAACAGCCAACTTCCAAGGTATACCAGACCCAATAGCCCTCTTCAGCGAAATACTTCATAAAATAGCTGAAGACACCATTCCCAAAACCTCGACCAATCTCAAAATACAAAAGAAGCCATGGTTTAACGATGAATGCCGTGAGGCCGTACAACAACGAAAACAGGCTCAGCGAGAACTCCAAATACATCCTACTCCAGGAAATATCCTCAAATATAAACAAGTGCGAGCACAGACCCGCCGCACAATACGAACAACAAAAAGGGAATCCTGGAGAAACTATGTCTCCAAACTAAACGAAATAAAACAATAACTAAGAAAACGTGGCGAGCCATACAGAAGATCAGTGGGAAAAAAGCAAATAACAGCATAAACCACCTGATCCATGAAAACACAACCCTCACGGAACCAGTGCAAATAGCCAATACCTTGTCGAAAGCCTTTGCAACAAATTCTTCCTCCAAAAATTACACGGCTAAATTCCAAAGATACAAGGCGGTTAGTGAGAGGAAAAAACTCAATTTCAAATCCAAAAATGATGAATATTACAATAGTCTCTTCTCCATGGAGGAACTCCAGTCTGCCCTGAGGAAAACTAACAACACTTCACCAGGGCCAGACAATATCCCATACCAATTCCTGAAACAACTACCCGATACATCCTTGGAACTTCTTCTCGACATATTCAACTTCATTTGGCAAACCGGGCAAATACCCCCATCGTGGAAAAAGGCGATAGTCATTCCTATCCCTAAGCCTGGGAAGGATCACACCAATCCTTCCTCCTACCGACCAATAGCTCTTACAAGTTGTATATGTAAAACACTAGAAAAGATGATAAATAACCGCCTTACATATTTTCTGGAAACAAATAATATCATCACTAAGTTCCAGAGTGGCTTTCGACAAAACAGAAATACCACCGATAATTTAATACGATTGGAGACCTATATACGCGAGGCATTCATCAAAAAAGAACACGTGGTGGCAGTATTCTTTGACCTTGAAAAGGCATATGACACCACATGGAAATATGGTATTTTAAAAGACCTCCATGATATGGGACTCAGAGGTCATATGCCAAATTTTATTCAAGAATTCCTAAACAGACGTCTATTTCGGACAAGGGTCGGAACTACCCTCTCCGAAGTATACGATCAGGAGATGGGGGTTCCTCAAGGCAGTATCCTATCTGTAACCCTTTTTAGTATTAAAATCAACAGCATCATAAAATGTCTCACTAATAACATAGATCCTTCTCTATTTGTTGATGACTTTTTGGCCTGTTTCAGGTCCAAACATATGCACACAATAGAAAGGCAACTACAAATGAACCTCAATAAGTTACAACAATGGTGCGATGAGAATGGATTTAAATTTTCAAAAACTAAAACAGTGTGTATGCACTTCTGTCAACTCCGGAAACTCCATCCGGAACCTGAACTTAAAATGAATGGGGATCAAATACCAGTTGTGCCAGAAACAAAATTTCTCGGCCTTTTATTCGATAAAAAACTGACTTTTATACCCCATATCAAACAATTAAAACAGAAATGTACCAAAGCACTTAATATAATTAAAGTGCTATCTAACACAGAATGGGGAACAGAAAGAGAGACATTATTAAATATCTACAGAGCCCTGATACGGTCACGGCTGGATTATGGGTCGATGATTTACGGATCAGCACGCAAATCATATTTGCAGATGCTGGACCCTGTACACAACCAAGCACTTCGTTTATGTCTGGGAGCTTTCCGCACATCTCCTGCGGAAAGCCTGTACGTGGAATCTGCTGAGCCATCTCTATACTACCGTAGAGATAAATTAGCACTACAATACGCACTTAAGCTCAAAACGAATCCCAATAATCCTACCTTTGAAGACGTATTCCACCCAAAGTTTACAACACTATTTGAAAACAAACCAAAGACAATACCCACCTTTGGAATTCGAGTCAATAACCTTTTGACAGGATACAATATCAATTTCAAGGATATACGAACCTGGCACCTCCCAGAAATCCCACCATGGGAAATGGAATCTCCAAACGTTCTGTTAGAACTAACAACTTACAACAAATCTGACACAGACCCATCACAATTTATAGAACTTAAACATAATATTCACAATCAACACCCGAACCATTTCTCTATATATACCGATGGCTCAAAAGACTCCCACTGGGTGGGCGCTGCAGCTGTGGCTGGTGAACACCAGTGCAGCAACCGCCTCCCAGACCAATGCTCGATATACACCGCGGAAGCGGTGGCTCTAATGATGGCACTTGAATATGTAGAACAATCACTTCATGACAACTTTATCATATACTCAGATTCATTATCCTGTATACAAGCCATAAAATATCGGAAATATGAAAATCCCTTAATACAAGATATACTTATAAAATGTCATGATTTAATATGCAATGGAAAGGCGGTAGTGTTCTGCTGGATCCCTAGCCACATAGGCATAGAGGGCAACAGTCTAGCAGACGCTGCCGCCAAAGAAGCTCTAAATGACGACGTCCTTCCAGTCCAGTTTCCATACTCGGACTTGAAGCCGTACATCCAAAACGAAATTACTAAACATTGGCAGTCGTCCTGGGACGAGCAATCCTCCAACAAATTGCAACGGCTTCAGCCTACTGTGGGTACCAAACGGCCAAGAATCCGCGGTAGGCGGAGGGACGTTATCATTCAAAGACTCCGAATTGGACATACGTACCTTACCCATTGCTACCTCCTCAAAGGAGAACCACCTCCCGAATGTGTTCCCTGTCAGGAACCCCTGACTGTGGAGCACATTCTGTTGAGGTGTGTTGACTTTCAACAAACTAGGGATCAATATTACAGAGCAGAAACTATAAAAGAACTATTTAATAATATACCACAGCAAAAGATTTTAGATTATTTATCTGCAATAAATCTAGTCAAGTGCATATGATATATCTAGTCAACGTTTACAGCCAAACAGTGCAAACGATTTTAGATCATTTATCTACAATAAATCTAGTCCAATGCATATGATATATTCAACGTTTGCTGCCAAACAGTGCATTTTGCTGTAATAATTAATCTCAAAAGCTTGGTTTTAAAAACCAACTCATGGTTTTATATTCTGACAATTTTTGACTTTACCGTTTCGCCATTCTTCACTTTCATGGTTTTATGACAATCTACTCAATCATTTTACTTGATATCTTCAGGGTTTTATTAAACTATTAATCGATTCCACAAAGACTGCATTCATGGTTTTATTCATATCACATGTATTGATTTTCAGGGTTTTAATATTGACTAATATTGACCAGTATGGCACGATATAGCCTTCCAGGCTGAAAGTGCCGTTAAGCCCCAATCAAATCAAATCAAATTAAATAGTAAGAATTGTTTCGCGGCATTTGCGCCTATGACTAAATAAGCCTATCTGCTACCGACACAGCTTACCGCAGTCATCGCATCGATGACCTGTCGTTGGATCTAGGTTTGTGCTCATTGGATGCCTAGATTGGCGTTTCAAACCCAGTTTCTCAAACCAGAGCCCGTCGTGGTGGGCTTATACCCTCTTGCACGAGACGTACCCAACCACTCTTTTGAGACCCTAAATCCTCCCAAGAATTCGAATCGATGCCGAAAGCCTTCATGTTACGCTTACAAACTTAAACCTTAAACCTTAAGCCTTCAACCTGAGCTTTGGCCGTCCAGTTGACCTTTTGCCCGCGGCAAACTCGCCGTTAAGCGCATCCTTTGGAATGCGTTCATTTGGCATATTCCGCCTTCGTACAGGGCGATGTGTTCCGCCTTCGTACAGGGCGATGTGTTCCGCCTTCGTACAGGGCGATGTGTTCCGCCTTCGTACAGGGCGATGTGTTCCGCCTTCGTACAGGGCGATGTGTTCCGCCTACGTACAGGGCGATGTGTTCCGCCATCGTACAGGGCAATGTGTTCCGCCTGCGTACAGGGCGTTGGGCGATGTGTTCCGCCTTCGTACATGGCAATGTGTTCCGCCTTCGTACATGGCAATGTGTTCCGCCATCGTACAGGGTAATGTGTTCCGCGTTCGTACAGGGCGATGTGTTCCGCCTTCGTACAGGGCGATGTATTCCGCCTTCGTACAGGGCGTTGTGTTCCGCCATCGTACAGGGCGATGTGTTCCGCCTGCGTACAGGGCGATGTGTTCCGCCTACGTACAGGGCGATGTGTTCCGCCTTCGTACAGGGCGATGTGTTCCGCCTACGTACAGGGCGATGTGTTCCGCCTTCGTACATGGCGATGTGTTCCGCCTACGTACAGGGCGATGTGTTCCGCCTGCATACATGGCGATGGGCGATGTGTTTTGCCTTCGTACATGGCGATGTGTCTGTTCGGGGTGTCTGTTCGGGGTGTCTGGTCGGGGTGTCTCTTTGGGGTGTCTGGTCGGGGTGTCTGGTCGGGGTGTCTGGTCGGGGTGTCTGGTCGGGGTGTCTGGTCGGGGTGTCTGTTTGGGGTGTCTGTTCGGGGTGTCTGTTCGGTGTGACTGTTTGGGGTGACGGTTCGGTGTCACTGCTCGGGGTGACTGCCTGCTACGTTTTCAAACTGTACTGTTTGCCGCTTCAAGTAGAGTGTGTTACTGAGTAACCGGTCAACATCAACACACTTCTCTATTCTGACAGTTATACAGTTTCCCTTTTACATTGATATTTCGATTACACAATTCATACAATTTGCTCACTTTTATGACGCAGAACTGCACTTCAGACAGCAGAACTGTGTTTGCTGAACTTGCTGAGCAGTATATATAATGGGCACCCCAAATTATCCTGCAATGCAATGCAAAGGGTAATGCACCACTGGCCTACCTAGGGGGCGGACACAATGGTCGTGGGGGGGTGGGGGGTGGGCGGGACCCACCCCCCTTGCTGATCGTAGAATCCCTTCGTTAGTGGGTGCATTTCTTTGGCGGCAGGATATATCAACAAGGCAAACGGAATAGCACATTACGCAACGGTATACATCCCGAGACTTCCTGCAGCCGGGTCGGATGCGCGCGCAAGCATTCGGCATGCAGATTGTGTCCCGTTCGGGAGAATATTGCGGGTGATTTTAAAGACATAGACTAGGCTGGTTCCATTGTCACTAAATGCACCGGACAGGACCGGTATGAACATTTAATTGGCAAATGGCGTAGCCCTATTGGCACGCCCGGAAAATCACTGTATACAAGTTTGGTGTACCGTGAGGTGTACCTGTCCCGGCCCAAAGAAATGGGCCCAATGTTAAACTTGCGCCATCTTGGAGAGTATGCCCCTTCAATATATTTATAGGTCTCGCAATTTGGGATTTCTTTTATGTTAGACCCCGCGAAACGGTTTATTGCAGTAAATCAGTGGCCAATCCTGCAAGTTACGAAAGGGTGGGGGGGGGCACCATTTATTTAAATACTATCCAGGCGCCCATCCAGGGAGAAACTAGCGACCGGGGGCCGGAGGGTGATGCTGGAGAGGTTGTGCAGAAAGAATATAGTGACTGAGCCCCCTGTGCCCCCATTGTTCGGAGAACGAAAGGGGGGGGGGGGGGCACTTGCTTTCTTCGTCCATTTTCCTGCGAAAAGGGGCCACGTGCACCCTGTGCCCCCCGCCACTGGATCCGCTGCTGTAAATGGCACATGTGTCACACGTCGTGTGAAACACAATTACCCCTTTTAAACCTCTGTATTCGCTCCTGGGTGAAAAGCTATAACTGTTCTTCTTACGGTAAGCCGCCCATAACAAGCCTCGGCGATTTTGAGCAGACCTCCGGTAAACATCGGCAAACATCGGCGGGCTGTAGCCCTGAGATTTTACGCAGTCTTAATGAAACAAAGCACGAATAAAACATAGCAAAAGAAGTGGTGACATAGGTAAAATGAATAGAGCATCGTATAATAAGTTTCGACGATTTAGAGAATACCCCGGTAAACATCGACACACATCGGCGGGTGTCAGTGAAAGGGAATCCCTAACTCGTTACGTCATTCACATGGTATTTCCCCGAGAAACATCGAGAAAGCGTGTAAATAGTTCAGAAAACATTCGTGTAGATCATAATTTTATCGGAGATCATTTCGAATTTGGCAAAACCTGTCCTGATTTTCCATAATTGCACTTTATTATTACCATTCGGTTATTTTTTGTGACTACTATTTACAGTTTTGAATATCATTCCCGTATTGCACTAGGTTTAAGCTTTCCAAACAGCAATTACTGATGATAATGACTTAATATTCAGCTGAATTGTAGCAAAATTACTTATTCGTGGTAGGTGTCAAGTTTTGGTCATTTTGTGAAATGTGGGTATACTTGGAAAATGCAGAATATTTTTTTACCTTGCTTTTATGAATTGCTTACCTTAAACAGAATATAGAACCTACGTAGGTGTTTGCCGCTTCGTGAAGCTTTGAAACCGCCAGTCAGACATCTTACCTGATAATATAACTAGAAGAATATTCCACATGCGATTCAACGTATGGTCTTTGCCCCATTGGCTTTGTATTGTGTGGAGTAGATCCATTTCTGACCAGGTGAGATGCGCTGTAAACGGGGTGTTATGAGCCAGACTTCACGCCCAGCAAGCAGCCATGGCACCGGTATATGTAGGCGTTGATAGTGTACAACACATCCAATCCTTTCATGTGGCGTAGTTACACTACGCTCTAATCTCTTCAGGGGTTGCGCAAGACAAGGGTATCGCACAAATGGCCTCCGCGTGTGAGTATTGGTGTGGCGTTGTCCTTGCGTTCTGCAGTCTATCGCCAAAACACGCTGGATAATGACGGCTCAAGTAATCCAAATAGCTCTTTGCGATCACATTAACGACACTGTTGCTTATATACGATGCCAGTTACAGGCATTAGGACCCTTAGTGGTCGACCGTTGGAAAACTAGCGGTGAAAACTACTAATGCCTCAGTGGATTGTAACACTAGCCCCCTCGGGCTTGCCGTGTGTTGGTAAGCGGAGAGGCCTCGGCGAACTGCGTCAGGTGGACGGGTAACAAACCTGTGAGCCGCATCCCACCGCAGCCCGCCACTGCGCCACGGCCCCGGGCCAGGGCCAGCCCCCTTGCTAGGGCCAGCCCCCGCGCTAGGGCCAGCCCCCTTGCTAGGGCCAGCCCCCGCGCTAGGGCCAGCCCCCGCGCTAGGGCCAGCCCCCGCGCCCGGGCCAGCCCCCGCGCCCGGGCCAGCCCGTGCGCCCGGACCAGTTCCCGCGCGGGCCTCGCGCCGGCCGACACTCTCGGCGTCAGCGGGAGCGGGTTAGGAAGGCAGGGCGAGTGCGGCGCCTTGTCTACGTATGCCTAGGTTAACAGTACGGACAGCTACGCTGGGTGAACGTCCGGACCGGCAATCGCTCTATGAACGTCCCGATCGGCAATCGCTCTATGAACGTCCCGATCGGCAATCGCTCTATGAACGTCCGGACCGGCAATCGCTGGGTGAACGTCCGGACCGGCAATCGTGGGGTGAACGTCCGGACCGGCGATCGCTGGGTGAACGTCCGGACTGGCAATCGCTGCATGAATGTCCGAACCGGCAATCGCTGGGTGAACGTCCGGACTGGCAATCGCTGCATGAATGTCCGAACCGGCAATCGCCGGGTGAACGTCCGGACTGGCAATCGCTGCATGAATATCCGAACCGGCCATCGCTGGTTGAACGTCCGGACCGGCAATCGCTGGGTGAACGTCCGGACCGGCAATCGCTGTATGAATGTCCGGACCGGCAATCGCTGGGTATATGTCCGGACGTCCAATCGCTGCATGAACGTCCGGACCGGCAATCGCTGTATGAATGTCCGGACCGGAAATCGCTGGGTAAATGTCCGGACGTCCAATCGCTGCATGAACGTCCGGACCGGCAATTGCTGGGTGAGCGTCCGAGCCAGCAATCGCTGCATGAATATCCGGACCGGCAATCGCTAGGTGAACGTCCAGACCGGCAATTGCGGAATTGCAACAAAACAGAGGTGGCAACCATGACATGCCATATACATATATATGAACCAGATGCGTCAGTATCTAAATCCTGACTTTTATGACGAATGGAGTCGTCGATCTCGCATCCAATGCTTAGAGCTAGTCTTACTGATTTTGTTTATGCAAACCTTACCATCTGCGTTGAAAACTAAGGTTTTGTAACCGCGGTCGTTTACCATCGCTCTGTAGGCCCAATGTACTGCAGCATTGTAAATGGTGTTGCCATGGAAACGCAAATAATTGCCTCTTCCTTACTAAAGCAAAATCAATTGACCATTGTCTTCGCATGCTAGCACCTGCAGGAAGCGGTTACGGGCGTTTTGAGCTTTTGTGGAAGACATTTTGGAAAAATAACGTCTGACTCATTCAAAGTGTAACAAATCTGCCCCGTCGTAACGCAATATGCAATTTAAAAAAACATAATGACCTAACGAAATTGTGGCCCAAACTAATTTCATGACCTTAGCCTCGCTAGGACATTGACTTTAAGCGAATGACATGAAAGTGTCAGTTCTTGCGCTCATACAGTGAACATGCATAATATGTAAAATGAGATATATTTGCCAACTTGCGTTCATGTAAAAACATTAGGGTCATTCTCCCGCCAACAAACAGCGTCAACAAACAGCGACTTTCTTAATTTTTCGTATCGTCTGGGCCCAAGAAGTTTGACGCCTCAAAAATCCTGCGACTCAGATCGCATTTGAGAACGAACAAAACAAGCCAGGCGTCGCATTTTTTCCTTCCGCACCTCTGAGTGACATTTGGCAGGCATTCAACTATGATCGTGTTTCGCTCCTGTTCATATGATTCACGAAAACAGTAACACAGTACGTCTGACCGTGGCGCCATCTGCGGAAGACACGGCGTGCTTGTGACAGTGACGACACCTGGTGAAGACACGCCGTGCTTGTGATTGCGGCGCCACCTGGTGAAGACGCGCCGTGTTTGTTGTGGCCGTGGCGCCACGTGGTGAAGACATACCGTGCTTGTTGTGACCGAGGCGCCACCTGGCGAAGACACGCCGTGCTTATTGTGACCGTGGCGCAACCTGGCGGAGACACGCCGTGCTTGTTGTGACCGTGGCGCCACCTGGTGAAGACACGCCGTGCTTATTGTGACCGTGGCGCTACCTGGCGAAGACACGCCGTGCTTGTTGTGACCGTGGCGCCACCTGGCGAAGACACGCCGTGCTTGTTGTGACCGTGGCGCCACCTGGTGAAAACACGCCGTGCTTGTGACCGTGGCGCAACCTGGTGAAAAAACGCCGTGCTTGTGACCGTGGCGCCACCTGGTGATGACACGCCGTGCTTGTTGTGGCCGTGGCGCCACCTGGTGAAGACACGCCGTGCTTTTGTGACCGTGGCGCCACCTGGTGAAGACATGCTGTGCTTGTTGTGACCGTGGCGCCACCTGGTGAAGACACGCCGTGCTTGTGATTGCGGCGCCACCTGGTGATGACACGCCGTGCTTGTTGTGGCCGTGGCGCCACCTGGTGAAGACACGCCGTGCTTATTGTGACCGTGGCGCCACCTGGTGAAGACACGCCGTGCTTGTTGTGACCGTGGCGCCACCTGGCGAAGACACGCCGTGCTTGTTGTGACCGTGGCGCTACCTGGTGTGAAGACACGCCGTGCTTGTTGTGACTGTGGCGACACCTGGTGAAGACACGCCGTGCTTCTGACCCTGGCGCCACCTGGTGAAGAGGCGCCGTGCTTGTTGTGACCGTGGCGCCACCTGGTGAAGACACGCCGTGCTTGTTATGACCGTGGCGACACCTGGTGTGAACACACGCCGTGCTTGTTGTGACCGTGGCTCCACCTGGTGAAGACACGCCGTGCTTATTGTGACCGTGGCGCCACCGTGTGAAGACACGCCTTCCTTGTAACCGTGGCGCCACCTGGTGAACACACGCCGTGCTTGTTGTGGCCGTGGCGCCACCTGGTGAAGACACGCCGTGCTTGTGTGACCGTGGCGCCACCTGGTGAAGACATGCCGTGCTTGTTGTGGCCGTGGCGACACCTGGTGAAGACACGCCGTCCTTGTTGTGACCGTGGCGCCACCTGGTGAAGACACGCCGTGCTTATTGTGACTGTGGCGCCACCTGGTGAAGACACGCCGTGCCTGTGACCGTGGCGCCACCTGGTGAAGACACACCGTGCTTGTGACCGTGGCGCCACCTGGTGATGACACGCCGTGCTTGTTGTGGCCGTGGCGCCACCTGGTGAAGACACGCCGTGCTTGTGTGACCGTGGCGACACCTGGTGAAGACACGCCGTACTTGTTGTGACCGTGGCGTCACCTGGTGAAGACACGCCGTGCTTGTTGTGACCGTGGCGCCACCTGGTGAAGACACGCCGTGCTTGTGACCGTGGCGCAACCTGGTGAAGACACGCCGTGCTTGTTGTGGCCGAGGCGCCACCTGGCGAAGACACGCCGTGCTTGTTGTGACCGTGGCGCCACCTAGCGAAGACACGCCGTGCTTGTTGTGACCGTGGCGCCACCTGGTGAAGACACGCCGTGCTTGTGACCGTGGCGCAACCTGGTGAAGACACGCCGTGCTTGTGACCGTGGCGCCACCTGGTGATGACACGCCGTGCTTGTTGTGGCCGTGGCGCCACCTGGTGAAGACACGCCGTGCTTGTGTGACCGTGGCGCCACCTGGTGAAGACATGCTGTGCTTGTTGTGACCGTGGCGCCACCTGGTGAAGACACGCCGTGCTTGTGATTGCGGCGCCACCTGGTGATGACACGCCGTGCTTGTTGTGGCCGTGGCGCCACCTGGTGAAGACAAGCCGTGCTTGTGTGACCGTGGCGCCACCTGGTGAAGACACGCCGTGCTTATTGTGACCGTGGCGCCACCTGGTGAAGACACGCCGTGCTTGTTGTGACCGTGGCGCCACCTGGCGAAGACACGCCGTGCTTGTTGTGACCGTGGCGCTACCTGGTGTGAAGACACGCCGTGCTTGTTGTGACTGTGGCGACACCTGGTGAAGACACGCCGTGCTTCTGACCCTGGCGCCACCTGGTGAAGAGGCGCCGTGCTTGTTGTGACCGTGGCGCCACCTGGTGAAGACACGCCGTGCTTGTTATGACCGTGGCGACACCTGGTGTGAACACACGCCGTGCTTGTTGTGACCGTGGCTCCACCTGGTGAAGACACGCCGTGCTTATTGTGACCGTGGCGCCACCTGGTGAAGACACGCCGTGCTTGTGACCGTGGCGCCACTTGGTGAAGACACGCCGTGCTTGTTGTGGCCGTGGCGCCACCTGGTGAAGACACGCCGTGCTTGTGTGACCGTGGCGCCACCTGGGGAAGACATGCTGTGCTTGTTGTGACCGTGGCGCCACCTGGTGAAGACACGCCGTGCTTGTGATTGCGGCGCCACCTGGTGATGACACGCCGTGCTTGTTGTGAACGTGGCGCCACCTGGCGAAGACACGCCGTGCTTGTTGTGACCGTGGCGCCACCTGGTGAAGACACGCCGTGCTTGTTGTGACCGTGGCGCCACCTGGTGAAGACACGCCGTGCTTGTTGTGACCGTGGCGCCACCTGGCGAACCCACGCCGTGCTTGTTGTGGCCGAGGCGCCACCTGGCGAAGACACGCCGTGCTTGTTGTGACCGTGGCGCCACCTAGGGAAGACACGCCGTGCTTGTTGTGACCGTGGCGCCACCTGGTGAAGACACGCCGTGCTTGTGACCGTGGCGCAACCTGGTGAAGACACGCCGTGCTTGTGACCGTGGCGCCACCTGGTGATGACACGCCGTGCTTGTTGTGGCCGTGGCGCCACCTGGTGAAGACACGCCGTGCTTGTGTGACCGTGGCGCCACCTGGTGAAGACATGCTGTGCTTGTTGTGACCGTGGCGCCACCTGGTGAAGACACGCCGTGCTTGTGATTGCGGCGCCACCTGGTGATGACACGCCGTGCTTGTTGTGGCCGTGGCGCCACCTGGTGAAGACACGCCGTGCTTGTGTGACCGTGGCGCCACCTGGTGAAGACACGCCGTGCTTATTGTGACCGTGGCGCCACCTGGTGAAGACACGCCGTGCTTGTTGTGACCGTGGCGCCACCTGGCGAAGACACGCCGTGCTTGTTGTGACCGTGGCGCTACCTGGTGTGAAGACACGCCGTGCTTGTTGTGACTGTGGCGACACCTGGTGAAGACACGCCGTGCTTCTGACCCTGGCGCCACCTGGTGAAGAGGCGCCGTGCTTGTTGTGACCGTGGCGCCACCTGGTGAAGACACGCCGTGCTTGTTATGACCGTGGCGACACCTGGTGTGAACACACGCCGTGCTTGTTGTGACCGTGGCTCCACCTGGTGAAGACACGCCGTGCTTATTGTGACCGTGGCGCCACCTGGTGAAGACACGCCGTGCTTGTGACCGTGGCGCCACCTGGTGAAGACACGCCGTGCTTGTTGTGGCCGTGGCGCCACCTGGTGAAGACACGCCGTGCTTGTGTGACCGTGGCGCCACCTGGTGAAGACATGCCGTGCTTGTTGTGACCGTGGCGACACCTGGTGAAGACACGCCGTCCTTGTAACCGTGGCGCCACCTGGTGATGATACGCCGTGCTTGTTGTGGCCGTGGCGCCACCTGGTGAAGACACGCCGTGCTTGCGTGACCGTGGCGCCACCTGGTGAAGACATGCCGTGCTTGTTGTGACCGTGGCGACACCTGGTGAAGACACGCCGTACTTGTTGTGACCGTGGCGTCACCTGGTGAAGACACGCCGTGCTTATTGTGACCGTGGCGCCACCTGGTGAAGACACGCCGTGCTTATTGTGACCGTGGCGCCACCTGGTGAAGACACGCCGTGCTTGTTGTGACCGTGGCGCTACCTGGTGTGAAGACACGCCGTGCTTGTTGTGACCGTGGCGACACCTGGTGAAGACACGCCGTGCTTGTTGTGACCGTGGCGTCACCTGGTGAAGACACGCCGTGCTTGTTGTGACCGTGGCGACACCTGGTTTGAACACACGCCGTGCTTGTTGTGACCGTGGCGCCACCTGGTGAACCCACGCCGTGCTTATTGTGACCGTGGCGCCACCTGGTGAAGACACGCCGTGCTTGTGACCGTGGCGCCACCTGGTGAAGACACGCCGTGCTTGTGACCGTGGCGCCACCTGGTGATGACACGCCGTGCTTGTTGTGGCCGTGGCGCCACCTGGTGAAGACACGCCGTGCTTGTTGTGACCGTGGCGCCACCTGGTGAAGACACGCCGTGCTTGTTGTGACCGTGGCGCCACCTGGCGAAGACACGCCGTGCTTGTTGTGACCGTGGCGCTACCTGGTGTGAAGACACGCCGTGCTTGTTGTGACCGTGGCGACACCTGGTGAAGACACGCCGTGCTTCTGACCGTGGCGCCACCTGGTGAAGAGGCGCCGTGCTTGTTGTGACCGTGGCGCCACCTGGTGTGAACACACGCCGTGCTTGTTATGACCGTGGCGACACCTGGCGTGAACACACGCCGTGCTTGTTGTGACCGTGGCTCCACCTGGTGAAGACACGCCGTGCTTATTGTGACCGTGGCGCCACCTGGTGAAGACACGCCGTGCTTGTGACCGTGGCGCCACCTGGTGAAGACACGCCGTGCTTGTTGTGGCCGTGGCGCCACCTGGTGAAGACACGCCGTGCTTGTGTGACCGTGGCGCCACCTGGTGAAGACATGCCGTGCTTGTTGTGACCGTGGCGACACCTGGTGAAGACACGCCGTCCTTGTTGTGACCGTGGCGCCACCTGGTGAAGAGACGCCGTGCTTGTGACCGTGGCGCCACCTGGTGAAGAGGCGCCGTGCTTGTTGTGACCGTGGCACCACCTGGTGAAGACACGCCGTGCTTGTTATGACCGTGGCGACACCTGGTGTGAACACACGCCGTGCTTGTTGTGACCGTGGCCCCACCTGGTGAAGACACGCGGTCCTTATTATGACCGTGGCGCCACCTGGTGAAGACACGCCGTGCTTGTGACCGTGGCGCCACCTGGTGAAGACACACCGTGCTTGTGACCGTGGCGCCACCTGGTGATGACACGCCGTGCTTGTTGTGGCCGTGGCGCCACCTGGTGAAGACACGCCGTGCTTGTGTGACCGTGGCGCCACCTGGTGAAGACATGCCGTGCTTGTTGTGACCGTGGCGACACCTGGTGAAGACACGCCGTACTTGTTGTGACCGTGGCGTCACCTGGTGAAGACACGCCGTGCTTATTGTGACCGTGGCGCCACCTGGTAAAGACACGCCGTGCTTATTGTGACCGTGGCGCCACCTGGTGAAGACACGCCGTGCTTGATGTGACCGTGGCGACACCTTTTTTGAACACACGCCGTGCTTGTTGTGACCGTGGCGCCACCTGGTGAACCCACGCCGTGCTTATTGTGACCGTGGCACCACCTGGTGAAGACACGCCGTGCTTGTGACCGTGGCGCCACCTGGTGAAGACACACCGTGCTTGTGACCGTGGCGCCACCTGGTGATGACACGCCGTGCTTGTTGTGGCCGTGGCGCCACCTGGTGAAGACACGCCGTGCTTGTGACCGTGACGCCACCTGGTGATGACACGCCGTGCTTGTTGTGGCCGTGGCGCCACCTGGTGATGACACGCCGTGCTTGTTGTGGCCGTGGCGCCACCTGGTGAAAACCAACGTGCTTGTTGTGCCCGTGGCGCCACCTGGTGAAGACACGCCGTGCTTATTGTGACCGTGGCGCCACCTGGTGAAGACACGCCGTGCTTGTGACCGTGGCGCCACCTGGTGATGACACGCCGTGCTTGTTGTGGCCGTGGCGCCACCTGGTGATGACACGCCGTGCTTGTTGTGGCCGTGGCGCCACCTGGTGAAGACACGCCGTGCTTATTGTGGCCGTGGCGCCACCTGGTGAAGACACGCCGTGCTTGTGTGACCATGGCGCCACCTGGTGAAGACACGCCGTGCTTTTGTGACCGTGGCGCCACCTGGTGAAGACACGCCGTGCCTGTTGTGACCGTGGCGACATCTGGTGAAGACACGCCGTGCTTATTGTGACCGTGGCGCCACCTGGTGAAGAAACGCCGTCCTTGTGTGACCATGTCGCCACCTGGTGAAGACATGCCGTGCTTGTTGTGACCGTGGCGACACCTGGTGAAGACACGCCGTGCTTATTGTGACCGTGGCGCCACCTGGTGAAGACACGCCGTGCTTGTTGTGACCGTGGCGCCACCTGGTGTGAAGACACGCCGTGCTTGATGTGACCGTGGCGACATCTGGTGAAGACACGCCGTGCTTATTGTGACCGTGGCGCCACCTGGTGAAGAAACGCCGTCCTTGTGTGACCATGTCGCCACCTGGTGAAGACATGCCGTGCTTGTTGTGACCGTGGCGACACCTGGTGAAGACACGCCGTGCTTATTGTGACCGTGGCGCCACCTGGTGAAGACACGCCGTGCTTGTTGTGACCGTGGCGCCACCTGGTGTGAAGACACGCCGTGCTTGATGTGACCGTGGCGCCACCTGGTGAAGACACGCCGTGCTTGTTGTGGCCGTGGCGCCACCTGGTGAAGACACGCCGTGCTTGTGACCGTGACGCCACCTGGTGATGACACGCCGTGCTTGTTGTGGCCGTGGCGCCACCTGGTGATGACACGCCGTGCTTGTTGTGGCCGTGGCGCCACCTGGTGAAAACCAACGTGCTTGTTGTGCCCGTGGCGCCACCTGGTGAAGACACGCCGTGCTTATTGTGACCGTGGCGCCACCTGGTGAAGACACGCCGTGCTTGTGACCGTGGCGCCACCTGGTGATGACACGCCGTGCTTGTTGTGGCCGTGGCGCCACCTGGTGATGACACGCCGTGCTTGTTGTGGCCGTGGCGCCACCTGGTGAAGACACGCCGTGCTTATTGTGGCCGTGGCGCCACCTGGTGAAGACACGCCGTGCTTGTGTGACCATGGCGCCACCTGGTGAAGACACGCCGTGCTTTTGTGACCGTGGCGCCACCTGGTGAAGACACGCCGTGCCTGTTGTGACCGTGGCGACATCTGGTGAAGACACGCCGTGCTTATTGTGACCGTGGCGCCACCTGGTGAAGAAACGCCGTCCTTGTGTGACCATGTCGCCACCTGGTGAAGACATGCCGTGCTTGTTGTGACCGTGGCGACACCTGGTGAAGACACGCCGTGCTTATTGTGACCGTGGCGCCACCTGGTGAAGACACGCCGTGCTTGTTGTGACCGTGGCGCCACCTGGTGTGAAGACACGCCGTGCTTGATGTGACCGTGGCGCCACCTGGTGAAGACACGCCGTGCTTGTTGTGGCCGTGGCGCCACCTGGTGAAGACACGCCGTGCTTGATGTGACCGTGGCGCCACCTGGTGAAGACACGCCGTGCTTGTTGTGACCGTGGCGCCACCTGGTGTGAACACACGCCGTGCTTGATGTGACCGTGGCGCCACCTGGTGAAGACACGCCGTGCTTGTTGTGACCGTGTCGCCACCTGGTGAAGACACGCCGTGCTTGATGTGACCGTGGCGCCACCTGGTGTGAAGACACGCCGTGCTTGATGTGACCGTTACTCTGTATCGATGCGATATGGATAAGGCCCTTTACTCCTTATCCATTATCCATAGATATATTTTTTTTCAGATTTTTTTTTATTATGCATCAGCATCGTAAGCAAATATCAAATGCTGTCAAAATGTGTAAAAACATACATATGGTATAGCGTCATAAGGAATTTGAGATGAATTGCAACATGTTACATATACTGCGGAACTTTGTCAGTCTGTAGATTTGGATCTTAAATAAAAGCTCTGACCTTACAAATTTACTAATAGAGGTCCGTTGTCTTTCATCTTCATTCATATCTTTATGTCATAGCCACATCTTAAATATTAAGTAACCAATTACGGATATTACAAAATTAGATCAGTAAGAGTTTTATTGCAGACCCAACCCCTTAGTGTGCGAAAAGAACTTGGTTCTGTTATTTAAGGCTTAGTTAACATTTGATAAAATATGGGAAACGTGGGAATAGAGCATAAAATCTTTGTCTTCCATCCGTTCAAAACTGAAATCTAAGGTAAGACTTCCCAAGTTGTCCTTATACCCTTTTCCAGCGAAAGCCCATTTGTCCTCTTATTCACTTAACATAATTCTTGGTAACCACGCGGCTTTAAGAGATAGTAAATAGGATTCCAAATCCACCATATTTACATCGCCTTGATTTAGTGGGGCAATCAAAACACTCCGTTTTATTCGTTCTCTCTTGCTCCATATGAAATTGTCAAATAAACGGCTTAGGCGCTTTAATAGGTTTTCCGGCGTTGGAACCCAACCAGCCAAAAAAGGTTATTTCGGAAAAAGCTAATGTTTTTTGGACGGTTACTTTCCCAAATATGGTTAACTTTCTATTCTTAAAGGCCTCCAGCAGGCGCTCAATGCTACATATCTTGGAGCTCCAATTTAATTCTTCACATTTCATAACATCGTTGCCTACAAAGACTCCAAGGGATTTTATTGGTTCCGACGTTAGTTTTACACCACATATGTAAGGTGCATCTTCAGGCTGTTGGCTACCACCTTTTAACCTCACACCAATAGCTTTATTTAAGTTTAGTTTAGTTTCAGCGACTTTGCCAAAGCGTCCTAACTCAGCAAGTGCCGCTGCCACAGACCTTATGCTTCTCAGGAACCGGGTTAAATCATCTGCAAATTGTGATATTATGATCTCTCTGTCATTTTTGCCGAGACATCATTTAATACCTTGTATTTCATTCTTTTTCTTCAACTTCCATTGCTATGATAAACAATAGCGCGGATAGCGGGCAGCCCTGTTTTATTCCTCTGAATTATGGCCATTATTTTTTACACACAAGTTTGAGATATTATATAAGGTTTTAAACCAATTTTGGAAGGAATGTCCAGATTTAAATGTATTTATTTATTTGATAAAGTCCCATTCTATGCTGTCAAAGGCTTTTTCAAAATCTAGAAACATGATTATTCCCCATTCTTGTACCTTTTCTGCATACTCTATTGTATCCTGAACTAATCTTATGTTATGACCTATAAATCTACGTGGTAGGTATCCATATTGATTACTTATGACCCTCGGTAAAAGTTGTTTTATCCGATGCGCCAGAACAGAAGCTAAATTGTGTACTTAATCCACATTTGAAAGACAAATTAGTGTGTAATTTGCAAGTGAGTCGTGAGTTTTTCCCTAATGAATAAGTGATAGAACGGGTGTCCTTTGTGATACTGACAGCCGTCCGTCTCGAGTACTTACATAATTCTACCAACAGGTCACCCAGAATATACCAGAGAGCTTGGTAAAATTTGACACTGAGATCGTCTAGGCCTGGCGATTTGTTCAGTTTCCTTTTCATAACAGCATTGGTAAATTCTGGTAGAGTTGCATCACCCTCACACGGGTCCCTCTCGATATCAGTCAGGGGTTTTGGTCTTTCAATATCTTCCATATCATTTTGGATGTCATTCATTTTCGGTTTTCGGCTTGTGTATAACGAGTTATAAAAGGATTCACATTCACTCAATATTTCACCGTCATTGTATAGATATAGTCCATTAGAACCCTGTAACCGCTTAATGCAGTTGTTAGACTACCTGGACTTTTGTAAACCCATGAAGTATGCTGTGTTACGTTCCCCTTCTTCCATCTAAATAGCCCGTAAACGAATTGGGGAATTGGGGGAATTTGGGCTCGTGTTGCTGTCCTATGGCTATGGCAGCGTCTAAGAAATAGTTATTATATACGCCACTGACCTTTCATAGATCTCGCTCTATCAGAATAACGTTGCACCTGTTTTCTTGATATCAATGGTTTTGCAACTTTCCAGATTCCTTACTTTCAGTCGTAGATAAACTACAATTCCCCTTGAGGTGCTTATGCGTGCCTAAATTACGTAGACGCCTTCTCATATTCAACTGCTTTCTGTATGCTTTGCAATTCTCTTGGCTATTGACTTGCGCGTGCTTCCCTCAGCATAATATTGTTTTACACTTATGGCTTTGGGCAGATGGCTTCTCATATAAGACACACATTTATTCTTAACAACTCGTTGCTTAATTGGTTGGTGCATATATATCAACGCCCTCTTTGATTACTGTGCTAAAAAAATATGAAGCATCAGCATCTTCAAATACTTCTCTTACGTTAAATATAACGCGGGTAGGTCGTCTTTGTGTTTAACATCATCATTACGTCGATAATACACACGTTTCTGTTGCTTCATGGGAACTTCTATTTTGGTTGCCATGCATACTATATGGTGAAAACCGTTCTCGATAAAGGTATCTGACTACGTTCCACGGAACTTCGCCCTAATACAGTCAGACCCCGGTAATCCGACACATTCGGTTACACCCGAATTTGTGTCGGATAACGAAATGTCGGATTAACGAATTTAGAAATCCCAGGGGGAGTGGGGGGGGGGACTTGCATGACTTTTCGACAATGGCCGTTTTGTGTTGTCCTTGTATATAAGCGGCAACGGGTAACATTCCGTGACATTGTACACATGTGGGTAACTTCAATTTTTATTTAAGAACTTATCCAATGTACATTGCACACGGGTATTGGCAGAATAGTTCTGTAAGTCATTTAGCAAAGCTGCGATATTCTTCAGGTGTTTGTCACACAAGTGATCTCTATAATCTTTACAAGAGGCTTTGACATGAGCTGATGAGTCGTCGTCATCATCGCTGTCAGCGGGGTCATTGTTCTGCTCTGTGGGCGGGGAGGCGAGTGTGAGTCAGTCAAAGCATCGCTGTCATAACATTATCCAAGCGGTTTGATATCTGTAAAACAAAGACATCACTCCTTCAAGTGTCGACGCTTGAAAGCAATAACCATCAGTGTTAACAGTCCACCGGCCACTTATCACAACAAAAGAATGGAGCGAAAGCCAATTAACACGGCGCGGCTTCACGGCCAATTGGTCGGATAAACGAGAGAAATAGTCACTTTGGTTGCAGGAAAGCCGTGTCGGTGTCGGAAAGCGAATGTCGGATTAATGGGGCCAATTAGCATTGTGAAAATTCGTTACAGGTCGAACTGTGTCGGATAGCGGGGTTTCCGGATTAACGGGTGTCGGATAAACGAGGTCTGACTGTATATCAAAAGCTGGTCGCGTCGTCAGCCTGAAGTAACAAACTAAGCTTATATATGTTATTTGATCATCCGCACCCAGCTGACTTGGCTGCGGTGCTGAGGCTTAGGGCAACATAAAGAAACAGCATTCGCCCCGACGGCTAGGTGAATAAACAGCCACTGGCGGGCCAGTGTGAGCGCCCCCGCCATCACCAGCGGGGAGACACCGCTGGCCGCTTAGGGGCGCTCGGCTGGAGCAATCTCGCCGGTAGGGGGTGCTATGGTGGCAAAAAGGAAGATATTATCATGGCCGTATCCGGTGGCGCCAACATTTCCATTGGCTGCATTATTGGTAGTGCTTGGGGGTCGCAAGCAGTATAAACGTGTCCCTAATCAGATGTTGACTTAACAGGGCCTTTCAGGTGTGTTTAGCAGACTACGCCGAGAGATTACATACACAACGCCGTGAAGGAAGCGCTTCCTTGCCGAGGCAGTCCTGTCACGTATTGGGTTAAAGACGTAGTTACACGCATCGGACCAGCTAAGCCGGGTATGGCAGAGGACAAGCACATTCTGGCATTCCGTGGTTTTCACGAGCGCCGACAAGCTGGGAATCTCTCTCTCCGAGCCGAAGCGAGACAAGAGAATAAGAGCCACAGCCTACAGTAGTTAACGTGTTTCACGCTGATTGAACAGCCTCGTCTATTCCGCGGCTACCGGGGCAATTAGGCCCTTTGGGCCGTTCACCAATGTTGCGCTCAACCACGCTATAACCAAAATACGACCATGCTAAATGTCGATATTAAGCAGCGGTCACACGCCAACGTTGTTAGCCTATCGCATATCTGAAAAGAATAATACTTCGACATGAACGCCAAAAAGTCCGAAAGCTACACAACATACGTATATATATATAGGTGTGCGTATGTGTATTGATTGTCGGTGTGATTGATGACCACCAGAGGGCCACGCGGTCCAGGGGTGGCCCGCACTCCGGCCTCCACGCCCAACACATCCCGCACAGCTTGAATACCCATGGCCAGCGAGCGGCCGCTTGCATCTGTTTCAGGATGCACAGCTGAGCGGAGAAACAGAAAACAAGGAAGGAAGGACGTGTCATCTTGCTTTAGTTGTTCTCTATTCTGTGAATAATAATATCATAAAGAGTTGTTACATATATTTTTATATTACGTATCGTGTTTAGTTATCTCCTGCAGGAGTCCCTCACAAGGTTGCCTGCCCACGATGCGGACAGGACAGGGCTGTCCATTGGGAGGCACGATGCGGACAGGACAGGGCTGTCCATTGGGAGGCACGATGCGGACAGGACAGGGCTGTCCATTGGGAGGCACGATACGGACAGGACAGGGCTGTCCATTGGGAGGGGCGATGCGGACAGGACAGGGCTGTTCATTGGGAGGCACGATGCGGACAGGACAGGGCTGTCCATTGGGAGGCACGATGCGGACAGGACAGGGCTGTCCATTGGGAGGCACGATGCGGACAGGACAGGGCTGTCCATTGGGAGGGGCGATGCGGACAGGACAGGGCTGTCCATTGGGAGGCACGATGCGGACAGGACAGGGCTGTCCATTGGGAGGCACGATGCGGACAGGACAGGGCTGTCCATTGGGAGGCACGATGCGGACAGGACAGGGCTGTCCATTGGGAGGCACGATGCGGACAGCGGACAGGACAGGGCTGTCCATTGGGAGGCACGATGCGGACAGGACAGGGCTGTCCATTGGGAGGCACGATGCGGACAGGACAGGGCTGTCCATTGGGAGGCACGATGCGGACAGGACAGGGCTGTCCATTGGGAGGCACGATGCGGACAGGACAGGACTGTCCATTGGGAGGGGCGATAGGCGCTCATACACATATTGGTGCGACATTTACGCACGGGGTTCAAGGTCTGAACTGCATAAAGTGAGACTAAATTACCAAAGTGAAATGTCACATTAAACGGTCTCAGCTCAAGCGGAAGGTGCGAGAAGAAAATGTGATAGGGCTATCCAGGGCTATCCAGGGCTGTCTGGGGCTGACCAGCACTGTCCTGACCAGGACTGTCCAGGACTGCCCAGGACTGTCCAGGGCTGTCCGGCGCTGCCCAGGAGTGTCCAGGGCTGTCCTGTGCTGCCCAGGGCTGTCCTGGGCTATAAAGGGTTGTTCAGGGCTGACCAGGGCTGACCAGGACTGTCCAGGACTGTTCAGGGCTGCCCCATGCTGGCCGGGACCACACGGCGATGATAGATGGTAGGCTGATGGCGTCGTCCATCGCCTTTGACAATGGGTTGACTGGCCACACAGAGAGCAGGAGCCGACCGAACACGCCGCCACCATCACCGCGGCGTTGTTTGTACGCAGCGCCATATACCAGAAGAGTTCGACAGAGGGTGGGCGAGGTAGTGTGCGGGGCGGGGAACGAGGGGTAGGGTGGTGGGGGGAGGTGGGGGGGAAGAACGAGGGGGAGGCTAGCTGGAGGGGAAGGGGAGGGGGGAGGGAGGACAATGGGTGAAGAGCAAGAGGAAGTGCGAGGAGGTGAGGGAGTGTTATATACGGGGAGGACGGCCTGGATAGCTGGATGAGCCGGGAGAGGAGTGGGGGGCACGAAGAGAGGGGTGAGATAGATGGCTTTAGAGAGAGGCCAGCGAGATATATAGCGGTCTTCCGGACGTACAAGGACAACGCGACCTTCGTGTTTTGTCTGCTGAAGCGATACCTACTATCGATTCGTTTGGCACTTTTCATGAAGAAGATTTATGAGCTACTCACTTTCTTCTCCTTCTCCCGCTGTAAGCGTTGGTTCTAAGCTGTCAGCCCCCACCCTAGCCGTGACCATGGCAGCAATAGGGACCCAGTGACTCGGGGAACTCACTGCGAGTCCGCGGTTCACGGTGCAAAGTCTGACAACCAGATGACTAAGATAACGTGGGGGGGGGGGTGGTGCGACCGTTATGAAATGGACGCGGGGCATCCAGGGGTATGTAGATGACTTATATACCAACACACACAAACCATCCGCACTGGTTCCGTACGACGCAGAACATGGCGGTTTGCCTTCGGGCAACAGGGGTAATGAACGCATGGTGCGTGACGCTTGCCATAGAAATGCTTTCAGCCCTTGTTTGTCTGGGTGCTGCATTATGGATTGCGGTCGCTGCAGATAACGTAATAACTCCTGACTCAGGACAGGGGGATGTAGCTGGTTTAACGGTCACTGAAGCCTTCTTTTGTACTTGAAGCAATTACGTTTGAGCAACATCGTCGGAAGTAAAATGAGTTGGGCTCAAAAACCTGACGAGGGAATGGGGGGGGGGGGGAGGTTATGAAAAGTGACATTTCTTCTGCTTCTTGCCACTTCCATGACGTTGGTTTAACCATATTTATTTAAACACGATTAAATAACTGTGCAATTAAAAAATTACACAAAATTATGCAAAATAAAAATATTGTACAATCCTCCATGACGTTGCCGATACCTGTGGTTACCGGCCCCACCAGAGCGCTGGTGATACTTCATATATCTAGACAGATCTATTCTCAAACATACGGAAAAGCCATACCGTTATTTCTTCTGATTTTGACAATTTATAGAAACAAATATCTCGTTCCAAATGTTAAGCATTCTCGCATTGGGCCCCTTGACGCTTTGTACTGGATGGGAGTTCTACATTGTGCAGCTAGATCATTAATTAGGCCCAGACATAGAGTGTTTACTGGCCTGTCGCGCATATTTACACTTTAAAAATGGTTGTTACGGACATATTAGACCAACAATATGTAATATTTGTATATTTATATTTTTATTTCCGTTCTCACGGGGTCTTTAAACATATAGGGTCACGGCTCACCTACAGCCTTAAGGATGCGTTCACGAAGGTTGGACATTATTTGACATGGAATATTGGCTGGTGAAAGTTTGCTCACCTGGCTTGGGCGGGGGGGGGGGTGCAGAAGGAAGGGGGACGGGTGGGTTAGGAGGAAGGGCGTGGGAGGAGGAAGGGCGGAGGAGGAAGGGCAGGGGAGGGGGGAGTAGGCAAGGAAGGGAGGGTAAGAGAAAGGGAGAGGCATGAGGAGGGGCAGAGGAGAGGAGGAATGACAGAAGAGTGCTTCCGGTTTAGTGCGATGCAACATGGTGCTCGATGGTGCTTCCGGTTTCGCGGCTATGACGTGTGGCGTGCGGCGTACTTTAACAGACGCCGTCGACTGTCACGTGACACCGGTGACATCGGCAGCTAGCCGAATGAAACTCCGTCTTCAGCGTTCACCTTGTTTTCTTCAGCCTAGAGATCGTTCTTTTTTTTGCACTCGGCACTTCCACATGGGCTTGTGGCAAAGGATATATCACGAGAAGAGACTGCGTCACAACTGCACTTGTCTGAAATGTCATAGGTGTGTTACCCTGTGGCACACAGGTTGTTTGCTCCGAGCGCTCCTTTTTACCCCCCCCCCCCCTCCGCCCCCTGAGTGCGCGGCAATCAAATGGTGCGCCCCTTACGTCTGCGCGTTTCAGCCCTTCATCAAGTTGTAGCAGCCCTTCATTTTCATTATCCGCCCTCGGCCTCTACGCGGCCTCGGGCGGATAATGAAATTTGGCGGGCTGCTACAGCTTGATGTCGGGCTAATAAAATTGCCTAACGCCCCGCTAACCCGCGCTATTGTTATAGTGGTTAAGGATATAGGTTATGTCAGCAGAGCGATACCAACGACCTTGTTATAAAATGCTTTCTTCAAGTTGATTAATATGTTCAAGTTGATGAAGATGGACGGACAGTGTATCTGGGTCACACGCCGCGGGTTTGAGAGAGAGAGAGGGAGAATGAGAAAGAGAGAGAGAGCAATAACAACACGATGCCCATCTTTAGAATAATTCTAACAACATCGAATAACGAACACATCTGACGCTTTGGAGCATTTTTCTACAAGTATATCGAGAAGCCAGTTTTGCAATATCTAGAAATAGTTTATGTTGATTATATAGTTATACCTCACATTGTGAGGGTCGGTCAGAAACCGTCAATCTACCGGTGATACCGACAATCGTTCGGTAAATGTTATACACAACGGGTGTTTAGCCTTTTAACGTTTACATTAACATAGCGTTGGGCGGTCACCAGATTCGCAATCACGCACGATACCACTGCTGTGATAAGCCATAAATTGTCAAATCCGACAGGCCAAACAAACAGGGCGGGAGTTATGCGCCCTTGCTCACCACTGACCTTTCACCGCACCATAGATACAAACAGGCCCTAGGTTGGTGCAATATATACACAGCTTATGAAGGGACGCCAATCTATTTTGAGAGCAGTTTCCCTGTCTCCAGGCAGCGCGTTCTATGACGAAATCCCCAGAACCAACCTAATATGACACCTTGTATTTACATTCGTCTAGTAAATGGGTTATAACAGGTCAGAAGTAAAAAGCTATGTACAGCTCTGACGATAATACGCTTTTGAGAAATGGATTCATTGACTCCGAAAATGTATGTTTAGACAGCAAAATTATCATTGTGTGTTCTGTTGAAACTAATATACTATAGATAATGCATTTCTATGGCGGCCATTTTGAAATTAAAGATTGCTAAAGCAGCCTTACTATCCTAACTTACATAAGTTTCAAATTCGTGGTTTCAAGGTTTTATACTTCTGGCCTCGATGTTCAATATATTTTGAGTATGTTTTGTGTATGACTCCTTCGACAAAAATACATGGTTAGAGTTAAAGGGTAGGGTGATTACATAGAGAAAGACGTGTGTGCAGCAATTTTATCAACCATTGTTCATCTTCACGGATGGATAGCTTCCCAAAAATCATTAAAAGAATTCGCCACCTATGGTATCGATCAACCCTACTGGCTCACGGATTAAAAGGCATATATGCCAAAAACTTAGACACAAAGTCAGTTGCTATAAGCTTGTTATATATTTGGCACAATCAGCGCAGTCTGCACACTTAATCAAGGGAGGACTATTCAATGGGTCACGTACACAGCCATGCCAGTTGTGTGCGCACCTTGCTCGCACCTGTCTGGTCCATTGACGTCTTATTCTGTTGTAGTTTGATTAGCGACACTTGGGCTTACGGACGAAGGCAATATACACGGACTGTCCAAGCTGACTACAGTCATCGCTGTCCTGTCGTTTGGTCTTGGTACAGTATTCCTGCATACCTCTTAGCGCCAGGCAAATCTACTTACAGCTAAGCAAAACATTTTGAAACCGTTTTCCGGCAAAGAACAGGGACATATCATTTATCCATCAAATATTATTGTGATTTATTTCTGGTGAAAACGTTGTTTCCGGGTTCCGAGTTTATTCCCGGTGGAAATATTTCGTTCCCGCTTTAAATTGTTTATTTCACGTGGATACCATTTTCCGGTTGAAAGAGGTTATTTCCGGTTTAAATAGTTCATTTGCGGTAGAAATAATGCTTCTCGGTTTAAGTGTTCTTTAAAACACGTCATACAAATCAAGAAATGTATGGCCCTAAGGGCCTTTCTTATTTACCAACGACATTTTTAGAATGAAACAAAAACTAAATTTTACAAATTGTTCTAATTCGCAAGGGATACAGGGCGCTTTACGCTTTGGTAATTATGGACAAGTTGACAAGTGTTTCCAGGCGAAACATAGAACATGTCCACTTTCCGAATGCATTTTTCAACTTAGAAAGTGTTAACAAGTAAGTTCCCAACAAGTTGTCAGTGCAAGGCTTTGACGAAAACGTTTTTCGGCCGTAACTTAAAACATTGTTATGACTATCCGACATTTCATGTGCAATTTCTCGAACCAGAATTCCTCGGGACCACCGCTCGATCTCACATAACAGTATTCAACAGAGGAACAAAGGAAGCTGGTTTTCCATATTTGGTATTAGAGCCACAGCCCAGTGTCAGATTCAGGGTCAAGGTCAGAATTCGTAAACGTACATGGTTGTCCATCTTGCAGCCATTTCCTTCTAAACTGTTCTGACAGCGGCTCACGTAAATCTCTGTTTACAGCGCGGACGACCACGTGGCCTTGCAGTACTGATCCATGCCGTAGGAATGGACTCAGGGCCCCCATTATCGCCCAGCTAAATCACCCCTGCACTTCACCCTTTCCATTGTGCGTCATGGCCCCGCTGTTGATTGGCGACTGGTCCGCTGATTGCCCAATGTCACGCCAACTCGTGGTGACCTCATCCTCATGCTACTCGCATGGAGCTTACGTTACGAATATCTCGTGCCCGTCAATGCCAGTCCCTGGCTGGGCCATCAAGTCGCCAAGTCGACATTCATTCAGGAACATGGAGAGTGTTTTCATACCGGGCTGGGCAAACGGCAGTTTCAAAACAAATATTTGAGAAAACTATTCGTTTCCCGTACATTTGTTTTTGTGACGTGCGTTGCTTTAGTAAGACCACGCATCTTGCTGGCTCGGCATAAAAAAAGTAAGGATAATGACTATGTAGGGCTTGATATGCGAGAGGTGGTTGGGAGGCGTGACTGCATGCATCGTGGAACGAAGGTCGGGGGAGAGGGGGGGGGGGGTCTTATAATTTGTGGCCTCGCCAAGGCCATATTGTCACATTACCCTCAATTCTGTCGCGACCCCCAAATTGCATTTTGTTTGCCAAAATTCCATCAAAATTCTGGACCTTCTCCCCACCCCTCCTTTCAAATGGCGTTGATCTCATCTTTTTTAAACCGTGTTGGTCAGGTCTGCTTGTTATTAAGTCTTACATAACGACTATCATAAAGACAAACCCAATTGGCGGGAACCCAATGAACGCGGTTACTGACAATAACGGAAATGCATTTAAGTGCTATGTTCCACAAGCTCTTTCAACCCCGAAAAGAAAGCCACACATCACACCAAGCGGAAAAAACGGTCAATAATAAAAAAAAAAACTGAAATAACGATATCTGTGTATTTAATGCAGCAGAAAACATCTTGTACCCAGTTGTTTCCCCTCCAAAACCCCCAAAAGTCTGCATTTAATTCTGTTACATATTATGGTCTGATTAGTGGAAAAATTATTTATTCTTATCACTTAAGTACCACTCAAATTCATTGCCTCGAGCCTGCTCGACGTCTCTAAAATGACGTGAAGAACTGGTCGAGTACACACAAATCTGTGACGTAGTACACAGCTTGATCTAATTACGGTTGGCTGTCCTGCTTTCTGGTGGGTTTGCCATTGTAATTTTAAGAAATGTTGCAGTTGTGTTAAATGTGAATGGCGACCTTTATTTCAGTATCCGTCTGTTTAAATAGCTTTAAGGTGTGGGAATAAGCAGAGACCAAACATGTTATGCCAGTGACAGGACTGGATTAAAGGTCGAGAACAAATGTCGTATCTCCTCCTGTAGCCATAGCGGGATATCAGATTAAGATGAACGGATTGATAATCAAGTAAAGTGAGCGATTTGACCCCGGTTTTGGGTACGACACCTCAAAATAGAACATTATATGTTCGTCGTTCAAGCCTCTTGGTTAATACTAATGGACAAGTCGACATGACATGACAAAACTACGGAAGCGTATTAGGGCCATGTCACCACACTTTCCGAAGTCGAAATTTCGCGTTGGTAAAGTCGAAATTTCGCGTTGGTGAAGGCGAAATTTCGTGATCGGAAGTCAACATTTCGTGACCGGAAGTCGAAATTTCGCGTTCAGGAAGTTGAAATTTCGCGTTCATGAAGTCGAAATTTGGCGTTCGTGAAGTCGAAATTTCGCGTTCGTGAAGTCGAAATTTCGTGACCGGAAGTCGAAATTTCGTGATCGGAAGTCGAAATTTTGCCTTCGTGAAGTCGAAATTTTGCGTTGGTGAAGTCGAAATTTCGTGACCGGAAGTCGAAATTTTGCGTTAGCGAAGTCAAAATTTTGCGTTAGCGAAGTCGAAATTTCGCGTTCGTGAAGTCGAAATTTTGCGTTCGTGAAGTCGAAATTTCCGGTCACGAAATTTCGACTTCCGGTCACGAAATTTTGACTTCCGGTCACGAAATTTTGACTTCCGGTCACGAAATTCGACTTCACGAACGCGAAATTTCGACTTCACCAACGCAAAATTTCGACTTCGTTAACGCGAAATTTCGACTTCCGGTCACGAAATTTCGACTTCCCGTCACGAAATGTGAACTTCTGATCACGAAATTTCGCCTTCACAAACGCGAAATTTCGACTTCGGAAAGTGCGGTGACATGGCCCTAATACGCTGCCGTACTAAACCATCTGTGATCCAGTCTCACTTATTGTGTTCCTAGTCTTGTAACAAAATATATGACGCATCTTGCTTGTGTGCTCTGCCCCACTGGGCCTTATATTGCTCCCCTCTTAGATATATTGCTCTTCTCCTAAAAATATCGTTCTCCTCTGTTTATCTTACTGCTCTCCTCTTAGATATATTGCTCTTTTGTTAGAAATAGCGTTCTCCTCTTAGATATATTGCTCTCCTCCTAGATAGATTGCTCTCCTCTTAGATATATTGCTCTTCTCTTAAAAATATCCTTCTCCTCTGTTTATCTTATTGCCCGCCTCTTAGATATATTGCTCTTTTGTTAGAAATATCGTTTTCCTCCTAGATATATTGCTCTCCTCTTAGATATGCTGCTCTCCTCTTAGATATATTGTTCTCCTCTTAGATATATTTTTCTCCTCTTAGATATATTGCTCTTTTCGTTCTCCTCTGTTGGTCTCTTTATACATGATCATTACTTTTCGTGCTTGTACGTTGTCGACATTTATTGTGACGTTGTTTTCGAGCAGAAGACTTTGGTTGACTGGGGCTATATATCTGGTATATCTGCCTTTGGAGCGATAGGATGGGTACCCTCGTGGGGGTTGTGTCAGACCGGCGTCGATGGCGTGCAGCAGGGTATGGTCGATGTCTCCACCACGGCATTCCGCCTGGCTTTGCACGCTACTGGGGGAAGAGGGAGGAGGCGGAGTGAGGGTATGTGGGAGGGGGGGGGGGTGGAAGAGAATGAATGAGGGGTGATGGGTGGGGCAGGCCGAGTGAGGGGGGGGGGTTGGGGGAGGTCGGACGCGGGGGAGTGATGAACGGGGGAGGGGGGTGGGATGGGGTGGATGGGGGGGGGGCGGCTACGGAGAAACCAGGGTAAGAACCATGGTTGGGGGCTAAGCATTCAGTCGTCCGCAACGTTTGCAAATCATTAAGTTGTAAAATGTGACAGACTTGCTTTGTTATATGGCGACTTGCTGGGATAGTTTTCGCGCTGGGTTAAAGGCATGGCGCCCGCTGCCATAGCGACCTCGTGTTCCAGCAACACCCGTCTCGTACTTGTCTTCTAATACTGTACTACTGAGAGCATGAATTCGCTCTAGGGCTGGACTTGCCGTCTTTTTCAACGGCCGGCAGCAATTGTCATCGAATATTTGTTCATAATCCGTTGATGAGACCGGCTTTCACATTGCTTTTCGGTGTTTATTACGCACGCCCAGAGTTTCGTCGATAGACTGTCCCAGGCAAGCGAGTAGCTACCATGTTAACATGTTTAAAGGATATATACCGAGCGCTGACAGGCTACATACATATATCACTTAGCCACGCTCCACATGACCGCAAAGGGGGTTATACTGCGGTGCAATACTCCAACAAAAAACGCCTAGTCTATCAATGTATAGCTTTGGCTGCGCATCTGTTGTTTCGCCGGCTAAATCTAGCAACAGCCTGCTCCGTTTAAAAGGTGTCGCCACTTGGGCCTCGTGCATTGATTTCACAACATTATTTGTCGTGTAGCATATTGCGGGTGGTGCCAATACAATGTGCTACACCGTAACTATATTGCCCTAACAGGCATGGGTGATTGATTAGAATGGGCGGGGAAGGGTACACACCTATAAAGAAGACGTGCACGTTTTAATGCTCGCAACACTGAACTTTAAATGCAGATATCATGCGCGGTGTTAAACTATATTCTATTTTTACCCGCATGACTCATACATAATATCAGGCGATGCACACGTCGATACGTCAATATGTGGCGACAAAGTTAGGAGAATTTAAAATTATGATCACGATGCTGTTGCCTTGATTTATATACATGTATGTTGCGTAGTAGACGACCCATATGACTGGGTGGTGGGTGGGTGCATGGGTGGGTGAGAGGGGGGCGTCTAAGGAGAAACTCGGATACCAAATGTCATTTACTGTTGCTCACATTGTCGGAATGCCAGTGACACGCATTTAGTGCTTAAATATTGCCATTGTAGACAACTTATGAACGAAGGCTTGCTTTGTAGCTATTTAGCTGCATAAATGTATGTGCGTGACCCCCGTTAACGTTAAGGTTAACCACTAGACCAGCTCCATGTTGAAGTATAAGCAGCTATAAGTTTATTTCTTTCCAGGTTTATTCTATGAATAGAAAAGACTATGAGTACCATTTCACTAAACATGGCTATGGGAGGTATACGTTAAAATATTTGGAGGCGATGAAGCGCAAAACTTCGGGAATATACAAGAAAAAATCCGTCCTCAAAACACTCGAAAGCTAGAAATAGCGTTCTAAATTTAGCCCTGCGCCCGGACATTCGTGGGATCTCTAAACAGCGAGTGACTTCACAGAGTCTCATGTGCCTCCCCGGTAACAAAAATGGCGAAAGCAAGTGATGGACTTCAACAATTCACTGTCAAAATGTGCAGTGCATGGAGTAACAACACATCGAAGCGTCATTAAACCACATGGTAAAATAAGATCAGTTGGATGTTTTCGTATCAATTTTGGATCACGAAAAGACCAAGTTCTTCATTCTTTGTAAGTTTTCTGTTTGAAGCGTTGCTTCAACTTTGTCACCGGAGAAAATCCATGTAACGCATGCAAAACAATGTTAGTTTCTCAGCCGTGTTGTCTCGTTGTAGCAAATATTTGTCATTGTGTCAGCGCAAATGAATGAAAAATATCTCGTCTATCCGTTTTGGGCAGCTATATTTCTTAAATATTCTTAATCATATCGCTAGACCTTCCGCAATTGACCCACCCCTCGGCGTATGGCTCTTGCGCAGGTAGCCTGGTTCCCCGTCTCTCTCTTTCCGTAACATACAAGTCACGCCTACGTCACATATACTCAGGATACCAGTGTGCGCAGATATTCTAAACTCGTTCCGAACAGGTGCTTCGTTTGTTTGTCCCCAAAATGAGTAAACCGGAAGTCTAGGCGAACGAGACTTTATAGCCCTATGCAAAAAACCTTCACTCCGACGGACGACGTTAATCCGATTTACAGTCAAGTGGTACAAATAAATATAACAGCTTAAGCCACCCTGTCGGTTGTCTTCTGACGTCATAACGGTCTATGCAGGATGCGAACGATATATTTATAACTACAACTGTCTGCCTCATATGGTTTGACAAATTAAAGGTCTGGGTAGTTCGATATCAATTTGAAGTAGTGTTATATTCACTGCTTGACACAAACATATAACACCGCTGCAAGGTTTGCACCCGATTCTGCAAACTGCACCCATTCCTGTTGGTTGCAGGTGGGATATTTTATCTTGTTTTCGAGGTGTATGTGGGCCATTTGAACGTCTGATGATGCTCCCGATGTTCGCTGGAATTACAATTAAGCCCTATGAAGGGGGTCGCAATGGGAATCCCACACAGATTATGGATGTGGATCCTCGATTCCGGATTGCGATATAATTTCATAATATGCAAATCGGTTTGATTAGGATTAACGTTTATTACTAACTGAACACGACCACATTGGTCAGCTAAGAACGATTTCAAAATCGTCAAGACAATTTTGACGCTATGTACATTCTTTATCCATCATACCCACTTGCGAAGCCAGAAGGGGCGTTGAGGTGGGGTGGGGTGGGGGGGGGGGGGCTCGAAATGTTAATGAGAGCTCACTCTCGAATATGCAATATTATGAATGCAACATATATGAATATCTGCATGCTTTAGACAAGACTGGTTGTTTGGTGAGCGTTGGCTGCGGTGCATGGTCCCAGTTTATACAATGTATGCATATGGCTCGCGTCGGTACAGCAGCGTGATTAGGCGTACCCCATGTTTGATATTGATCCCATGCCGACAGGATGTCAATCTCTGGGCCACCGCCAGAGGTGGGCCGCACACCAACATAGAACGTTGACCACCAACAAGACCATTACGGGAAGCTGGCGTAAAGCATCTAATGCCTAATGCGTCAGTCAATAGCGCCGTCACCGTTTGTGCCTCAGTCTGCTATGACATGCCTCAGTTATAACATACGTCAGTTATAACATACTATTATATACTGCTATATGCTACAGGCAGTGATATGGCTACATGCGGATCAGGTGTTTCCCAATATCTCGACCTCGGCTCGGCTCGGCTGGAGCTCATACGACATAGTGCCATCTCCACTGTCACCATAGGGAATGATATTAAATGGTTATCCCAAGATACGTCCGATGGCTGTCAAGTGCGTTTGTCTGGAAGGAGTTATCGTTCTTGTTAGTTCGTGAATTGAAGCGAACTGTGAAACAGGTTCAATGATGATGAAGTGGGGGGCGAGCTATGTGTCAGCTTTGGATGGGTGGGAAAATCTTACGATCCACAGCATCTAGGGTGGTGGTGCGGGTGGTGGTGGGGGGGGGGGGTCCTGTACAAAGGCAAAGGTTCCACACTTAATATTTTGGCGAACATTTTGGATTGAGAAACGGCTTTCTCTCTCAAAAATGGGCGGTGGGTCGAGACTCCAGCCCCCCCCCCCCCCCCCTACCTGCCACACAGGCACTGGACGCGACGTTGGGGTCCTAAAGACCACTGAAGCGAAGGATTCGAACCCATTACTCTCACAATGTACCTTGTTGACCGGACGTTGGGATCCTAAAACCACTGAAACGAACCTACCCTACCTACCTACCTTACCCACGGCCCTCCCACCGTCCCAGCACTGTCATTTGCCGTGTCTTTCTCATGTATGCTTTCCTGCGTTCTACGACTGAACCGGAAGTTACTGGCAACATACCCGATCCAATCAGAAGGCCGAAGAAATGAGGAACACAATGGGCCAATTCATTTTGTCTGCGGACATGTTACCAGGAGGACATGTAGGGTGGGCATTTGCACAGGCAGAGTTATACAATGCCCCAGCATCAATATGAGTCGAGGTGAATGGCGCGGACAAAAGGGGAATTGACTGAATGGGAGTGGCAGGCAGCCTGTGTGCTAGGGTATAACAGGGAGTCGTCGCTGCAGCGCTGATGATGGCAGAGACGCCTCGTAGCTCCCCCTACCGCATATCGACCATGTGCCACCCACAATAACCGTGTCTCAATTTCGTCGCTGCGAAAAAGCCTGCATACCACGTGACATCCATACGAGGAAATATTGCGGCTGGAAAGTGAGCCAACGGTCGGTGGGTTACACGCTCTGTTCAGCTGCGGTATTTAAGTGTCAGACGTGTAGAATTGGCGTGGATGATACTGTCATATGTGTAGGACTACTTTATGGCGCAATTAAAGGCGGGGCACAATCAGCCTTGCTGCCGACCACGTAACGTTGCACTAACGTTAGTATGGGGTTCCGACACACAATAAAAGCGGTATATTGTCATGATGATTGTGAGTACTGTACGCATTCAGTGGCGTGTTTAACAGGGTACAGTAAAGTACATAATCAATAAACATTATCAACATCCATACGATCCACTCGGATTTCCTGATATTTGCCATATTTTAGCGGCTTTGGATACATCGCAATTATTTTGGGTCATATTTGAGGAACGGTTAGGCATACCGGTAAGTCAGGGTTCCATAAACGTTTCATTTTAAGCATATCAGCTAAGTATGACTTTCAGTATTCTTTCGCTTAAGATTTAGCATTTATACACAGTATTTAAAACCTGTATTTTAGGTTTGTCTTATCACGTTTCATACCCCGAACCTAGTCCGTTTACTCGCACTAAGCTGTGCACGGAATCAGGTGCGGCTCCACACCAGCTGTAAACAGACCCATACTGCTGGCTGGCGCCAATCGGTACTAGTCTAGACAGTCTAGACATATATCCCTCCAAGAGGTGGGGACATCTTCACTTTCATTGGATTAATCCATCAGCTGAAGTGGCAGAAGTTAACACGATTATCAAAAGAGCAGCCTGTAAGATACTGACGATTAATGATTAACACCCATTTTCAGAATCACATCAGCCTGCATGGATGACTACAATTCATGCTGAGGATGAGGATGGCCGTCTCGTATGGCGTTGGCTGGCCGATCATGGCTTTGCTGATGTTAGTCACGTGCCTTCCCACAGATTGCCGTGCGACGGCTGGTGCAAGTGAGTCTGAGACAATTATAATGGCTTTACGCCTCTTTGAAACATTGCCATCTCCAATATCACAATGGTGAATTATATTAAACGTGTATCACAAGAGACGTCCGATGGCAGTATCCACTTTGGATAGGTGGGAAAATCTTACGACCCGCAACATTTAGGGTGGGGGGGGGGCGTCCTGTACAAAGGCGAAGGGTCCACACCTAAGATGGCGTACATTTTGGATAGAAAAATGGCTTCCTCCCACAGAAATAGGCGGTGGAGGTGGGGGTCCAGACTCGGCGCCCCCCCCCCCGAATGGCTTGATGCCTATTTACCACATACAGTTATGGTAATAACATTGCACAATTAATCCAGATAAGAAAGCTGGAGTTACATATTATGATCAATAAAGTTATACAATCCATATGATGAAGCTGGAATTACAAATTAAGATGAATTAAGTTATACAATCTATATGATGAAGCCGGAATGGCCGCATTAGGATAATAACACATATATTGTAACAGCTATTGGATAGTTAAAGTCATTATCGCCGATATAATGATGTTGTCGCTGAACGGGTGAAAGTCGTTTATTGAACTTTAAACACATGTCTTGCATGTGCCAAAATTGCAGGAACTGATTTCTTTGGCGTGTTCCGTATATGTCTACCTAGATTGCACCGTGACATCGCTGGAGGTAATATTGGAAGAAGACCCGGGCTATCTGCGACAGGCAATGGAAGCTGCCATCATTGTTATTACTACAGCACAATGGAAAGATTGCCTTGTTATGCTGGGTGAGATTGGCATCCAAGATGAAGTAACGATTAAACGAAGAAACGACTACAAATTATTCATAATACGATCCGCCTTTTGTTATTCGCAATTTCAAATCACGAATGCGTCTTCTAAAGGCTAAACTAAGACATAGTCGGCCGGCCAACTCAGGTAAATGTCATTAAAAAAACTTTTGATGGCATTTTTTGTTACAAGTGGGTACCTATGTGGAATAATATCTACAAGAGGTGTGCTTTCGAACCAGGGCGGTTACCACCTTAGATTTGACCTTGGAAGGTCATTTAGAGGTCATTTGGTGCAAATTGGGTGAAAAAAATATTTTTATTCCTTTGGAATCCTTATTGTCTGAGCTTACGAGCTCATAGAGAATGCAGGGTGTACATATGATACTAAGGTTGCAGTAGCAAGTTGAAATTGATGTTTTGTATAGGCTATAGTGGGTACGCGATCTAAAAAATGCAAATTATCTCAAAAGTATGCATAAAGCAGAAAATGGTCGCACTGTTTTGATTATTCTTTGTAAGCAGGTTATTAGGCCACATAAAGAGGTGAGTACTGTTTTATATAACATTTTGCGTCTATATTGTATTCGTCACAGTTGTCATGGAAACCAACATTTAGTGGCACGCGACTTTCGTCAGGTGATGTTGACTACGCGTCTATTAGAAAGATTATGTAATTAGTAGGGTAACTGGCCACCATGGCCTCTGTTGATCCCGTTACCAGTGTCGGTAGAAAACGAGAATGTGATCAAACTACAGACTTCGACAGTTGTTTGATCTGTCAACTGCAAATACCAGAGAAGCTGCAAACAGCTTCAAGTCAAGGAAAAGAACGTCTACAGCACTCAGCGAAGGAGAGACGCCAGTTTCGTGACACCGATTATGCCGTGGAACTCCACCGTTTGCAGAATGTGTCAGAGCGCGATTGGGCTAAAGTGGCTATGGTCTGGCATAAAAGCTGTTACATCTGTTTCACGGCTGAGAACAAGCTACAAAGACTGAAAACGAGACATGGTAGAAGTGCAGATCCCGAACACTCAAAACAAGACCTGGATAGCCGAGCATCCCGCAGCGCACATGCTAACACCGATTGGGGTTGTTGCATATACTGTCAAAAACCAAACACGTCGGGATCTAAACTGCGTCATATTGCAACATTGGAGCTGTCCGAGAAGATCATATCGCTCGCAAAGCATGATGTTATCATGCGAGTCAGACTGGCTGGGGTGAATGATTTGATTGCATCTGAAGGCAAATACCACCTGAAATGCTTGGTGCAGTTTGAAAGGCGACACAAAAATGTGAGTGTAGATAGAAGGGAAGTCGATACACTAATGAATGAACTTGGAACCGAATTGCTGACAGGCCTTACCTGTGGACACGTTTATGATATGGGAGATGTGTGGCGCAAATATTGTGAGATGTGCGCACGCAATGGAATCGAGCCACCCGAGCGCTACATTACAAGACGGAGGTCATTCAACGATTCTATCAGGCAGCGTGTTGGGCCAAAAGGAAGTTTCATAAGGCCTGTTGACAGGAAAGCATCGCTTCTAATGTATCCAAGTGACAAATCACAGTTTCTTATTGCCGATACATTAACTAAGCTTACGGAAGGCGACGTTTCAGCGCAAGGGGACTATGTCACAGAAATGCTGAATCCAAACAGCAATGATTTGCGCGAGGTTGTTCATGCTGCTCTGCAAATCAGGTATGATTTAGAAGACAGCCCCGGACACGCTTCTGGGTGGCGAGGAATTGACCAGTCGAATGTCAGACAGGTCATACCCAACAGTCTGTACGTATTTCTAAGCGTGCTTTGTGGAGGAATGTCCGTCTTAGATGTAGATGAGCCGTCTGAAGAAGATACAGATGTCGATCGGAAGGTTTGCAGTATCGCACAGGATATTGTGTTCGCAGTCTCGAAGCACAAAAAGTTGACGCCAAAGCATGTTGGACTTGGTCTGGCACTTCATCAGGCTACCAGATCGGAACAGTTGGTGAACCTCTTTCATGCAGCTGGCCACATCATTGGTATAGACACAATCAGGAGGATCGACACTTCAATAGCCAATGACATCCTGGACCGTTACGAACGAAACGGCTTCGTCTATATTCCCGATGGAATTGTTCCTTACAATCCAGGACGACTGATCCTGTCCTCATGCGACAACATTGATGTTTTAGAAGAAACGATCGATGGCAAAAACACATTTCATTGCACTCAGATGGTCGTTTGGCAGAGGGGTCCAGCAGGGCAATGTCATCAGACAAGTACGACCATCGGGAGGTCAAAGACTCTCATGCGCAAACGCTTGTCAAAACTTCATGAGTTAGACCGGGCTTGCATACCACAAGGGCAGAGACCGTCGCCAGTTTTCTCACCGGGTTGTTCAATCGCAACAGAAATGTGGTTCGAGGCCAAAAAAGAAAGACAAAAGTCAAAGTTGACCAATGATGCTTGGCTTTTAGCACGTATGAATGAGGCAGATGGCCAAAGCGTGCCATCTTGGTCCGGATTCAATGCTGCCATAACTCAGAGCGACGCTTCAGTCACAACCACTGGAATCTTACCTATTCTGCAGGCGCCAGCAGACAACAATGACACAGTAACGACAGTCATTAATCGGTTCACCAGCATTGTCAGGAAGTTGGGTCAAAAGCATACAGTGCTCGTCGCCGATCAGCCACTTTACAGCAGAGCAAAAGAGTTGGTGTGGGCCAATCCTGACTTGTACAAAGACGTCATCCTTCTCCTTGGGCATCTTCATATCTTATTCAACTTCCTAAAAGCCATCGGACAGCATTTCGATAGTGCTGGGCTAGATGACATTTGGGTTGAGGCTGGCCTGTTTGCACAGAACAGCACCGATGCTATGATGAAAGGTACTGCCTACTACCGAGCTGTACGTGGTCATATCTGGGCTTACGAAGCCTTGTATCGAATCTGGTGGCTTAAATTTGGAGAATGGCTGGAGGTCAACCACGAAGAACTTGACCACACCGTTCCAAAGCTTAGTGCCAAGGTGGCGCAGCTGTTTAGAGCCACGACGATAGGACACTGCGACGATGTCTCTGGCGCAGTTGCGGACCTGGTGGAGGCATTATCCACTGATGGCTTGCGAGATCAACTGCAACGGTTTCATCGGCAGTTTGCCGCCGAGCCGAATAACCAGCATTGGCTCAACTACATGAGGATGATCGAGATTTTGCTGGATTTTCTTCGTGCGAATCGTGAGGGAAACTGGGAACTGCACCTAGACGCCTTCGCCGCTATGCTGCCTTGGATGACCATCTATGACCACAGCAACTATGCCAGATGGGGTCCAGTCTACCTGGCTGACATGAAGGGACTCAAAACTACGGCCCCCGAAATCCATGGAGAGTTTATTGCCGGGAACTTTGTTGTCAAACAAAGTAGACGACAGTTCAATCAAGTGCCCGTGGACCAGGCAACAGAATGGGTAAACCGATTGTGCAAGATGTCTAATGGAATCATCGGAATAACACGCAACGACCCTGCTAGAGACCGGTTCTGTGCAACGTGGGCTGAGCGATCGCACGCTTCTCACGACATAAAACAAATGCTTGGTTTGATCGACGATGAACTTGAACAAGACATGATTACTGTTCGCAAGGACACTCAGCCTACTCGGAGGAAGCATGAGCACAAGTCGGTCCAACAACTGATGCTGCAGTTCCAGAGGTTTAAGGTCTTTAGCAGGAAGGCTGGTGACGCTGATGAGGCCGCGGTGGTTGATTCAGGAACGCCGAAGCCCGAATTAATACTTGTCTCCCTGGCGTCAAATGATGTTGCCACCAGTGACATCCAGTCGGACTTGCTGTCGGCCGGCGAGAGAGGCAAGAAAGTCCTTCAAGATAATGTCAAGGAGAGGTTGGTGGACAAGACGGTTCCATTCTTCAGTCCATTGAAGAGACATAACTCAAAGACATTTGGGAGTTTGTATAGATACAAGACTGTCAACAAGTCCACGGTACAGAAGACCATCCAAATCGACCGAAGACTTGTACAAAAGCTCTTGAATGCTTCCCAAGCGGGGCGAAAAGTTGATATGGCTGGTATTCTAAAGCACGAACTTTCATTGGTACCCCTGTCGCTGGCGAAAACAGATGGCGAGATGCATTCGGTCAACAAGTCAGATCTATTGTCACTACTCACAAAGGAACAAGGAGTTCCCGCTATACCTGTCTTACCGATTCCTCAAGCCAGAGACAAGACGTGTCGTGTCATTGACGGCCATGCCCTCATCCAAGCGATCGGCAAGCCGCCGGATTGTCACTCCTTTGGAGACTATGCCATTATGTTCGTAAACATCGTTGCTGGGAAACTAAATGCCACAACACCAAGAGTGGACGTGGTCTTCGATCGCTATCTAGGAAAAGGCTCAATCAAAGCAGCAACGAGGAGAAAGCGGATAGGAAAAGGCAAGCGCCCGATTCGTAAACACATCAGCCGCGGTGACGTCGCATTGCCACAAGTATGGGCCCAGTTCATCGCGCTCGACGAAAACAAAGCCGAACTAGCCCAGTTCTTAAGTCAGCGACTAATGGAAAGTTCTGTACCAGACAATTATGAGATCATAACAGCGGGTGGATTCATTGATCGACAGACTGCACAGTCAACAAGGCAGAATCATCTGCCACAGCTTCAGGCTGACCACGAGGAGGCTGACACTAGAATCATTCTGCATGCTCTTGATGCCATCGCGGCTGGGCACACCCGAATCCTTGTTCATTGCCGTGACACGGATGTTTTTCTGATGATGATCTACTTCCTCGGTAATCTTCCAGCTGACGTATGGATGGTGGGCGGCACGTCAAGGGAAAGGAAATACTACCACATCAGCCAAATTCGTGCAAAAATGTCGAATGCCGTGATTGAGAACTTGTTGGGGTTTCATGCCCTCACAGGCTGCGACACCACATCGTCGTTTGCTGGCCTTGGTAAACGAAGTTGCTGGAAGATGTTTAAGCAACATCCGAGACTGCTGCACGGATTAGGACGTGACGGGCCTCTGGAGCCGATCGAGGAATTTGTTTGTCGTCTCTATGGCGCTTCCGAGCCAAGCCGTGGCCTCAATGAACTGCGACACGCCTTGTTCACGAGGGGTCAGAAGGCACTAGAGACACTGCCGCCAACCCGAGATGCCTTTGAACTGCACGTGGCAAGAGCGAATTTTCAGACGAAGATCTGGCTAAGCGCTAAGGCTCCGGTCATGAATGTTGGTGCGCCATCCACATCCACGTCAGGCGGCTGGCAAGAGACAGATGACGGACTATCTGTACAGTGGTCTCGCCTGGAACCTGTTCCTTGCGCTTGTCTTGAACTAGTCTCTTGTGGATGCAAGCGCAAATGCAAGACCGCCAGTTGTACATGTTGCAAAATGGATCAGATATGTACACCTGCGTGTGCCTGTAATGCTGAATATTGTTGTAATCCTGTTGTAATTGAAGAACTAAGGCCATAGAACCCTGTCGGATTCTTTCTCTGGGTGCCCTGTTGTCGGGGTAGGGTTGATACGTATCATACTACATAATGAATAGAGTATTTCGCAGCAAAATAAAAGTTAACAGGTCAAGGTAATGCCTTCCATGTGAAAATATTTGACTAACAATTCGTTTTGTAGTCGGAATTTATCTATAAGACATGCACATATTAAACATATAATCCATACCTTGTCTTTTATTATTCTTTATCGACCTGTATGCTGTAAACATTTACGTAGAACTGTTCATAGACATCTAAAACTGGTGATAATCGCAATTTGATCTGAATGACCTCTACGGAAGCATGCAAGGTCAAATCTAAGATGGTGAAGATATTATTGTAATAGGTAACCACTTGCAACAAAAAATGCCATCAAATGTGTTTGGCCGGCCAAATATTATAAAGACAAATCAAAACAGTGCGACCATTTTCTGCTGTATGCATACTTTTGAGATAATGGGCATTTTTAAGATAGCCTACCCACTATAGACTATACAAAGCATAAATTTCAACTTGCTACTGCAACATTAGTATCACATGTACACCCTGCATTCTTTATGGTCTCGTAAGTTTAGACAATAAGGATTCCAAACGAATAAAAATATTTTTTCACCCAATTTGCACCAAATGACCTCTAAACGACCTTCCAAGGTCAAATCTAAGGTGGTAACCGCCCTGGTTCGAAAGCACACCTCTCGTAGATATTATTCCACATAGGTACCCACTTGTAACAAAAAATGCCATCAAATGTTTTTTTGAGGGGTTTGGCCGGCCGACTAACAGGGACGCCCGCCGTGGTGTAAAGAGGCCACTGATGAAGTAGCTCGCACAACTGATGGACATCATATCATTTATTCATGATAATTTCAATGTGTCCATAGTCACAATGAGAGACACTTTTCTCAAAAAGTGTACAACTCCAAAGACGCTTTATCTTAAACTGATCATTTCAGTACTAATCTAAAGACGATTCATTTTAAACCGGTCATTTCAGATATAAATATAGATGATAGGATTCCTGACTTTCTCCAATGGGTCCATGGCCTTGGGCTCACTGTCCTGCACGTGGATTGCAACGAACACTTAGCCAAGGTCATCCCTCGATACACGAACATCGCTGGGGACTATATGAACATACTTATTATTTGCCCTGGTGCCAACATAAGCGGCAGCATCGTCAAGTCACGTGTAAGGATACTTCGTTTATATCACCAACCAAAAGGGTTCTATATTTTAGTCATTTACCCAGGGAGGCCCTGATTTATTAAGTATTAAGTGGAATGCGTAACATAACATATATAAAATAACATCGAATAGAGGACAACAAACTGTAGCCTGGATGCTAACAAATCGAGGACATTAATGCTAGGTATAGATATTCCTATTTCGATTGTATTACAGTGTTATAGTTATATCTGTATACTCCATGACAGGATGCTCATCGAAAGGCGACCAACTGGCTGATCATCGACCCATTGTTGGACCCAAGTGGTAACACCACAAATATCAGCGGCAGTGACGTCAATAGGCTGGACAATATGTTGCTGCTGATTAACACCACGGTGGTTACTCGTATTATTTAAGTAAATGAATAACATACATTGCTATACATAAATTACAACGTACTATATTGAAATCATAGTATTGAGAAAGCATTTGTTGTTGGTTACAATATCATTCACGTCATGAGAGCTACAAATACCAATACTGGGGCTTTCTTCCAGCGATGTATAAAAAACAACGTATCAACAGAGGGACAAGAGACGTGGCTCTGTAGTTACCATTGCCATGGCGACTGTAAGACCATTGGGCTGCAGTCACGTGGTTCCGTGTGGACAATGGCCGACATCCGGGACCTTGAGTGTCCGCTCCTCCCTGCAGAATTCCGCGGCTTCTGTGGTCGTACCTTGGACGTCTCGTACATGGCGGTGAGCACGTGCGCGGGTTAGCTTGATATCTAGCAGTAAGATTGTTCGATTCTTGTCACTTCATCGTCCTCTTCCAAATACCGAATAGTAAGATGCTGTCTTCCATTAGTCGTGCCAGAGTCAACAATGCAGACGTTTGCACGTGTTTTGCATGGATTGTTCCGCAGTCAGCTTTAACCACTTTTCTATGAGATTGTTATAGCATTCGGCATCGAACATATTAATCATGCCCCATTTGAGTCATTTTAAGTGATTTGCAACCGATATATCATTTTTATAATCAGAAATGTTCTGTCGCCTATAAAACCTAATAATATTAAATGGTACTACCGAACCATGATCATATCCACCCCATCTCTTAAGCTGTTAACTGCAACTTTTAATATGACAACTACCGAACCATGATCATATCCACCCCATATCTTCAACTGTCAATTGCAACTTTTAATATGACAACTACCGAACCATGATCATATCCACCCCATACCTTAAACTGTCAATTGCAACTTTTAATATGACAACTACCGAACCATGATCATATCCACCCCATATCTTCAATTGTCAATTGCAACTTTTAACACGGTTACTACCGAACCATAATCATATCCACCCCAGATTTTAAACTGTTAATTGCAACGTTTAATATGGCTACCATGATCATATCCACCCAATATCTGAAACTGTTAATTGCAACTTTTAATACGGCTTCTACCGAACCGTGATCATATCTACCCCATCTCGTAATAAAACTGTTCCATCCTGTTTCCCCACAGTACGCCCCTCACTTTGACGTCAGCTACGATGGCGCCACACCAGTTTATAGTGGGCTAGAATACAAGTTCCTTGCATGTTTGGCCAGTGTCTTCGATTGCAAGTGAGTTTGGTGAATTAGTCAGTGGCATATGAATTACGACGAATCGTTGAGGGCCTTTATAAGTGTGAATAACGTCTGCTTTTGGCAATATAATCATATCCACGACACAACATTCCAAATAATAATTGCATTAATCGAATTCTGAAAAGAAACGATGTTGACATAACAAAATAAAATAATAATAGTTGCATTATAGTATGGGAACTTGTTTATTTAGCAATATTTAATTCACTATTATGTGAAAACTGTCGGAGCATACGTGAACTTGACCTTCGAACCCTAGGTATCGATTTACGACACCGACTGACCGAGAGTGGGGAACCAAGATGGCGGGCGGAAACTGGACCGGCCTCATGGGAAAAGTGCTTACTGAGGTAAAAATCAACTGCCAAAATACCCGCGGTAACTTTGACAGGAAATACTAAATTCTGGATCATTCCCTACCGCTGAGGACTTGAATGTATGCTTTCAAGATTATATTCTGTGTTTCAGGAAGCGGAAGTAGCAGTGGGGGGGTTGTCAATGACGCCGGAGCGCGAGCGGGAAGTGGACTTCCTGTTTCCGCACTGGGAGGAGCCGTCCGCGCTGATGTTGGAGCTGCCACATCGGCCATGGATGTACTTCCTGCAACCCTTCCGGTGGCAGGTCTGGCTCAGCATCCTGCTTACTCCGGTCCTGATGACCGTGACCCTGTTCACTGTCGGGGAGCTCCGGCGTGTGGTCTATAGGGAGGCTGAGGATGATACCGCCAGTAAGGTGAAATCATCGGTTCCAAGTGAAGCGCCGCCTGTTCGAGAATGTCCCCCACGTCACGAGATATATCCCCCCGCGGGTATGGCGGGGACTGAGGTGACTGCAGCCCCACCTCCCGGCCACCGGGAGCACCTCCCCAGTCCTAGACATGCGAGGGCGGCGGAGTGGGTAGCCACGTGGGCCAAGGACACAACACAGACGAGGAGAGACGGACTCTGTAGCTACGCCTTCTGTACCCTGAGAATTCTATTATCACAAAGTAAGCCATGCTACATACCTAAATGTTTATATGCAATTTGTCTGAAACTCTGTAAATTTGTGAACTTTGTAAATCATGTGCACCATTGACCATTGGTACCACGTATGTCCACCAGGTCATGTCACCACTAGTATAATGTTTGTCCACCAGGTCATGTGACCATTAGCACAATGTTTGTTCACCAAGTCACGTGATCATTAGCACAATGTTTGTCCCCCAAGTCACGTGACCATTAGTACAATGTTTGTCCGTCAGGTCTGGTGGTCGTTAGTACCATGTTTCTCCACCAGGTTTGGTGACCATTAGTTCCACGTGTGTCCGCCAGGTCAGGCGTTTCTCCGGACGCCGCCGCTTGCCACGTGCCTCGTTCTGGCGTGTTACTGGGTGCCTTGCATCGTGCTCAGCGCCGTGTACACGGGCAACCTGACCGCCAGCCTGGCCATCACCAAGGTCACGCTACCCTTCAGCACGCTGCAGGGCGTGGTCGTGCAGGACTCCTACAAGCTGCTGGTCAGCAAGGGAAGCATGAGGCAACAGCTGTTCCAAGTAAGCTACTCCTGGTCGATAATAGGCATTATATGTTGATCTGCATATGGTGCAATTTATTAAACATAATTAGTCGCTGACATATGCCATTGATCGCTGCCAAGATTTATCTAATAATACTATTCTCATATCATTCCTTATTGACCAAATTAATTAAGCTAAACTATGCATGCAAATCGCTACGTGAATTATATATTCCATTTTAAAGAGAATACTTTCTCTTTTACCTGTCTTATGTTATATTGCTCGTGCATGTACAGTGATATTGATTAGTAATAAATAAATGATTAACACAAGATGACCAACTATTCCTTGAAATTCGTCAGATATTCCACCCCACAACTTGCCAGGACTGGGTGCAACAGAGATGTCTATATGGGGGGGGGGGATACCCCCTCTGAATCCCCAAGAATTAGGGAGAGCAATATCGAATCTGGAAGATGAAGACATTTTTAAGCTCGGTGCGAAAAAAAACACCTTGATGATGATATCGTGAATATCCAGGAATTCGCAGACTGCTATAACGTATCGCGGTAAATTGGCAAAGGGTCTTCGCATTTAACCAAGAATTGTATGGATGACGTCCCCAAAAATTGTCAACAGTTAATCGCGAACCTCCAAGAATTCCTAGATGCCAATCGCGGAGATCGGAAAAGGTACCCCCCCCCCCCACCCACCCCCCTATATAGTTAAGATGATGTTCGCCCACACGCACGACATCCGGGTATTACAGGAGGCGGCGGTGGGTGTTTACCGCGAGGCGTGGGACCACCTGCAGCGTCACCACGAGGAGGGCATCACCCAGTCTGAGCGCCTGGTGGAGACCTTCCAGCGCGGAGGGTTCGTCCTGACGGGGGACAAGTCGTACCTGGAGAGCCTGGCCGCCTCGTACACCGGGGAAGGCCGGTCCGTGGTCCTGCTGCCGGAGGAATACTTCCTCACTGGAATCGCCATCGTCGTCCCGGAAGGGGCCCCGTATGTCCGGAGATTCAACCAAGTGTAGGTCTCCATATGATCATGATAATATGACTACTGATTGTTACTAATTAATACCAATAATATTAGTACTTGTTACTATGGATAATACTTACTCTAATGCTACTGATTCTAATAATACTGATTCTAATAATACGGATTCTAATAACTATACTATTAATAATACAACTTAATTACACTAATAATAATTAGTATATTCATAATAACAATTATACTACTAATAATAGTGGGTCTCCATGTGATCTCGAAAGGCTCGCAACATTGTAAGTTATGTATTATCTAAACCTGGTGTCACTTTTTCTTGTTCTTTGGTAGCATTCAGCACCTGATGGAGATGGGGATCGCGGACCATTGGCACCAGAGAATCCGCACGACCCAGGCCTCAACCCAGCGATCCAAGGCCGATAAACACGGGGGCAGGCCCTTGAACTTAGTGGATATCAGCCTCGCTTTCGCATCTGTTCTTGGCGGCGGGTTCGCTCTCGCCTTGGTTGGACTCGTGGTGGAAATCATTCTTCATCGCAAAACAGGCCCCAAGATGGCGCTTCAAACAGTGACATGACACGAATTTGTTCACCGTTTGCCAAAACAAACAAACAATGGAATAAAATGGAAATGATTTTATCAACTATATCAAATTCTTAATTTGGAATCGTTCACACGGTCGCTATTCATACCCCTCGCCCTCACGTCAAATGATCAGAGCGAACGCTATAAACAGATTGCCCTCCTTCCCACAATGCTTTACGAATAGTTGGCGCCGACAATTCCACTGATAAATTTGTCACGTTGAATTAAAGTAGGTACCTTTACCTAACCTTTAAGCTTTAACTTAAAATGTTGGTCATATCCGTAGAATGGGAAATGGCATGGGCAAAGATAACCCATGTCTACGGGCGAAACACCTACCCTGTGTGAAGAACGACATGGTATTCTCTCCTGTACACACATTTGCACAGGTGAGGTTCGAACCGCGCAACGGTCGAGCTGGGCAGTGCACACTCAACAACGAGCGATCACGCTATATCCATTAGGCCATGGACATTACATTTGGTAATAAAAATTTACAAGTTCTAACCACATTCCCGAAAAGATTCGCCTCTCGTAGTTTAACATTATAATGCGGAATGGATGGGTTTTGGCACTTAGAACAATAGTGTTCAGAAAAAGTGTCTTACGGAAAACAATATTGCGCGACCATGACCGATTAGACAAGGTCACGTCGTACCGTCGTCGCGATACAGACAATACATGTTGGTGTTTTAGGCCACTATTGGGCACACAATGCCCACACTGAGCCGTGAACCTGCCGGGGCAATGACGTGGGTCAAATGAAGCCTGTCTCAGATGCAGGTGCCAGAGAACCCAATGAAGTGGGTTAAATGAAGCATGTCTCAGATGCAGGGGCCAGAGAACCCAATGAAGTGGGTTAAATGAAGCATGTCTCAGATGCAGGGGCCAGAGAACTCAATGAAGTGGGTTAAATGAAGCATGTCTCAGATGCAGGAGCCAGAGAACCCAATGAAGTGGGTTAAATGAAGCATGTCTCAGATGCAGGGGCCAGAGAACCCAACGAAGTGGGTCAAATGAAGCATGTCTCAGATGCAGGTGCCAGAGAACCCAACGAAGTGGGTCAAATGAAGCCTGTCCCAGATGCAGGGGCCGGAGAACCCAATGAAGTGGGTTAAATGAAGCATGTCTCAGATGCAGGTTCCAGAGAACCCAATGAAGTGGGTTAAATGAAGCATGTCTCAGATGCAGGTTCCAGAGAACCCAATGAAGTGGGTTAAATGAAGCATGTCTCAGATGCAGGTGCCAGAGAACCCAATGAAGTGGGTTAAATGAAGCATGTCTCAGATGCAGGTGCCAGAGAACCCAATGAAGTGGGTTAAATGAAGCATGTCTCAGACGCAGGGGCCAGAGAACCCAATGAAGTGGGTTAAATGGAGCATGTCTCAGACGCAGGTGCCAGAGAACCCAATGAAGTGGGTTAAATGAAGCCTGTCTCAGATGCAGGTGCCAGAGAACCCAATGAAGTGGGTTAAATGAAGCATGTCTCAGATGCAGGGGCCAGAGAACCCAATGAAGTGGGTTAAATGAAGCATGTCTCAGATGCAGGGGCCAGAGAACCCAATGAAGTGGGTTAAATGAAGCATGTCTCAGATGCAGGAGCCAGAGAACCCAATGAAGTGGGTTAAATGAAGCATGTCTCAGATGCAGGGGCCAGAGAACCCAACGAAGTGGGTCAAATGAAGCATGTCTCAGATGCAGGTGCCAGAGAACCCAACGAAGTGGGTCAAATGAAGCCTGTCCCAGATGCAGGGGCCGGAGAACCCAATGAAGTGGGTTAAATGAAGCATGTCTCAGATGCAGGTTCCAGAGAACCCAATGAAGTGGGTTAAATGAAGCATGTCTCAGATGCAGGTTCCAGAGAACCCAATGAAGTGGGTTAAATGAAGCATGTCTCAGATGCAGGTGCCAGAGAACCCAATAAATGTGGGTTAAATGAAGCATGTCTCAGATGCAGGTGCCAGAGAACCCAATGAAGTGGGTTAAATGAAGCATGTCTCAGACGCAGGTGCCAGAGAACCCAATGAAGTGGGTTAAATGAAGCATGTCTCAGATGCAGGGGCCAGAGAACCCAATGAAGTGGGTTAAATGAAGCATGTCTCAGATGCAGGTGCCAGAGAACCCAATGAAGTGGGTTAAATGAAGCATGTCTCAGACGCAGGTGCCAGAGAACCCAATGAAGTGGGTTAAATGAAGCATGTCTCAGACGCAGGTGCCAGAGAACCCAATGAAGTGGGTTAAATGAAGCATGTCTCAGATGCAGGGGCCAGAGAACCCAATGAAGTGGGTTAAATGAAGCATGTCTCAGATGCAGGTTCCAGAGAACCCAATGAAGTGGGTTAAATGAAGCATGTCTCAGATGCAGGTGCCAGAGAACCCAATGAAGTGGGTTAAATGAAGCATGTCTCAGACGCAGGTGCCAGAGAACCCAATGAAGTGGGTTAAATGAAGCATGTCTCAGATGCAGGGGCCAGAGAACCCAATGAAGTGGGTTAAATGAAGCATGTCTCAGATGCAGGTGCCAGAGAACCCAATGAAGTGGGTCAAATGAAGCCTGTCCCAGATGCAGGGGCCGGAGAACCCAATGAAGTGGGTTAAATGAAGCATGTCTCAGATGCAGGTGCCAGAGAACCCAATGAAGTGGGTTAAATGAAGCATGTCTCAGATGCAGGTGCCAGAGAACCCAATGAAGTGGGTTAAATGAAGCATGTCCCAGATGCAGGAGCCAGAGAACCCAATGAAGTGGGTTAAATGAAGCATGTCTCAGATGCAGGGGCCAGAGAACCCAATGAAGTGGGTTAAATGAAGCATGTCTCAGATGCAGGGGCCAGAAAACCCAATGAAGTGGGTTAAATGAAGCATGTCTCAGATGCAGGTGCCAGAGAACCCAATGAAGTGGGTTAATTGAAGCCTGTCCCAGATGCAGGGGCCAGAGAACCCAATGACGTGGGTTAAATGAAGCATGTCTCAGATGCAGGGGCCAGAAAACCCAATGAAGTGGGTTAAATGAAGCATGTCTCAGATGCAGGTGCCAGAGAACCCAATGAAGTGGGTTAAATGAAGCATGTCTCAGATGCAGGTGCCAGAGAACCCAATGAAGTGGGTTAAATGAAGCATGTCTCAGATGCAGGAGCCAGAGAACCCAATGAAGTGGGTTAATTGAAGCCTGTCCCAGATGCAGGGGCCGGAGAACCCAATGAAGTGGGTCAAATGAAGCATGTCTCAGATGCAGGTGCCAGAGAACCCAATGAAGTGGGTTAATTGAAGCCTGTCCCAGATGCAGGGGCCAGAGAACCCAATGAAGTGGGTTAAATGAAGCATGTCTCAGATGCAGGTGCCAGAGAACCCAATGAAGTGGGTTAAATGAAGCATGTCTCAGATGCAGGTGCCAGAGAACCCAATGAAGTGGGTCAAATGAAGCATGTCTCAGATGCAGGTGCCAGAGAACCCAACGAAGTGGGTCAAATGAAGTCTGTCTCAGATGCAGGGACCAGAGAACCCAATGAAGTGGGTTAAATGAAGCCTGTCTCAGATGCAGGAGCCAGAGAACCCAACGAAGTGGGTCAAATGAAGTCTGTCTCAGATGCAGGGGCCAGAGAACCCAATGAAGTGGGTTAAATGAAGTATGTCCCAGATGCAGGGACCAGAGACCCCAATGAAGTGGGTTAAATGAAGTATGTCCCAGATGCAGGGGCCAGAGAACCCAACGAAGTGGGTCAAATGAAGTCTGTCTCAGATGCAGGGGCCAGAGAACCCAATGAAGTGGGTTAAATGAAGCATGTCTCAGATGCAGGGGCCAGAGAACCCAATGAAGTGGGTTAAATGAAGCCTGTCCCAGATGCAGGGGCCAGAGAACCCAATGAAGTGGGTTAAATGAAGCATGTCTCAGATGCAGGTGCCAGAGAACCCAATGAAGTGGGTTAAATGAAGCATGTCTCAGATGCAGGGGCCAGAGAACCCAACGAAGTGGGTCAAATGAAGTCTGTCTCAGATGCAGGGGCCAGAGAACCCAATGAAGTGGGTTAAATGAAGTATGTCCCAGATGCAGGGGCCAGAGAACCCAATGAAGTGGGTTAAATGAAGCCTGTCCCAGATGCAGGGGCCAGAGAACCCAATGAAGTGGGTTAAATGAAGCATGTCTCAGATGCAGGTTCCAGAGAACCCAATGAAGTGGGTTAAATGAAGCATGTCTCAGATGCAGGGGCCAGAGAACCCAATGAAGTGGGTCAAATGAAGCCTGTCCCAGATGCAGGTGCCAGAGAACCCAATGAAGTGGGTTAAATGAAGCATGTCTCAGATGCAGGGGCCAGAGAACCCAACGAAGTGGGTCAAATGAAGTCTGTCTCAGATGCAGGGGCCAGAGAACCCAATGAAGTGGGTTAAATGAAGTATGTCCCAGATGCAGGGGCCAGAGAACCCAACGAAGTGGGTCAAATGAAGTCTGTCTCAGATGCAGGGGCCAGAGAACCCAATGAAGTGGGTTAAATGAAGTATGTCCCAGATGCAGGGACCAGAGACCCCAATGAAGTGGGTTAAATGAAGCATGTCTCAGATGCAGGTGCCAGAGAACCCAATGAAGTGGGTTAAATGAAGCATGTCTCAGATGCAGGGGCCAGAGAACCCAATGAAGTGGGTTAAATGAAGCATGTCTCAGATGCAGGTGCCAGAGAACCCAATGAAGTGGGTTAAATGAAGCATGTCCCAGATGCAGGGGCCAGAGAACCCAATGAAGTGGGTTAAATGAAGCATGTCTCAGATGCAGGTGCCAGAGAACCCAATGAAGTTGGTTAAATGAAGCATGTCCCAGATGCAGGTGCCAGAGAACCCAATGAAGTGGGTTAAATGAAGCATGTCTCAGATGCAGGTGCCAGAGAACCCAATGAAGTGGGTTAAATGAAGCATGTCCCAGATGCAGGTGCCAGAGAACCCAATGAAGTGGGTTAAATGAAGCATGTCTCAGATGCAGGTGCCAGAGAACCCAATGAAGTGGGTTAAATGAAGCATGTCTCAGATGCAGGTGCCAGAGAACCCAATGAAGTGGGTTAAATGAAGCATGTCTCAGATGTAGGTGCCAGAGAACCCAATGAAGTTGGTTAAATGAAGCATGTCTCAGATGCAGGTGCCAGAGAACCCAATGAAGTGGGTTAAATGAAGCATGTCTCAGATGCAGGTGCCAGAGAACCCAATGAAGTGGGTTAAATGAAGCATGTCCCAGATGCAGGGGCCAGAGAACCCAATGAAGTGGGTTAAATGAAGCATGTCTCAGATGTAGGGGCCAGAGAACCCAATGAAGTTGGTTAAATGAAGCATGTCTCAGATGCAGGGGCCCAGAGAACCCAATGAAGTGGGTTAAATGAAGCATGTCTCAGATGTAGGGGCCAGAGAACCCAATGAAGTGGGTTAAATGAAGCATGTCTCAGATGCAGGGGCCAGAGAACCCAATGAAGTGGGTTAAATGAAGCATGTCTCAGATGCAGGTGCCAGAGAACCCAATGAAGTGGGTTAAATGAAGCATGTCTCAGATGCAGGTGCCAGAGAACCCAATGAAGTGGGTTAAATGAAGCATGTCTCAGATGCAGGTGCCAGAGAACCCAATGAAGTGGGTTAAATGAAGCATGTCTCAGATGCAGGTGCCAGAGAACCCAATGAAGTTGGTTAAATGAAGCATGTCTCAGATGCAGGTGCCAGAGAACCCAATGAAGTGGGTTAAATGAAGCATGTCTCAGATGCAGGTGCCAGAGAACCCAATGAAGTGGGTTAAATGAAGCATGTCTCAGATGCAGGTGCCAGAGAACCCAATGAAGTGGGTTAAATGAAGCATGTCTCAGATGCAGGTGCCAGAGAACCCAATGAAGTGGGTTAAATGAAGCATGTCTCAGATGCAGGTGCCAGAGAACCCAATGAAGTTGGTTAAATGAAGCATGTCTCAGATGCAGGTGCCAGAGAACCCAATGAAGTGGGTTAAATGAAGTATGTCCCAGATGCAGGGGCCAGAGAACCCAATGAAGTGGGTTAAATGAAGCATGTCTCAGATGCAGGGGCCAGAGAACCCAATGAAGTGGGTTAAATGAAGCATGTCTCAGATGCAGGTGCCAGAGAACCCAATGAAGTTGGTTAAATGAAGCATGTCTCAGATGCAGGTGCCAGAGAACCCAATGAAGTGGGTTAAATGAAGCATGTCTCAGATGCAGGGGCCAGAGAACCTAATGAAGTGGGTTAAATGAAGCATGTCTCAGATGCAGGGACCAGAGAACCCAATGAAGTGGGTTAAATGAAGCATGTCTCAGATGCAGGGGCCAGAGAACCCAATGAAGTGGGTTAAATGAAGCATGTCTCAGATGCAGGGGCCAGAGAACCTAATGAAGTGGGTTAAATGAAGCATGTCTCAGATGCAGGGACCAGAGAACCCAATGAAGTGGGTTAAATGAAGCATGTCTCAGATGCAGGTGCCAGAGAACCCAATGAAGTGGGTTAAATGAAGCCTGTCCCAGATGCAGGGGCCAGAGAACCCAATGAAGTGGGTTAAATGAAGCCTGTCCCAGATGCAGGTGCCAGAGAACCCAATGAAGTTGGTTAAATGAAGCATGTCTCAGATGCAGGGGCCAGAGACCCCAATGAAGTGGGTTAAATGAAGCATGTCCCAGATGCAGGTGCCAGAGAACCCAATGAAGTGGGTTAAATGAAGCATGTCTCAGATGCAGGGGCCAGATACCCCAATGAAGTGGGTTAAATGAAGCATGTCTCAGATGCAGGGGCCAGAGAACCCAATGAAGTGGGTTAAATGAAGCATGTCTCAGATGCAGGTGCCAGAGAACCCAATGAAGTGGGTTAAATGAAGCATGTCCCAGATGCAGGTGCCAGAGAACCCAATGAAGTGGGTTAAATGAAGCATGTCTCAGGTGCAGGGGCCAGATACCCCAATGAAGTGGGTTAAATGAAGCATGTCTCAGATGCAGGGGCCAGAGAACCCAATGAAGTGGGTTAAATGAAGCATGTCTCAGATGCAGGGGCCAGAGAACCCAATGAAGTGGGTTAAATGAAGCCTGTCCCAGATGCAGGTGCCAGAGAACCCAATGAAGTTGGTTAAATGAAGCATGTCTCAGATGCAGGGGCCAGAGAACCCAATGAAGTGGGTTAAATGAAGCCTGTCCCAGATGCAGGTGCCAGAGAACCCAATGAAGTTGGTTAAATGAAGCATGTTTCAGATGCAGGGGCCAGAGACCCCAATGAAGTGGGTTAAATGAAGCATGTCCCAGATGCAGGTGCCAGAGAACCCAATGAAGTGGGTTAAATGAAGCATGTCTCAGATGCAGGGGCCAGAGAACCCAACGAAGTGGGTCAAATGAAGCATGTCTCAGATGCAGGGGCCAGAGAACCCAATGAAGTGGGTTAAATGAAGCATGTCTCAGATGCAGGGGCCAGAGACCCCAATGAAGTGGGTTAAATGAAGCATGTCTCAGATGCAGGGGCCAGAGACCCCAATGAAGTGGGTTAAATGAAGCATGTCTCAGATGCAGGGGCCAGAGACCCCAATGAAGTGGGTTAAATGAAGCATGTCTCAGATGCAGGTGCCAGAGAACCCAATGAAGTGGGTTAAATGAAGCATGTCGCAGATGCAGGTGTCCAGCCCCACCGCCAGGCCTGTGGTGTGCCCAGCCCACCGCCTGGCTGTGGTGTGTGCAGCCCCACCGCCAGGCTGTGGTGTGCCCAGCCCCACCGCCAGAATGTGGTGCGCCCAGCCCCACCGCCAGGCTGTGGTGTGTCCAGTGTGTCCAGCCCCACCGCCAGGCTGTGGTGTGCCCAGCCCCACCGCCAGGCTGTGGTGTGCCCAGCCCCACCGCCAGGCTGTGGTGTGCCCAAGCCCCACCGCCAGGCTATGGTGTGCCCAGCCCCACAGCCAGGCTGTGGTGTGCCTAGCCCCACCGCCAGGCTGTGGTGCGTCCAGCCCCGCCGCCAGACTGTGGTAAGCCCAGCCCCACCGCCAGGCTGTGGTGTGTCCAGCCCCACCGCCAGGCTATGGTGTGTCCAGCCCCACCGCCAGGCTGTGGTAAGCCCAGCCCCACCGCCAAGATGTGGTGTGTCCAGCCCCACCGCCAAGCTGTGGTGTGCCCAGCCCCACCGCTAGGATGTGGTGTGCCCAGCCCCACCGCCAGGCTGTGGTGAGCCCAGCCCCACCGCCAGGCTGTGGTGTGCCCAGCCCCACCGCCAGACTGTGGTAAGCCCAGCCCCACCGCCAGGCTGTGGTGTGTCCAGCCCCACCGCCAGACTGTGGTAAGCCCAGCCCCACCGCCAGTCTGTGGTGTGTCCAGCCCCACCGCCAGACTGTGGTAAGCCCAGCCCCACCGCCAGGCTGTGGTGTGCCCAGCCCCACCGCCAGGCTGTGGTGTGTCCAGCCCCACCGCCAGACTGTGGTAAGCCCAGCCCCACCGCCAGTCTGTGGTGGGTCCAGCCCCACCGCCAGACTGTGGTAAGCCCAGCCCCACCGCCAGGCTGTGGTGTGCCCAGCCCCACCGCCAGACTGTGGTAAGCCCAGCCCCACCGCCAGGCTGTGGTGTGCCCAGCCCCACCGCCAGACTGTGGTAAGCCCAGCCCCACCGCCAGTCTGTGGTGTGTCCAGCCCCACCGCCAGGCTGTGGTGTGCCCAGCCCCACCGCCAGGCCGTGGTGTGCCCAGCCCCACCGCCAGGATGTGATGTGTCCAGCCCCACCGCCAGGCTGTGGTGTGCCCAGCCCCACCGCCAGGCTGTGGTGTGCCCAGCCCCACCGCCAGGCTGTGGTGTGTCCAGCCCCACCGCCAAGCCGTGGTGTGTGCGTTCACCCGTCACCCTTCATTGACCGCCGTGGAGGCCACGCACTGCGGTGGGGACGTCAACATTGGTCGCGTCACGACAAGTCGTGTTAGTTGAGCCCTCCTCCAACCGTCACACCCCTCATACCTTGACCTCCCACCAATCGATTTATGTATCCATCTGACATATACATATATATACGGCACGCCCCAATAAAAAAAACGACGAGAGACAGAGGTGCCAGAGCTACGAAATGAGATCACACGTTACAGGCCATGGGTATTGGTCTCCATTCATTTCAACGAGACCGGAACCCGTCATATATAGAGCGACGCTGTGATCACCACTCAATGGCCTGAGGTAACTGAGTCTGTGACCGCTCAGCCCATGGCCTGCACGGAGGTCACTCTCCACACTGCTGGCGGTCTCTGAGGGCCACAGTGATCGCGCCCTGTGGCGGAGGATCAACGTTGCAATTGGTGAAAGGCGTCACTCACGGTAAGTGAGTGTACAGCAACACGAGCAGGTTTTAGCGTAGTGGACAACAGACCCGCCATGTGGACTTTGGTTTCTGGGTTGTGGTGCTTATAATGGAACGATTGCACGATTGAAGACATATTATGCGGCTACAAAACTTCTACGAACCATATCACTGTCAGTTTTACCGAGAAAGGCGATTCAATTCTGACGCCGTTGTAATTCGTTCTGCCTCTCATTACGACGCAAATCGCACATTCGGTTACAGAACTATTGTAATAATCCATTTCACGGGTTCTTGGATGGAAGGTGGACCGTGGTCAGCGTGAATCATACGTGAGCTATGCTTCGCAATAGAGAGTCGACCAGTATCAGACTACTCAAACATGATTGACGTCATGCATTCTACAAAATGAATTATTTTATTACTTTATTATGTTATTTACACGCATGCACGGTATACATTATATTACATTGTTATCCCGAAATACCACTTACCATGTCAGATATCGCCATGGGCTGCTGCACGTCCCTCGTGTCACCCTCGGCACACCACTTCCGCTCATTGGTATACGTGTCCCCGGTCGAGGCAGACTTTCCCGAGCCCACGGTCCCCAAAACGAGGCTGGAGGATATTTTCCGTCGTCAGAATTATGCAAGCATCGAGAAACATGCGATAAAGGTAAGTAGTTAAGACACGAAGTAAAGTAAAGGTAAATCAACAGTCATCGAGCGATACTCGGTAAAGGTAAACAGTCATCGAGCGATACTCGGTAAAGGTAAACAGTCATCAAGCGATACTCGGTAAAGGTAAACAGTTATCGAGAGATACACGGTAAAGGTAGTCATCGAGCGATACTCGGTAAAGGTAAACTGTCATCGAGCGACACAAGGTAAATGTAAACAGTCATCGCGCGATACTCGGTATAGGTAAACAGTCATCAAGCGATACTCGGTAAAGGCAAACATTCCTCGAGCGATACTCGGTAAAGGCAAACAGTCATCGAGCGATACACGGTAAAGGCAAACAGTCATCGAGCGATACTAGGTAAATGTAAACAGTCATCGCGCGATACTCGGTAAAGGTAAACAGTCATCAAGCGATACTCGGTAGAGGCAAACAGTCATCGAGCGATACTCGGTAAAGGCAAACAGTCATCTAGCGATACTAGGTAAAAGTAAACAGTCATCGAGCGATAGACGGTAAAGGTTAACAGTCATCGAGCGATACTCGGTAAAGGTAAACAGTCATCGAGCGATACACGGTAAAGGCAAACAGTCATCGAGAGATACACGGTAATAGTAAACCGTCATCGAGCGTTACACGGTAAAGGTAAACAGTCATCGAGTGATACACGGTAAAGGCAAACAGTCATCGAGCGATACACGGTAAAGGTAAACAGTCATTGAGCAATACTCGGTAAAGGCAAAAAGTCATCGAGCGATACTCGGTAAAGGCCATCAGTCATCGAGCGATACTCGTAAAGGCCATCAGTCATCGAGCGATACTCGGTAAAAGTAAACAGTCATCGAGCGATACTCGGTAAAGGTAAACAGTCATCGAGCGATACTCGGTAAAGGTAAACAGTCATCGAGCGATACTCGGTAAAGGCCATCAGTCATCGAGCGATACTCGGTAAAAGTAAACAGTCATCGAGCGATACACGGTAAAGGTAAACAGTCATCGAGCGATACTCGGTAAAGGTAAACAGCCATCGAGCGATACTCAGTAAAGGTAAACATTCATCGAGCGATACTCGGTAAAGGCCATCAGTCATCGAGCGATACTCGGTAAAAGTAAACAGTCATCGAGCGATACTCGGTAAATGTAAACAGTCATCGAGCGATACTCGGTAAAGGCAAACAGTCATCGAGCGATACACGGTAAAGGCAAACAGTCGTCGAGCGATACTCGGTAAAGGTTAACAGTCATCGAGCGATACTGGGTAAAGGCCATCAGTCATCGAGCGATACTCGGTAAAAGTAAGCAGTCATCGAGCGATACTCGGTAAAGGCCATCAGTCATCGAGCGATACTCGGTAAATGTAAACAGTCATCGAGCGATACTCGGTAAAGGCAAACAGTCATCGAGCGATACACGGTAAAGGCAAACAGTCGTCGAGCGATACTCGGTAAAGGTTAACAGTCATCGAGCAATACTCGGTAAAGGCAAAAAGTCATCGAGCGATACTCGGTAAAGGCCATCAGTCATCGAGCGGTACTCGTAAAGGCCATCAGTCATCGAGCGATACTCGGTAAAAGTAAATAGTCATCGAGCGATACTCGGTAAAGGTAAACAGTCATCGAGCGATACTCGGTAAAGGTAAACAGTCATTGAGCAATACTCGGTAAAGGCAAAAAGTCATCGAGCGATACACGGTAAAGGTAAACAGTCATTGAGCAATACTCGGTAAAGGCAAAAAGTCATCGAGCGATACTCGGTAAAGGCCATCAGTCATCGAGCGATACTCGTAAAGGCCATCAGTCATCGAGCGATACTCGGTAAAAGTAAACAGTCATCGAGCGATACTCGGTAAAGGTAAACAGTCATCGAGCGATACTCGGTAAAGGTAAACAGTCATCGAGCGATACTCGGTAAAGGCCATCAGTCATCGAGCGATACTCGGTAAAAGTAAACAGTCATCGAGCGATACACGGTAAAGGTAAACAGTCATCGAGCGATACTCGGTAAAGGTAAACAGCCATCGAGCGATACTCGGTAAAGGTAAACATTCATCGAGCGATACTCGGTAAAGGCCATCAGTCATCGAGCGATACTCGGTAAAAGTAAACAGTCATCGAGCGATACTCGGTAAATGTAAACAGTCATCGAGCGATACTCGGTAAAGGCAAACAGTCATCGAGCGATACACGGTAAAGGCAAACAGTCGTCGAGCGATACTCGGTAAAGGTTAACAGTCATCGAGCGATACTCGGTAAAGGCCATCAGTCATCGAGCGATACTCGGTAAAAGTAAGCAGTCATCGAGCGATACTCGGTAAAGGCCATCAGTCATCGAGCGATACTCGGTAAATGTAAACAGTCATCGAGCGATACTCGGTAAAGGCAAACAGTCATCGAGCGATACACGGTAAAGGCAAACAGTCGTCGAGCGATACTCGGTAAAGGTTAACAGTCATCGAGCGATACTCGGTAAAGGCCATCAGTCATCGAGCGATACTCGGTAAAAGTAAGCAGTCATCGAGCGATACTTCGGTAAATTTAAACAGTCATCGCGCGATGCTAGGTAAAGTTAAATAGTCATCAAGCTATACTCAGTAAAAGTAAACAGTCATCGAGCGATACTCGGTAAATGTAAACAGTCATCGAGCGATACTCGGTAAAGGCAAAGTCATCGAGCGATACACGGTAAAGGCAAACGGTCATCGAGCGATACACGGTAAAGGTAAAATGTCATCGAGCGACACAAGGTAAAAGTAAACAGTCATCGAGCGATAGACGGTAAAGGTTAACAGCCATCGAGCGATACACAGTAAATGTAAACAGTCATCGAGCGACACGAGGTAAAAGTAAGCAGTCATCGAGGGACACGAGGTAAGCCATAAGGGGATGCGATCCAGGACATTATGCAAGGAAGCGTTGTGATAATTCCTTGGCATCAGCATGTTTGCGTTAGTTGATGAAGTATTGTACGTTATGTTAGCCTATACGAAATCCGTTTTTATAGTGGATGTCATGTGTGATTACTATGTGAGCTATTCTGGAGCATGTGTCAGCGTTAGCATGGACAGGCGACCGGCGTACATCCCGGCATGTATCAGGAATAAGGTACTATTCATATGTTATATGGTCATATGGGCGTTGTGTGTGATAAACGTCACGTGATATACCGCAGATATTCTCCGCGTTAATTCCCTTTCGCCCTCTCCCCCATAGGCCCCCGCCCACCTCCTCCGCGGCAGTCTCCCCCACCTCACCCGCCACCTCTGTAAGCCCGCCACTGATGACGTCGGACGGCTCTGGGCTATCTACGTGTGGGTGACGTCACAGGACTCAGAGACCGCCGCCCACACCCCGGGGGACCCTCCCAGGGACAACACCCCCCTCGACTACCTGATCAAGATCAACATGGGTCTGCTGAACCACGCCCATCTGTTTGCAGCGCTGGTCAGGTACGGTGCACTTGATATTCCGGTTCAACTTATATTCATAATTTGGTTTTTAATTGTTATAAACGTTAATGCTTTCGTGACTGAATTTTTCAGCCGTGGTTGGTCGACAGCCGCTATAACGCTATGTGGCACTAAACCAACTTAATAATAAATGACGGGCACAAAATATATTTTGATTATTTGTTACATACACGGTTACTTTGATGTCATACATGCCTTTGCATATTTAGGTCCTGATATGATGTAGCGAGCGAAATATTGTGGTTCGAGGCTGCTATGCATTCTATTTATTCTATTTACATGCATTCATTAACCCTGAAAGACCCTTGGGAATAAAAATTAAAATCTAGATAAGAACAAAGATGATCTATTGTTGGTCTAAGATGTCCATAACAACCATTTGTAAAATTAAAATATGCGCGACCGGCCAGGAAAACACGATATTTGTGGACTCTACAACTCATGAACATTCATATATGACGTCATGTACTGGATGAATGGTTACAGGGTAAAGAATAGATGTTGTGCAGTGGTTCTTATTTCAACGCAAAGGGATAGGGTGTACGGAAGCAGACTCATGGCACATAGTGCACATGGCCCTAGTTCTTGATCCATGTTGTACAACTAGAAGCTTCCATCCAGTAAAAAGAGTCATACCCAGGGACAAAGGCCTCAAAGGCGAGAATGGTTAAAATTGTGAAAATCTGTTTTTGTTCTAGTTATTGTCAAAACTATAACAATAAACTGTCTGGTTTCTCTGTATGTTTGAAAGTAGATCTGTCCAAATCTGTCAACTAGTAGCAACGCTCTCATGCGGCCTTAAACGTTTGTGGAATAGGTAAAGCAATGAAGGCGCCCTGCCCGCAGTCGAACAGGTCGGCTCTCGAAATATCACATTTTCACAAAAACTACAAATTCAACGACATTGTATCCTGGTCATTGTTTCAGACCGCTCCTGATGCCGTGCGTTGTTATCGGAGGAGTGACAAAGAACGCGCACTACGTGGTTGGCGATGAAGTTTCGTCCTCCTCCAAGATGGCGGCTCAGTGGAACGCGGTGTACGTGTGCGGCAGCTGGCGTCTGGTGGACAGCTACTGGGGCGGGTACTTCGTGCGGGGGCGGAGGCCGGGTAGCTGGGCCATCGTCAGCGTGGACGGCGAGACCATCACGGAGCGAGAGGCCGACACACAGGGCAAGCCGCACCGGACGCTCAACCCCTTCTTCTTCCTGACAGACCCGGACCAACTGGTGGCTACGCACCTGCCCGGGGAACCACGCTGGCAGCTCCTGCCCCGACCCGTGACGTCACGGCAGTTCGCCGACACCGTCTACATCCGGGAACAATTCTTTCACATGTCGCTTCAGCTTCTGCCGGAGAGCCACGTCGGCGCATGCGTGAAGACGAAGGACGGGGCCGTGGTCGCGTCGTTTGGGATTCCTCCCGAACGCGTCGCCGATTTCGATTTCAAGTTCCTGCTTTACAAAGACACTGCGCGATGCAGCCATTTGGACAACAACACTCTCGACGGAATAGTAATGTACGAGCGGCAGTTGGATGTTCTGAAGTACTCCTTAGAGTTTCCGGTTTCAGGTCGGTTTAGATTCGACATCCTGGGCGCCGATTCAGCCTCACAGGAACAATTCGATCTGGTTTGTTCGTATCTCATCGACTGCGATAGACCGTCTAAGAGCTTCCAGAGACTGCCAGTGTGTCCCGAGATTGGTTGGGGGCCCGGGGTGGCCGCTCGCAGGGCAGGCCTCGTGGCGACATCCCATCAGGAGGCCGTGATCCAGACACGAGAGGGGTCATTCCAGATCCGGTTTAAGCTGAAGGACCAGGTCTCCGCGGCGGCCGAGCTGAGGCACAACGAGTTGTGTCCATGGAGACTTCGGCAACACGTGGTCGTGTGGACGGACAGCGACGAGCTGTTGGTAGAGGTACGTCTGCCGGTGGCTGGTCAGTACGCCGTCATGCTGTACACCCGCTCGCAGACCGGGAACCAGCTGGCTGGGGACATGGACAACGTCTGCAACTACCTCGTGCGCTATAACCAGCCCGATACACCCGCACGGCAGACCCCTTCAAACTACCCGCCGCTACACGACGGGATGTTAGGGGGCCACCCGGACACGTCTCGGGTTTTCGGTGTTAAGATACTGTGCCATTTGGCTGGTTTGATCGATACCGCCACGCCGGAGGTGGTCGTGCGGTTCTCCTGCAGTCGTCCCGGGGTCACTTTACTAGGTGAGCTGCGCGGCGGAAAACCCGGCTCGGATGACTCCATAGAGAAATGTGTCGCTTTACATGCAGATGAACAGGGCGCGGTGTTTACACTGACCCTTCAGGACGAAGGTGAATACAGCTTCAGCGTATATTGTAGATACGACAAGGAACTCCAGACACTTCACCCCGTCCACCGACATCTCATTCGCTACACCAAGTCCGGTCAGAAAGAAGCTGCGCCTTGTCACAAACATGGAGAATCGGAGGAGATTTTAACGGCAGAATGCCAGGTTACGGCGGGACCCATCGCGGGGGCCGAATGCGACACTTTAGCCAGTTATTCCAAGTTGCTGGCAGTGACTCCTGCCGACGAAGTCTCACTGGCGACCCATGGTGATGAAGCCGGAGTGAGGTTCGATGTCCCCGTGCCGGTGGTCAGCCGGTACTTGGCCGATGTCTTCCGATGGCTTCAGGACGGTAGCGTACTGCACAAGAAGACCTTTCAGATTGACCGACGGGAGGTGTTGCCCCCTGTTCAGCCTCCCTCAGAGGTAGCGGCGGGTACGGCGGACGGCAGTGGCAGCACTCGGACATCACAACGGCGGAGACAGGTAACGGTGGCACACGATAACCCGTGATATCTATTGCTTTGTTGACATGGTGTTAAATATCTGGATTAATATTTCTTAGTATCACCGTGTACCTAATACTATTTGAAATCCATATGAATCACCCATACAGTTGCTTTACGCGCCGGATAAAGATTGCACGTCGTGCTTTGCAAGGAGTCGGGGACTACTCCCGGACACGTGACTCCTCTACTCTGCTCTACTGATCGTTCCCATTGTCACCACCTTCCAGAGGCTAAACCGTCCTAGTTAAACCGACCCACCAAGAATCACCCATGCATAAACCTTACCATATTTATTGCATTCCACTATGGACACTCACTCAATTTAATATAGTCAAATTTATACCCCCCCCCCTCCCCTCCCCCCCTAATCTTCTCCATAACTCGTCTGAACCGGTTGAATTGAGTTGTCCTTATGTCCCGGTGAAAGGCTCCGTCATAACGTGCTAATTGTTGCATTTTTTTGTTTAACAGCTGGACAACAGGCCGTCGTTGGCTGGCTTCAATTCCGTCTTGACACAGAAACTGGTCACAAGAGGTAATTGTCCCGATATGTGTCTAATGGTAGAAACCGGTCTCGGCCTCCAGTGATTAGTTCACACTTCTAGCATCACATTTATTTTATATAAAGATGCACATCATTTTTGGGGGGAAATAATCATAATAATTTAGATTTCCAGTTCCAGTTAGTAAAATGCAATCATTCGTCATATAAATTTATGTCGACAGATTTGAACGACAGCAATGTGAAAACGACTCTGAAGATAGCCGTGGCCTTGGGGAAGTACCACCTGCTTCGTAAGGCCATGGGTAGATACAAGCGGAGGGAGCTAGATGACCCAGAACTGTTTCGGCGAGCCAAAAGTGCATTGAAGAAACTCCAGATTGAAAAAGGTAAAGTCACCTAGCTGTACATATGCGGAAACAATATGTTTGAATTCGCAGTGTTGTGATTGATCAAGCGTGGAATTTGATCTGTTGGCCTTAGCTATGAATTATGTAAGTGGTGACATTTTGTTTTGCGACAGATTTGATGACGGGCCTTCGTATTGCTATGGCTACGGGCGCGACAACAGCAATGGAGAAGGCACTAAACGCTGCCGAAAAAGAAGGGCTTCAGAAAGAACTGGGCCTTAAGGTAGGTCACATGTTGAAAATCGAACTTCAGAAACAGCTTGTTATAAGGTAGGTGATCTCACATTGATAGAAGGGCTACCATAATTAACAGTTGAACTGTAAGATCAGACCATCTATCAATGTTCTAAAACCTTTTGGAAGTCATAACATATACGTGGTATACAATACTGTACGAGCATCATTAACTAAAACGAAGGTCTTGGTCTATAACCCAGGGTGCCCGACACCCTCCAGCCTCGCAATGCACCCGAGACATTTTGCACGAATTGATGTGGATCAATTATTCAATAACTGAATCAGTTTTTGACTTTTGATAACAATTTTACTTGATTTTATCATAATTTTTTTCATTTTAATTTTACTCATCTTGACTGTTCTTTCATGTTTGATTCCTGCTGCAGATGGCCGTGTGCCGACGCATGCTGGTGAAGACGCTGGGTGATAATATAAGAAAAATGAACCAGGCCACCGTGGCTGAAGTGAAGTCGTACTCGGCGCCCCCTCTGGCGGCCATCAATGTCATGAGGGCGTCCCTCCTGCTGCTGGGACACACCAAAGCCGAAGTCAAGGTGAGCTGTCGCCATGGTAGCGGCTTGCACTGCTCAGACGCCTTGTGTGCGAGTGCAACATTTGTCCGATGTTCAGTCGATGTACAATCACATTATAGTGATCGCATGTTATCCATATACCTCATGCTTTCATGCTGTCAGTCGTATACAGATCTTTCAATTCTGAATTCCTTAAAAGCATAACAAATAGACATCAACCCTGACAACGTTGCAAACAATTATCCAAGCACAATGTTCCTCATCGCAAGTTTAATTATTGGATGTTATGATGTCAAATGTTGATTGTTAAAACGTTCGACACGAACAGGACTGGGACTCGATGAGAGTGGTGATCGGCGACACGCAGAAGATGAAGCAGCGACTCCAAGCGGTCAACACCGAAAACATTCCATTAGAGGTTCTGGTGGAAGCGCGTGACCTTCTGTCTGGTTACAACCACGAGGAAACCAGGAAGGTCAGCGAGGTGCTGGCCGCATTCTTCGCTTGGGTGAGTCACATTATCAGGTTCTGGTGGAATTCTTTGCTTGGGTGAGTCACATTATCAGGTTCTGGTGGAATCCTTTGCTTGGGTGAGTCCCATTATCAGGTTCTGGTGGAATCCTTTGCTTGGGTGAGTCACATTATCAGGTTCTGGCCGCATTCTTCGCTTGGGTGAGTCACATTATCAGGTTCTGGTAGAATTCTTTGCTTGGGTGAGTCACATTATCCGGTTCTGGTGGAATCCTCTGCTTGGGTGAGTCACATTATCCGGTTCTGGTGGAATCCTTTGCTTGGGTGAGTCACATTATCAGGTTCTGGTGGAATCCTTTGCTTGGGTGAGTCACATTATCAGGTTCTGGCCGCATTCTTCGCTTGGGTGAGTCACATTATCAGGTTCTGGTAGAATTCTTTGCTTGGGTGAGTCACATTATCCGGTTCTGGTGGAATCCTTTGCTTGGGTGAGTCACATTATCAGGTTCTGGTGGAATCCTTTGCTTGGGTGAGTCACATTATCAGGTTCTGGCGGCATTCTTTGCTTGGGTGAGTTACATTATCAGGTTCTGACGGCATTTTTTGCTTGTGTGAGTCACCTTATCAGGTTCTGGTGGAATTCTTGGCTTGGGTGAGTCACATAATCAGGTGCTGGCCGCATTCTTCGCTTGGGTGAGTCACATTATCAGGTTCTGGTGGAATTCTTTGCTTGGGTGAGTCACATTATCAGGTTCTGGTGGAAGTCTTTGCTTGGGTGAGTCACATTATCAGGTTTTGGTGGAATTCTTTGCTTGGGTGAGTCACATAATCAGGTGCTGGCCGCATTTTTTGCATGGGTGAGTCGCATTACCAGGTTCTGGTTGAGTTCTTTATTTGGGTGAGTCATATTACCAGGTTCTGCCGGCATTCTTCGCTTGGTGAGTCACATTATCAAATTGTGGCGGCATTCTTGGCTTGGGTGAGTCACATTTTCAGGTTGTGATGAAATTCTCCGCTTGGGTCAGTCGCATTGTCAGGTTCTGGCCGCATACTTTGCTTGAGTGAGTTACTTTATCAATCGGTTGTGTTGTTATTAAGCAAAGGATTTCTGTCTCGAGTTTAACCCGTCGAAGTGCAAGCTGATTTACTTTAGCAAAAATGAAGATGTATCCTTTTATTTCAACGATGTTCCTGTAGATGTTGTACGTAGTGGTATACACCTAGGCCATTTAATAGGACGTAACGTCTCGAGTGACGTCTGTGGGAAGGATCATGTGACATGATCCGCCGCACTAATTAGGTTTTAGCCAATTATGGCACATGCGATGTATTAACGGTATATAAGCTTTTTAATTCATATTGTACTTCGGTTTATGGATGTTGTCTTTGGGACCTGCAGCGCAAGGATGTACGTAACTTTTTGACTTCCTTCAGAGTTTGCATTAGAAAGGTTTTAAAATTGCCAGCAAATACGCACGGCAGGTTACTCCCATTAATAGTGCAATGTCTGACCATTGAAGATCAAATTTCCTATCGTATGTTAAAATTTGTAAATGTCGCATATACTAGTGACAATCAAAGAGTCCAATTTCTAGTCATGATCGCTACAAATGTCACTTGCACTCCCTTATCTTCAAGCTTAAGACCCATTTTAACAAAGAATAAAATGACGATAGACGACGTTTGTAATAGTGCAATGGGTATATATTTTAAACGTTTATGCACTGGGTGTCTTAACGAATCGCTTACCCATCAAGATTTTTTTCGGTGCTTTGCACGAACTATTCTTAAAAAGAGAGACGCTTGACGTTATGATAATTTTATGTCTGCTGAGGAATTGGATTGCATCCTGCGTTTTATTGGTACATCCTAAATGATGTATGTCAACTGCTCTTTACTGTGTATCGTTGTCTTTAATAATCGATACGAATAAAAGATAATAATATTAATAATGATTATAGAAGTGTATTTGTATCTTTATATTTATGGCCACGCAATGTAAGTCTCCCTCTAGTGAAAATCGCCGTTAAACGGTGTAACGGTGCGCCGAACATATTCACGGTATGGATGGAATCAGCATAATTTATTCATGACGCTGGTTCTACGATGATTGGTTTCGAATCTACATTATGAAATGTGCAAAAAACAAGTTCTACTCCAGGGATAAAATGTCCACAAAATGTGTGACTTTTATGTGTTTTCTGATTCGCACAAAGACGCAAGCCCTATTACTATTGACAATGAAGGTGTTATTTTTCAGAGCGATAACCTGGTCAAGTTGAAGACAAGTAAGACGCCGGAGCCGTAACATGCGGTCGGCTGACACACGGAAGGAAAACCGCCATCAGTATTATAACCTCATCGCCTTGGAGATATGATCAGGCTATTGCGTCGAGAGACTTGAGCGATAACCATAGTAATCACCATGTATTCCGCTTTGTCTTGGCTGTTGAGACCTGTCTATTGTGTGTATCTAAACACCGATCAATAAAGGCAAGATTAAAGCACGTATTTAAACCGGTTACATTTATAGGGGATGGGATGGATCGGAGATATACTAGGAACAGGGTGGGGGGAGTATCGAGACAGGGTGGGTGGAGGTTCCAGCTGGGGGCTACCGGAGGTGGACGGGGCGGGTGAGGGGAGTAAAAGAGAGGGGTGGGTGGGGAAGTACCGAGGACGGGGTGGGGAAGCACTTGGCATGGAGTGGAGCGGGTGGTGGTGGGGTTCACCTAGCACAGGGTTGCGCCGGGGGGTCCCTGCTAACTTTATGGGTAGTGTCCCTCACACCTGTCTTGGGTGTGTTTACATATTTGCTCCGAGAAACTGACACACAGGGGAACCAATGTTCATGGCGATTGATCCAAAAAAGGCTAGTTTAAACATGACATTTAAGTCACCATGCATGAACACAAACTGAGGACAGACCTTTCATTTCTCAACATCCAGGGAGGACGTCATTCGTATGTCACATGTGTTACACGTGGCACTTGTGTCTGTTTTTCACTAAACATCTGTCTTGCACTAAATAGCATAAGTTTGAGATCAAAACCGATTGTAGGAACATGTTTCAATTCAATCACTCATGTTCCCTCCCGGGCGCGCTTTGGGACTTTGAGGCATTCGACCTCCTGAATGGAAACTATACAAAGCACCATGGTCAGAGGCGTAGCTACCCTTGAAGCAGAACATGCAGTTCGTCCCCTTTTTCTGGGGCAATTTTTGACATCAATTAGCTCGCCCCCCTCCCCCCCCCCCCCCCGACCCTCCTCCTCTCGCGGTTGTCTAAGTTCACTTAATTTTGGGGCTAGCTACGTCATTGTAATTGTCTCCTAGTTATACCCGGGATATACGGTAACTGTCTGTAAGTTATATTAAGTATAGGTTCAGATATCCAGGTTTCACCTCACTCTCTGTCTTCGACTAAGTCCGCTAGGGCTCCACTATATCTCTGTTGTCGCCTACTTCCTCAATGCATTTTCACACTCGCTCGCCAGGGCGGCGCTGCGCAAATTGATAGGAAAAAGTGCGCCGCGCATTTCTACAAATTAGTGTGGGGGCCCAGCCTAAGCCTAATAACACACGGTATCAGGTGATGAAAAGAAAGAGATAAGTCACAATTATAACTTTTTAGAACGGGTACAAGATGTTTTTGCCGTATTAAATACACCGAGCTCGTTATTTTTATGTTTTATTCTACAAAATTATAATGTTGCAAGAAATTACAGCTGATTTGACCGTTTTTCACGAATCCTAAAATTTGCCCCCGGCCGACAGCAGCGGTAAGAGCGGAGCCTGCGTTGCGCCACCGTGCGGGGAGCTGGGTTTCAATTCACAAAGCCACTGATGTCGAGCATGCATGGCAACGTGAGCGCAAACACAGTAGCGTCCTTGGCGGAATGACGCTGAACCTTATAAAGGTCATCTCTGTGTTCAGAACCTAACTTCGGGCGTCTGACATTCTATCAACTTTCTTTTGCGTATGCCGCCAGAAAAATCGAATACCTCTTTCACTTACACGGTGTTGGGCGGCACTATGCCTTATAGTACCTAGGATGACACGCCATGAGTTATAAGGAAGAAGGAACCCACTATAAATGGGTCCAATGGATACATCGGCAACGAGTGTGTTCACAATACTAACGTCATGTGGACCAGCATAACTGGAGAAACCGTCTGTTTTTGTTGCCCTCCTGTTGACGATTGATGTTACCTTCAGCATGACACCGCTGAGTAAGTTCTCTTTTGTATACCATACGCTAAGGACATGGAAACGAGCGGCATTCCTCTTGATCTTCACACAGATGGCGCTGATCGTTGCAATTTACCTGAAAGGCATTGTCCAGCAAATCGATTACCACCAACCGACCTACGCCAACAGGGTTACACCAGTTACCATGATCACCACGGACGCCATGGTTACCACCACCACAGAAGTCACTCGTAGCGCGCCTAATCTGGAACCGACTGTGACGTATGATCCAAGTCACAACGTCACGACGTCCACAGACACCAGTGACCTGGGGTTTACTTTCACTGAAGTGCGCCGTGACACGAGCTGCAGATCGTCCAAATGCCGGCGGAGTAACACAAGCATCGCCATCGGTCTGGGTGTGTCAACGAGGCAGATGCTAAACCTGACCCAAACCCAACTGATCATCCAAAACATGCCTTTCTTCAACTCCCTGCTGACCTCCTTCTGTCGGACGGCGACCCGGGGGTTTAACTACCACTTCTTCGTCGCTTACGACCACGACGACCCCTACTTACAACACGCCGCCTTCCAGGAGGTCCTCATGCGTCACTTCCGGCGCGTGACGTCACGCCGCTGTCCGAAGGAGTCTCCGTACACCCTCCACTTGGTGCAGTGTACCCACAGCGGGCGACCGGCCTGGGCCCAGAACGACGCCATGCTGGCCGCGTACCTCCACGGCATGGACTACTTCTACCGGGTTAACGATGACACCCTCATGGTCACCAAGGGCTGGGCGCCCATCTTCATCCGGGAACTGGAGGCGTTTTCCCCGCCGCGGGTCGGCGTCGTCGGGCCTAATCACGTGGGCGGCCGCGTCAAGATCCTTACCTACGACTTCGTGCACCGGACCCACGTGGACATTTTCGGGTTCTACTACCCGCGCTGCTACACCGACTGGTACGCCGACGGCTGGATCTCCGGGGTGTACGCCCCCACCCGCGTTACCAAGGTTACCAACGTGACCCTGAAGCACACAATGGGGCGTGGGACCCGCTACCAAGTGCACAAGATGCGTCCAGGGCGGAGGGATATCAGGATAAAGCGTGACAAGGAAACCCTTAACAGGTACCCGGCTTACAACTATGTCAAGAAATTCATTACCAGACTAATTAACGTTCTTGTATTAACAAGGAATAACTATTATTATTAAATCGGCATAACTATTATTATAAATCAGCAGGACACAGCATATAGAGCGTTTTTGACGTCGAGATGTGACATGTGTTATGTGACCAATGAAATGAAATGGCTGCGCTAGACATTAGGCTGAAAATGTAGCAACCTTGCAAAATAGTATCTGTTATAATACTGTTGGAAAAATACTTGAAATGCCAAATAAATCAACGATTTATAACGCGCTTCTCTGTTTCTAGATACGTACGTTCCAGGGAGGCGCATGTGATGCCCAGCCGCACTAAGGTCATCGCCCTCTCGTTGCACGATGACGCCAGTGCTGCCACCTGGGGAGCGATTCGGAACGCACACTTGGCGAGTGTAGTGTTTCCGGAGTGGACAGTCCGTGTTTACATCCCGCCAAGCGCGGCGACCTCAAACATTGTGTCTTATAACATGCTAAAGAGTCTACGCAACTTAGCAGTCGAACTTGAGGTCATGAATGCGACGTTGCTCCAAACTATACCGTCTAATCTGTACTATTGGATGGTAGCCGATGACGGGGATGTGGACTACTTTCTGCTGCGCCGCGTCACCAGCCGGTTTACCGAGCGAGACGCCGCCGCTGTGGCGAGCTGGATGCGGAGTAATATGACTGTCCATGGCCTGCGGGATGACCCCAGCATCCTGCCAGGGGGCATAGCGGAGGGGTTGTGGGGGGCCGAGAGGCGGCAGTTTCGGGTGTTGATGGGGGCATCCATGGCCGACCTACTGCGTAACAACAGCCGAACGCACAACATGTCGACACAGACACGACGACAAACGCTCGCACCGAGCGACTTTCTCAACAGACACATCGTACCGAAGGTCACAGAGCATATGCTATACCACGATAGTATCGCATGCAAGGATCAACATTCGACACCTTACCCAGTGACACGCAAAGGCCTTGAATATGTCGGCATGAATTATAGCGCCTATGAGGAACCTATTATCGCTCGGTCTTATGCGTCAAGAGGGGCGCCGAATAGTAAGTGCAAAGGTCAAGGTCAGGTCGTAGTTAGGAAGAAGAAGCGCAAAAGGCGCAAACGAAGGAAAGTGAAGAAGATTGCCACGTGACATAACACCACTACGTCCGACAGGGGCGCTGTAGTCACTCCTGGCCCCTTCGTCCAGCTGTACAACGTCCGGTGATGTTAATGTTAATGCAATAAGTTAACATGCTTGCTGTCGTTAGAAAGTATTAAATTCTTGTACAACTGGAAGCATATTATAAAACCATTAATGTGCTCTCCTTTTACCTATCTTATTAACCAGAGACGTATTTGAACTATGACATTTCCCGTAATCATGATTACAATCATGATTACTTTGCATGTTTTTAATAAATGAACAAATGGAATAGACTTTTAAGTAGTTATTTTAACAAACAGTATACATTGGATGAGCAGGGCCACACATATACAGCATGTGCAGCTTGGTTGGGATAGCGGCGGACTTCTGATTATAGGTTTCTGATCATAGGTTTCTGATCATAGGTTTCTGATCTTAGGTTTCTGATCATGATTTCACTTATAAATATACATATAACGATATTTATAAGTGAAAGTAAGTATACGCGTATTTGCTTCCTATCGACACAATTTCTACTCAAGTCAACTTTTATCACATACCAATTGTCAGTGACGAACTTCAGGTCGCAAAACTACAAGCCGCCACTGCTTGACATTGCAGGCTACAATTTCATACACGAATACGCAGATGTATTCATTTGTCATACTCTTTGTACATCAAGCCAGCAGATGTTTTCATTTGTCATACTCTTTGAACATCAAGCCAGCAGATGTTCTCATTTGTCATACTCTTTGAACATCAAGCCAGTAGATGTTTTCATTTGTCATACTCTTTGAACATCAAGCCAGCAGGTGTTCCCATTGGTCATACTCGTTGAACATCAAGCCAGCAGATGTTCCCATTGGTCATACTCTTTGAACATCAAGCCAGCAGATATTCCCATTGGTCATACTCTTTGAACATCAACATCAAGCCAGCAGATGTTCCCATTAGGCATACTCTTTGAACGGCGCGAAAGTACGCCTGTGACCAGGCAGTGCTTTCCCTCCTCCGTGGCCGACCCCCTGGGAACAGCCCCACCGTCATGCGGAATGACATTGAGGAGCTACACGGCGACGCTTACTTGGGACCGGCCACACAATACCTTAATGACCGTCGTCGCTACCAGAAGTGCCAGGAGGAGTTCCGTCTCCCGGCTCCGGAGTTCCAGGCCGTTCCCCCGCTGGTCCTTTGCGCTCAGCCAAGTGGTTCTTGGCGGCGTACGTGCGGGACGTCTGGTCGCGGCTCCCTACCCTCAAGGCGGTCATCTCATCGGTCTTCGGTAACATCCTGAAGATCGAGTCCACCAAGAAAGTGCTCAAGAAGCTTCAGGAAAAACGAAAACAAATAAAGAAACTGACCTGCAGTCGTCCCGCACCATCCATTATGCGCCTATTCCACAACTGTTTTTGTGGTTTCTATCCCTCCGCCATCCATTCTACGCTCCCTTCCATTTCCGTTTCCTGGACCGTTTCAAGCTCCCCACATGGGGGCACTCCGCTCCTTCGCTCAGACGGCTGCTCTCGGCAAGAAAGCACATTTCAAGATTCTGCAAAAATTGCCAAATCAATTATAAATTTCTATCAAATTCATCATTAACGAGGTTAAGTCATCAGAATAACCCACCTTGCGCCAATTTATATAACAAATTGGCAATTGGCTCTTTGCGGATAGTTCCGATTTACCCTAATAAATTGAAATCCGTCTGGGAGACAATTGCTTCCAGGAATCGTTTCTTCCACAATTAGAGGGTGGTTGCCATAGCGACATGCATCCACTTGGCCCTTGACCTCTGAGATCGCTGCAATGAATGACGACAGGTTAACATGAATCCATCAACCATACTAAGCAACGACATGTGAGCAATTTGTATGGTTGTCATAACTCAACAAGGAATAAAAAAAGGCGTGTTGTCTTAATACTTGGCATCGTGGCATATCAGATTAATTACACCATAATTGTTGCCTAATTATTAGGGAACAATAGATCAACATAGTATATTAGCAGAAACAGACATCCGTCTTCCGTCACTCATTTTTTATTGGCAATTGCTAAAGCAAACATACCGGAAGATATGTCATTTGAAATAAATAACACATTGCATCAGCATAATTTCGGTAAGAACAGCATGAAAAAAAACGGCCCATAATTGCACGTGGTGCAAGGCTTTGTGCCCTAATATTTCCGCATATGTAATCTTGGCGAGAGGATGAGTAAGTTGCCGGCCATTATATCTCTCGTTGTGTATTCTCTGCCTCAAAGTCATATCGATTCCCATTCAGATTTCAGAGATCAGAGTCTGTGAACTGGAGAGTCTTTCTACATTTGAAGATGGGGCAATCTGAGCCTTTCTGATAGACAACCTCTGGGGACATTGGCTTGACTTTTTTAAGATCACAAAATGGTTTTCGTCGGAAGATTGCTTCGCTGACCTTGCGGTTATGCTTGTGTGACTCAGCAGTATTTCCGTACTCCTGAACGTGGCATACCCGCTGACAGTTGTTCTGCTTTGCAGTTGCCATTACCACTGAATCTGGATCAATCGGCAGTTCACTGGAACTGGTGACTGGTCTTGTTGCGTGGTTGCTCAGCAAGAACTTTGCTAACGGCTGAACCTGTTTGTTGACTGGCATTGGCCGCTGTATCTCCAGCCTCGACGATATTTGGCGGTGCTGGCAGAAGACCCCTTCCGCTCGCAGTGAACGAAGTTTCTCTATCATGTTAAATAAACGCAATCTGTCTTGCACGATGGAGACCCCACATTTGGAATAGTCCTGCATCGTCAGTGCAAAGAGGCACTCGCAGGTGGTTAGACCTTGCTCGATAAAGTTGTTGTAGTGTCTATCCAAACGGGCTGCCTTCAGCCAAATCAGCAGACACTCCGTCATGTTTGCAGTAGGCAAGATATCTTTCAAATAAACAATTACTGGAAATTATTATATATTTATCTCAACAGTAGGAACATGCAGCCGTGAAAATACGAGGTTATCACTAGAGAAGGCCAAATGAATATGGTGGGATATGTCTATTATCCCGCCTTATATATTCTCATCGGCCATGATAGCAGCTTTGTAATGACAACAAGAACAAAAGACATCGCCCTAATTACAATCGAATTATGTGTTAAGCAAACAACAATATCTCACAGCAACGTGTTTGTTATGTCATTATGTTAACGAGGTGTGAATGTTAGTAACAGTTATATAATGTATTTAAGCGAAGATGAAAGAGTTAAAAACATCAAAAGATTCTTTCTCAATGTGTTTACAATCTATCTAGTTGTGGTTATTTTATTTGTAATTTTCCTTAATTGCGTTGTTAGTACAATAATCTTCCAACCATGAGATCCTTGTTACATTCCTTGATCACGGTATCCGTACCTGGCACTTGTTTCAGACATATACCACCAACCTCATCATGCCAGAAGCTGTTTCACTGTGGTTTGGATATATGACCGCACAAGTGGCTCAACGCGCACTGAGGCTAAGGCTGTGCAAGGCTTTTTGTTACGAGCTTAATTTTCCGAACGCTGTATCAATATTTTTTTTTTATATACTCTATATTCTACCACCATGACAACTAGAAGCTCCACTGCACAACTATAATGGCTGGTCATTCCATAGCGAAGAAAAGAAGACCCAAATGTCAAATCTGACAATTCCCCCCTCACCATTCCCATCTCTCTTTCACGACCATCCCAAGAAGCGGGCACGCGGTGGGTGAATCAATGTCTAGTCGATGGACATCAACATTTACTGACCGTTGGGTCAATAAATCGCTGTCTGGTACGATGATGACGGCCTGGATCGGAGTCTGGGGCGGAGTCCGGGGCGGGTTCTTGTCGACAGGGTGACGAGGGCCGCTGGACGACCACTTCATTATTCTAGTTAAGACGCCACAGCACTGGATTTTCTTTTCTCTTCTGTCGGTGCTGCAACAAACAAGCGTTATGATGAGACCAGCGCTCTTAATGTCTGACCCCCTTGTCTAGGTCAGTCACTGGCCACCGCGATAAATAATAGACAACAAGGACGCATCCAATATTGAGCGATGGGTTAGGAAAGAATTTCTGTTCTGCGACACGGAGGGGGATACGATTATCTTTGATGGTATCAGGCCGCCATTATCTCTCAATTTTAATAAATACCAGCATTCTCATAGTTCATTAAACAGTTAAAAGCCATCAGTATTGAAATGTTAAGACAGATGTAATGGCCTAGCAACACAATTCCTTTCGCATTATTAAACGGATTAGGCCAGTTATCATGGAGGGTTCAACACTTAAATGGCTTACAACCATTTAGCTATTGTTTATACGAATCGCTGATCTACATGCTATTTCACATTCTAAAATATGATGTTGATGAATATCGCGTGTATTTAATAAGTGGTTTATCAGGCTTAACTTTCTATGCTCTATACATGTTTTTAAGAGAACGGGAAAAAGTATGTTGCTAAAAGAAATTATTGCTAATTGAGACATAGCATTTGAGATCGTAATTATAACTTGCATACAATTCGTAGCCTAACAATATCTGAGTGATTAAACAGTTGTTTTGTGTGCGGCATTATTATGAAAAAATCTGTTTAATTTTATATGTATATATATAGATATTTTTTTTTTTTGGTTGGAGGGGGGGGTATTCTTTTTGTTCTTTTTGTTATTTTTGCACGAGTATATATATGCACCGCTTCTCCTCAGTTTGCACATGAAGATGTAATGTACCTGTTTTTTAGATGCAATTAACCTATTATTAAACTCTTTATCATGTGATTTGAGGGGTTGTTACCGCCACTAAAAAACATGGTCGACATGGTACACACAGGTTTTTCAGTTCTTCCTGGAATTATAGTCCGATTCAACCACAACATCTTTCGGTCGAGTGTGGATGTCTCGCGCAGACTAAGCAAGTCGCTGAAGGTCTGTTATATGACAAATTGGCACTTGGCTCTTTAAGTAGGGTTCCGATTTATCCTAACGAAGTGAACTCTGTCTGGCAAAAGAGCCAAACAAGCGCAAACAGGTAAAAACAATCGCTTCCAGGAATCGCTTCTTCCACAATTAGAAGGCGGTTGCTATAGGCCCCTCTCAAAATGTATGTATGCGGCATCAGAACGAGGCTGCCCGCGCAGCAACGCGAAGCGTCTGTGGCAACATGGCGCACTAATGGTACTCATCCAGCATCCGGATACTTGGGGTCCAATTTGGGCTAATTTGCGTTTTCAGCCAGGAATTTGGGCTCACTACAGCTTTCAGTAGGCAATTTCGGCCCACACGCCCTCAGATATCGACTTCCAAATTCAAAAAAATGTTTAAAAACACAGCCCACAGAGCGCTATGTAGTCACGATACGCTGAACAACGAATAAGCGAGTGGCGATGGGTCTTAACCTGGTCGAATTATTCCAAAAACTCCGATTTTCGTCTCTTCTCAAGCTCTGCTTGACGCCTTGTTATATTGTTAGATTGTTTTTTTCGCCGGTAAACGTGTATTGCATTACTGCAATTGGGAACCAATTGCTAGATTTTGGGGGACATATCTAGCCTTGGGGGACATATCTAGCCCAAAATCCCAAAATCTAGCCCCACATTGTGTCGCGCCTCACATTGTGCCGCGCCCCACATTGTGTTACGCCCCACATTGTGCCGCGCCCCACATTGTGCCGCGCCCCACATTGTGCCGCCCCACATTTTGCCGAACCCCACATTGTGCCGCGCCCCACATTGTGCTACGCCCCACATTGTGCCGCGCCCCACATTGTGCCGCGCCCCACATTGTGTCGCGCCTCACTTTTTGCCGTGCCCCACATTGTGCCGCGCCCCACATTGTGCCGCGCCCACATTGTGCCGCGCCCCACATTGTGCCGCGCCCCACATTGTGCCGCGCCCCACATTGTGCCGCGCCCACATTGTGCCGCGCCCCACATTGTGCCGCGCCCCACATTGTGCCGCGCCCCACATTGTGCCGCGCCCACATTGTGCCGCGCCCCACATTGTGCCGCGCCCCACATTGTGCCGCGCCCCACATTGTGCCGCGCCCCACATTGTGCCGCGCCCCACATTGTGCTACGCCTCACTTTGTGCCGCGCCCCACATTGTGCCGCGCCCCACATTGTGCCGCGCCTCACATTGTGCCGCGCCCCACATTGTGCTACGCCCCACATTGTGCCGCACCCCACATTGTGCTACGCCTCACTTTGTGCCGCGCCCCACATTGTGCTACGCCTCACTTTGTGCCGCGCCCCACATTGTGCTACGCCTCACTTTGTGCCGCGCCCCACAATGTGCCGCGCCCCACATTGTGCCGCGCCCCACATTGTGCCGCGCCCATATTGTGCCGCGCCCCACATTGTGCTACGCCTCACTTTGTGCCGCGCCCCACATTGTGCTACGCCTCACTTTGTGCCGCGCCCCACATTGTGCTACGCCTCACTTTGTGCCGCGCCCCACATTGTGTTACGCCTCACTTTGTGCCGCGCCCCACATTGTGCCGCGCCCCACATTGTGCCGCGCCCCACATTGTGCCGCGCCCACATTGTGCCGCGCCCACATTGTGCCGCGCCCCACATTGTGCCGCGCCCCACATTGTGCTACGCCTCACTTTGTGCCGCGCCCCACATTGTGCCGCGCCCCACATTGTGCCGCGCCCCACATTGTGCCGCGCCCACATTGTGCCGCGCCCACATTGTGCCGCGCCCCACATCGTGCCGCCCCACATTGTGCCGCGCCCCACATTGTGCCGCGCCCCATATTGTGTGGCACCCCACATGTTGCCGCGCCATCTTTAATTCTGGTGACATTTCGCCTCGCTTGCGCGGTGGGAGTTCTTCAAACTGCAGACCATATACTACCAGGGTGACGACAAAGTTATACCAAAATATTTACTATTTGTCACGACGTTCAATCATTTCCTACTTAACTGCCACATATCACACAATTCATTCAACAATATATTATTTTTTAAACTACACATACATCTGGTTCCGTGCCTGGTTCCCAAAATAATATCGATGAAATCATTGCGATGAATTCATTGCGATGAAATGTTAGAAGAACTTTTCCCCCACACATATGAAATACAGGACTTGACGCTATTATAAGGCTTGTCTGATGAGCTTATACCCGATCCAAGGTACAACGTACCAATGACCATGCATTCCAATTTGTTCTAATTATTACCACACGCAGGGCAAAATAAATATCCCTCTGCGTAGTATGTTTGCATGATCGACTGGACATATATTTGGTCACCTGTTTTCTGCCCTTTCGTCTGTCTGTTCGTGACAGACAAGAAGCCATTACATGCCGCCCAAGCATAGCGTATATGACTTAGTATCTTTGTGAATAACTTTGCTGGATTAGACATCGATGCAAGTTCATTCAAGCAATATTTTGTGTAATTTTTATATTACCAATCTCTTTCTTCATGCCAAATAAGCATATTCCGTCTTGAATTTAAATCCTGAAGGCCTGTGGGCTATCCGGGGAGAAGCAAATGTGTTCACCGGAGCAGAAGTTGCTTACAAGATCTTACAAGCCCGGACTTTCGCGCATTACGTCACCCTGTTTACAAGCTATTTTTAGATCACACATGGATGATGAGGTCGCAGGCTGCATGGATCCAGTTACTGACTCCCCATGTGCCCATGCTCCCAGGTTATATGGCCGATCTAATCGTAGAAATAGGCAAAAAACTTCCGTGACAGAACTTCGCCTGATCAGTCCCCACGTGCCCCGTTCTCAAATGATATATATATACCTAAGCGTGGATATATAGCAAACAATAATTAAAATCACCGAGACAACCGACTTGTACCTCAACTGATGGGTCAGTAGAGAGACTAATACAAGCGAAGCACAATGGAGGGGGAGGGGGCGGCAATGAGGCTACATTCTATCGGTTCCCATACTCTAGGTAATATCCTAGTGCTTCATCACTCATCCAAGACTATGTCATTCGATGAGTCATTCAGCACTAGTCATATCTATAGATCCTTCTTAATATTATCTCATGAATAATCCAGAACGAGGCTACCCTTGCAGCGCTCCTGCTGCATGCGGCGCTATAACATGGCGACTGGCACTAACCTCTCGCATAATCCGTCCGTTACACAGAGCGATCGTGACTTTTTATCGTTCCTAGCTTTATGTTTACATTTGTTTGAAGAATATGTCAAAAAATGTGGTAAAGTGTCAGAAGATAGCCACACCAGCAAAGGCTGCAGATACCTCAACGAAGTTTATATCCATAACATCATGAAAGCAAGTCTTGGCGTAATTCTATCCATAACATGAGAGGCAAGTTTGTTTCTTTATGAAACTTTCATGAAAGCAAGTCCTGGCGTACTCCAAGCTGCCCGAGATACCCTTCAGTGTACGAGCTTGGCGCATGTACACTGAGGCTGATGACAACAGTGTGACCCAGAAGCTCGTAATGGCACATCTAAAATCTGGGGGTCGCTCCACAAAGATATGGATCCACGTGTTCGTCTAGCTATGGCTACTAAAACATTCGGGCTGAGACGAGTGCACTTGATCAATTAAAATTCGAATAAAAACAATATTACTATTGCAATAATAATAATGCTTCGTGTTACATTATAATATGGTTGACAAAAAGTTATTGTTATTAATTATTATAGTTCAAGCAGTCGATGCCGGTTGTAGGTATATCTTGCAGGAGTTCTTTATCAGCTTGCAATCTAAAGATGCTGTGCTGATGGTTCGAACCACGTGATAATTAGGAAAGCCTGTAATAAAAGATTATCATACCATTGTCAAAGTCCAAAACGCTCAATGGTGACTTATTTTTTCATCAATTCAATGTCCTTCTCCTCTCAAGCCCAGTTTAACTGAAGTTCTTGTATTTCTTTTCGTGCGATTTTCATTTTGCACCTCTTTCACTTGAGGCTTCTCTTGGACAGCTTCAGCTTTATATGTGTGGACGTATGTGTATGTATGTGGGTCCTACAATGTCCTGAGAAATAACCTAATCATGTTGATATGTTTTGTTTGAAGCACGGTATTTGTCTTATGTTTTCTTGCATTCTAGCTCTCCTATGTTTATATAGCAGGTAAGAATATATGCGGACGATATAAACCACAGTCATGTCCTCTCTATTATGCACCCAAACTTAAAGTAAGTCTGGAGGGAACGGCATCACGTTTCAGCGTCTTCTTTAAAGCGCTCCATTTAAAATCGTCTTTTAAAATGGTTCCCAGCATATCAGAGTGCTAGTTTTAATCTGTAAGAAAGAGGAATAGTAAATACATGGAAAATTCTATGTATTAACATATTCCCACCACATCGTTCTATGGAGTAACCCCCGAAGAAAGCGATAGCCCCAGAGAGGGGACTGGATGTAGGTGGAAGCTTCCCCATCAATTTGAGATAAGGCCAACTGACACATAGGACACGCCATTAAATTATGTGTTTTTCATTTAGTTTTAACCACTTTAATTGATCAAATAATTATTGAACTTCTTCATTGTCGTTGCTGTTGAGTCAATTGGTGCGTCATACTCGCTGGTTGGTGTCAAGGGTAAAAAAATGAATCTGTCACACAAAGGAAGCAAACAAAACTGTGACTATCTTTAGCCTTGGACAAGGAGGGATCTGGGAGGGCCATCTGGTTTCCATGTCACTTTCACCAGACCATGCAATATCCAGATAGGATACCGGTCGGCCTTGCCAAGCGACGGGTTACTCTAAGTGACTGTCCAATGTAGGGTCAGTGCATTTAGTCCAAGTAAACTAAATTTCAGGCGATACATTCGACTATTCTCTTCAAAAAACAGTGGCAATATATGAACTATTACCTACAAATTAGGACCACCGTCACTTCGGATCATTACGATCCATTCCGGGCGTATTTTTGTGTCCTTGAGCATTTGGTGAAAGCTGTTTTCAGCTGTCAGTAACACAGTAGGGAGCACATCAACGCGCCATGTTGCCACAGACGCTTCGCGTTGCTGCGCGGGCAGCCTCGTTCTGATGCCGCATGCATACATTTTTGAGAAGGGCCTATATAACCACCCCCACCACCTCCCGGAACCCAAAGACCGGTCTTCCAGGCCCGGACTGTCGTGTCACATCTATATGACTACCCCCACCACCCACTGAAACCCAAAGACCGGGCTTCCTGTCACAGATTTCCCGTGTCATATCTATATGACTACCTCCACCACCCATCGGAATCCAAAGACCGGGCTTCCAGGCCCGGAGTCTCAGTTTAATTACGGCCTTGGTCAGTAGGTTATGTAGCCTAGCCGGTAAACCATTATGACGTAGGCCTACACAGTTATCATATAGTACCTTGTCTCTAGTCGTCGCAGTCTGATTCTTACAGGGGTAAGCCTGTGCCTATTTGCTAAAGTGACCTGTGACTACAAGAATATTGTCATATCCACCCATGCACGTCTATGCAAACTAGTTCCTATGGTTGTTAAGAGTTAATATTTACCAACGGTGCTCGCTGGTTTGGAAGGGTTTTCCGATGGATGCACCGTGGACATCTACTAATATATATATTTATACATTTAGATTTTTATGTCTATTGACTTAATATGGATTACGAACCACCAGTCAACTCCCGCGTCTTTTTCTCTCGGTCCAATCGCTAGATGGCGCTTCCCGGTGTACACATAGTACCTACGCTGGTCCCCGGGGCCCCGGCCGACGTCTCCTGGCGAAGCATTGCACCATTCTAGCGGCATCGCGGTTGTGGTGCATGTGTCTGGACTGGCCCGAGATGGCCACAACCTTATCATTACAGGACAATGCGGGACGTTACTTGTTGAACCTGCGCATGACATTATTTACCATGAACTGGACCTGTTTGGTCATGGATTTGTTTCTTTTGATTCCCGTGTTCCTGAAGATATTTCATTGGGAGAAGTAGGCCCAAGAATACTTATAAGTTGTAGAAAACGAGGTAAATATATACAATAGTAGTAACTGAGCGTCGAAGGGTCAAAAGTGGTTTCCTACCTGTGTATGTACTAGCTAAGAACGACCCCCGTGTTGGGCTGGTGGTTCAAGCGCCTGTGCCCGGACATTTTTTGCCATTAGGCCTATAACCCATATGATATGCCATGATAGATACGGGGATAGGCGGCGGGAGGTGAGAGTGGGGCTGGCAGACGGGCGGGGGCTGGGAGTGGGGCTGGCAGACGGGCGGGGGGTGGGAGTAGAACTGGGCGACGGGCAGGGGGTGGCATTGGGGCTGGGCGACGCGATGGCCACTCGTCGCTTCATCGAGGGCAATCGAGGGCACTGTCACAACATGCAGCCTATGCTCTCTCAAGCGTGTCGTCGTATGGTATACGGCGGCATAGCGGCATTTACCGTCCGCGTTTCCACCCGCTCCAAATGCTTGCATTCTGTCCAGTTAACATGTGATGCGTCGGCACGAAGAACCATTAGCGGAATTGGCTGCGCAAAACCGCGAGAGGCGAATCGGACACCAACCAGGTAGCAGGCATGGGGTGATTATTTTGTAAATGTCAATGCGTAAATGTCAATGCGTCAAGAATCGACGCACCGTGAATAACACATTTGCTAATTGCTGTCTAGACCGGTTGAGCAAAGAGTCAGGTTTCATATCAAAAGCTCTCACAAGTAACCTATTAATATCACTCGTTTCTCATGTTGCTAGTTTCTATTGATTTCTCATCACTTCTTCTCTCGTCACATTCTCATTCCATTTCATCAAGGGAGGCGATATATATGTAGTTGATGTAACCCAGGAGCCCAGCAAGGTAAGTTATTACAAGGCTGATGGATACCGATGGCGGAGCGATTCTAGCAAGACACCACCTTGACACGTAAGTATCATTGCATTATTATTGCAACTGGCGATATTGGTCATTTGAATAACAGTCCTCGACAGAAGTGGATATATCTCGGTCAAATGGATGCTAAATAAGTTGGATTTTCCTGTACGGCTTTCAAACCAGTAAGTCTTTCAGCTCACATTAATGATATATGTGTACCTGCCACCGTCTTTGCAACAGAAATCCTTTTCTGAGACTTCCTCGAACTTCCTCAGACTTCCGCAGACTTCCGCGTTTTATTGGGTAGTCGTGGGCATGGCTTAGTTTCGGAGAGTGGATCGATCTATTAGGGCGACTGTTTGAGAGGTTTGCCGACAAAAGTGGGGACGTTTAATGAGTTTGACAAAAAATTGTCAGAAAGTATGAAATGAAAGTATTGACCGAATCGCTTATCATTACCAGCTCCCGCATCAAGCGATGGTACCCCCCCCCCTCCCCCCCACTCCCGCAGGGGTGGATTCAGACTTTAGAGGGTGGGGAAGCTTGAATTTCGCGATTACAGGGAATACTGCAGGAGTGAACCCAGACTTTAGGGGGTGGGGGGAAGGGGCGGATCTAGGAATTTGCCAAGATGGGGGTTGCTCTCTGAAAACTAGGCTTTAACAGTGTATGTTCAGGTTCCCCCGTAACCCCCCCCCCCCCTAGACCTAGATCCGCCCCTGGAGGGCTTGAAATTCGAGATTACAGTGCATAGGCGGCGGAAGCGGGGGGGGCACTGGTCCTCCTCCAGCATTAGGTTGCTTCTCGTGGACAGCGATAGGTTACTTTATTCTCGGGGGCTAAACCTGTCGGTGGTGGGAGGGGGTGGCTTCTGCGGCTTGACCAGGGGGTGGGGGGCTATAGCCGCAGTAGCCCCCCCACCCCCCCCCCCCGCTGGATCCGCCACTGCTCCCCCACCGCCCCCCCCCCCCCCGCTGGATCTGCCACTGCTCCCCCCCCACCAACGCGGGAACGGCCATTGTTTGGCGGCCCAAAGGTAACATGCAGAGCGGTAGACCTTTGACATGCGGTCGAGTGTCCTACCACGCTGTCACGGAGGCCCTACTGTCGACGACGGACACCCTGCCCTGGCTCCCAAGTGCGGATAAGGTTGTGTGGCACACTGATATGATATGAACCAGCTGGATGGCCCTTGTATTATGTAAGTACTCCGCTGCATTGGGCTTTGTACACTTCCTCATGCCTTCTCCATTTAATAGAAAGCAATATGTCAGTGGATATAACCCCCGAAACCCAACCTTTTCCGCTCTCTTTCAGTGTGGGATTCCAACATGTTCCCAGACAATGTGACTCTCCCGAGGGCCAGAGTTCTAGGGCTGGCTAACTGGTGCTATCAGTCCCTGGCTGACACGAGTTCGTGGACCCGATGGCTGGCCACCCTGCTGTTGGCCTGTATATTCCTGTTGTATGTTATGCTGGGCGCACCGGCCGCCCAGTGGAGACCCATGGTCAGCGTCCTCGGTCGCCACGGCGACAGCGAGACGCCGACGATAGAGGCGGTGAGGACCGCTGCGGGTAGGTTTAACCAATCACCATGGCACTGGGGGTCACTTCGTAGGGAGCTCCTTCGGCTATTCCTACGCGAGAACGAGGCTATACCTGCAAGTTTGTGCGCGAACGGCTAGTGCATATGATGTGTGGCCCTGGTGAGTGGCGCAAGGGCCTTTCTCTCCTGCCGTCAATAGTCATTATTAAGTCTGTCAGGTCATTAATGTTCAAACTAGTTAACAAATAATAACTATTTCTGCAAATTTTAATCTTTTTCGAGCACGTTTGACAATAGCCGAACGTGTAGGCCTATGCCACACGCAACGGGTGACTCCCTCCAGCTGGGGGGTATCCCCGACCAGCAGTGGGATGCTATCAGTTCAACAGAGCTTATCTGCTTAGTGGAAGATAGCTAAGGTCCATATGTTGATTGTCCATTGGAAAGTTAACGGCAAATTAAATCAAACGTTAATGGTGTTTTTATTACAAACTGCAGGGAATGGTTGCTCGAGGTACAATATGACGCCCTGAAACGCATAGCGTAATGTTGAAGACCGTGTAGCTCAGTCGGTAGATCGTTTCCCTTTTGATACTGGGGTCGTGCGTTCAATTCCCGAGGGGTGCAATTATTTTTTTCCCTACATTTCGTGCAACAACCACATTCTCCCATAAAAGTGGTCATCACTGTTTTAAGCTTAGTCTTGTGCATCTAGGCGTAAGCGACCGATTAGTTCATGCAACGGCACAGGTACAGGGAGTAGGGGTGGGGGGTAGAATTATCGCCACATTGGTAAGTTGGTCCCATCATGAGATAAAATATGTGAGCATAATTCCATATACCCAGCATAATATCTCCCCATGCTCCGACCATACAATACCAGGTAAAACACGGGGTTCAACAATGCTGGTGTGCACAAGTTTCCACGTGGGTCTATCATATGGGTAGTAGGCAAAGAATGTCCGGGTCATAAGATTCACTCAATACTAAAAAAAAACACTCATAATAAAAACAAAAAACAAAACAGTCCATAGACTGACATGTTACAGCACAAAGATCCTAGCTAACTTGGAAAGCGAGTTTTTTACGCGAATTATAACTACATGACTTCAGATGCTTGACATTGATGTAATGAGTAAGATTGTGTCTGCCTGTGTGACTGATTAACTCTGTACGAAATACATATGTTGTCATATGACAGCGATATTAGGAGTGTGATGACGTAATACACAAGAAAGCCACATTACCCACACAAGATACCCCACATCATATTTCAATATTGCTGCATATTATAAGTATAACCTTTTAATATCCATCGTTACCATGTTTCCATTTAAGACATTATCCGGACAACAGAGTCCCCCCTACCGGTCACCTGTTCGCGTGACGAGAGACTGGAATGGGTGAGGAAGATTTGCGCGCAGCGTCACTGGGCCAACCTCAACTTCAACATCCGGGAACTGATGCCCCAGAGTTTCTTAGTGGACGACGTGCACCGAGTCGTCTTCTGCTCCAACATGAAGGTGGGCAGCTCCAGCTTCAAGGGCCTGATGGAGGCGAGTCTCACCAACGTGAGTATGACGCAGCTCGAACAGCAGGTGACTGACCACTACACCGTGCGAGAGCTGCACTCGGAGGGCTCCCTCAAGAAGGCCGGCCTCCGCTGGCTGGAGCAGCTATCGGCGACAGAACAGGACGTTGCCATGAAGACGTATTACAAATTCACGGCGGTGCGGCATCCATTGGATCGGCTGCTCTCGGCGTACAGAGACCGAATCATAACACACCAGAAATACGGCGTCTTCCATCTGTTGGACAGGCACCGCCACGTCATCGAGCAAACGCTCGGCGCCAGGAGAAACGAGTACGCCGGGCACAATTTCATGCCCAGCTTCGAACAGTTCCTGTGTCTCGTCGTCACCGGGTACAACAGTTGGTTCTTCGACGGTCACTGGGGGAACTACATCGATCGGTGTCGGCCCTGCGAGGTACAATACGACTCCATTGTCAGGCTGGAAACGTTGCAGGAGGATATTCCCGAGATTCTGCAGCAGTTTCTCGATGCCGACGGGGGGCCGCACACATTCCCCAATTTTAATACCAACAGAAGCAAAGCGGATGGTGACACGCCGGATATGTTGACTCCCGCTTTGGAGGCTCTCGATCCCGCGATTTTGGAGCGTGTCATGACCTTGTATAAACGGGATTTCGATCTCTTTGGATATCAGCTGAATAGGACAGATAAAGCGGTGAGCTGTATGTACAACGATAACGGAAACTCGACGACGCAACTGTTACGTCAGTGCTGCTAGTGTGTAGTAAGTAGCTCGGTACCGGTCCGGTGCAACATGAACACACCGAAAACGAACTGCGCCAACAGGATTATTTATCCCTGTGGCGTATTGCGTTTGGCGTTTCGCTCCGAACGCGAATGAAATGCAATAGGTCGGTGCTTCGTGTCCGAACCATGGTTCCGTTCGTGACCCTTGATCGCCGTATACAGGGGCAGGTCCTAGGAGAGGTCCACGGAGGGCCGGGCCGAGAACATATCTATGAGAGTGGTGATGTCACCAGGATCTGGTCTACCCTCTACCTGCACTCGGTAGAGTCGTCTTCATTCCAGGGTAACGGGACCAACTTAACTACCTGAACCATGAGCAGGAGTAGCTACAGTCACAGTCTTACGTTGTGGCTTTAATATATGGCTGGGGGGAGGGGAACTGTGGGCTGTGCAAATCAAAATATGGAGGCTACGAAATTTGTATTGATGCTATATGTATCCGGAAAAGGCACGGACATCTTCCGTTCTGTGATGTTGCATACACCACGCTAGATTCCCGTTTGACTTGCTACCGCACATCAGTATTTTCATGCACATTCTATAGCGACTGTACTCATCCGTTACACATATTGGTGTCAATCAACTTGGTGTGTGCGGCCAGTCTGTGCCTTCTGTCATTACCATGCCTTGGGTGTCTTAGTGACTTTAATAGCGCGTCCCGGTGTATTCACGGTAGTTTCTTGTTTACGCACAATCCTTTGCCTTACCCGTGTGATTCCAGCCGTGTGCGGTCTTAACGCCGTCTTAATTAAGTGTAAGATTTATTGCCAATGTTAGTATGATGGGTATGCGTGTCATGATATTTTAACTGATAACGGTCTCCGGTCACTTGCATTATATATATGAATTGTCTGTTATCGGTCTATCTAAGTGAGCAAGACGGTGGATTTTAGAGCTTTGTTTTGTGATATGTTAAGGATTTATATATTTTATTACATTTGCGCTTGTGGTTCAAGCACCCAATGTGAGATTGGCACAGCTGACCATTCATCTAGGTGGTGTGTGTATGACGCTGGTGTTGGTTATTCTTGGTTGATCTTGCGTGGATAAGACGGTTCGTCTACGTAATTTGCAGCTTCTTTTCTATACATTTAAAGGCACTGATTGGTATCGGAAAAGGACACTCAGATTTGGTCGTAACAATTAGACGTTTTGTTTCAGGAGTAGTAGAAGCTGCGTCAGTTGAATGTAACTTTCCTTGGGGCTAACGCTTCTTGGGGGAAACGCTTTTGCGGGCGCGCATGCGCGCCGGTCTCCTATTGCCACCTGGCGCGTCATGACCCCCACCCCTGTTCACGCGCCCCCCCCCCCTTCCACTCAACTAGCTAGACCCCTTACTACACCCTCACAACCATGATAGTGAACGGTATTTCACAATCACGGAGTGACGTCATGGATGTGTCATCGCGGGTTAACTGCAAGGACAGTAGTTTCATAATTATCTTGTCAAATCAGTCGCCCTCTCTCAGCCCCGATACCCCTTTCTCCCCCACCCTCCTAGTCCGATCGATATCCCTACACCTATAGATGCCACGAGAGGAGCGCTTAGAGAAGACAATTAATACTTGACAGCTGGTTGCTTATGTTGTAGAGGTCAACCCATTCACCTTTCTGGTCGACGTATTAATTACTTGCAGACGAAAAACTACCTGAGGAGGAATGGAATGTTGGTGTTTTAGGCCACTTTTGTGCACATACAGGCTAAATTGGGCCAAGGAACCTCCCGAGACGATGAAGGATGAAGGAATGAAACATGCCCCAGATTAGGTGCCCGAGCCCGGAATCGAACCCAGGACCTATTGATCTGCGGTCTAGTGCGCTAACCACTACACCAGGGAGGCCCCCTACCTGAGGAGGAGAGCATACAGGCGCTTATTAGTATTAAAGTAATAGACTGACTCATCAAACAACTGTCATTACTCTTTTCTCTCCCAATAAGAGGGCGCCAACCCCCTGCTCCTCATCCACCGACCAACTCCCGATATTACTGCCCCCGCCCCTCCCTCCCCGAAAGCCGATCCCCTCCTACCCTCACCCAACCATGACGGTGAACGGTATTCACAATCATGTAGTGACGTTAAGATGTGTCATAGGCAAATAACTGCAAGGACAGCAGTTATCTTGTAAAATTAGCCGCCCTCCCTCAGCCCCGTTTCCCCCCTCCCTCCTAGTCCGATCGTTTTTCCTACACCTCTTTCGCATTCGCCGCGTTCACCGCGTCCCACCCCTATTTAGCATGTCGCCCCTCCGTTACTACCCCCTATGAGTGAGGGACGTTCTGTGGTGAGTCCAGCTAGGGCTGGCTGGGGTAGGTGGGACATACCCCCACTCCCTCCCTCATACCCGCCTGGCTTGGCCAGGACGGACCTCTACTTTGAGGTCCGGCTCCCAGTGGCTGGGGTGGGACACATTCCACCCCCTCACTCATACCCGCCTGGCTTGGCCAGGACGGACCCACAGTTGTGGGTCCCGCACGCTGTAGTCTGCGCGACTACCTCCCCCTCCTCCCTCACCCGCCTGGCTGGGCCAGGACGGACCCACAGTTGTGGGGCCCGCACGCTGTAGTCTGCGCGACTACCTCCCCCCTCCCCCCGCCCTCTCTCATGACCGCCTGGCTTGGCCAGGACGGGCCCACACCACACGCTGTAGACTGCGCGACTACCTCCACCCTCTCCCCCTACCCGCCGGCGTTGGCAAGGACCCTGACCTCTAGTTAAAGACGAGGGCCGGACCTACAACTGTAGGTCCGGACCTTCAACTGTAGGTCCAGACCTCTAGTTTTGGGTGGGGCTATCCCGTATTTAAGGGGCCGGAATCTGGTAGACAGGGAGGAGAAGGAAGGAAAGGACTGACCGGGACTTATCGAATGGACTTATACTCGATGTATATCAAATGTGCATGCGGAATAAATACAAGAAAAGAGACCAATGCTGTTGTTTCAATTGATATCAAGTAAGCGTATGAAGATAACCGCGAACCCTCGACAGGGTCCTCCACAGTACTCTAGCCGCCTACCCGCCTCCCCCACGCCCGCACCCCAAGGACACCAATACATTAATTTGAGAGGCTACACAGGCCAGTGGAGTCACCGAAGCGTGTCGCGAGGGAAAGTCAGTACTAGTCACCACTGAGCGTGTTGAGGCTTGTCTCTTGGCTTGAAGGTGAGGGGAGGCGGGTGGATTTAATGGGGGCGTGCGCAGTTCACCTCAGCTGGCTGTTCATCAGATTTCGAGATGGGAGTGAGCAGACGATAATGTAAAGACAATATTGAATTCAGTTCCCCGTTTTCGATTGAAAACATAAGCTCTGGTGTTTATAAGTTTTTCTCTGTGTAGTTGGTGTTTTTAAAATGTATCTTCAATAGAAAGTGATAGGCTCATTTTACTTATAAAGAATAGTATTTTTTTTTCTCAGGCTTCACGTACGTTGGATGTTCTGTCGAGATTACTCCAACAGTTAGTCTAAAGATTACGATGTTGTGGAGTTTCGACAGTGTTGAGTGTTTAAGCAGATTACTTTGGGGGTTTGTCGGAGATTTATGTACTCGTTAGTTTATCCGCGATCCTCATTTATGAAGCATGAGGGCCGTTCTTAGACTACCATAGTGCGGGCGACGGGTTGACTGACACTTTTGCACACAGTGAGGGTGCTGTGTGATCACTATCAGTCAGTATCGTTTACTGACGGAACATTTCTACCAAAGACAGCTGAAATGAGTCAGATCCCCACCACTGGTTTGTTTTCACCGTCTCTAAATCAAATTGAGTTGGCTAAGGGCAATTAAGTTTCAATGACACTCTTTCCATATCGCCGGTGTTGTAATTGGCCCAGGGAACAGATGGTGAGAGACACAGCCGCTTGGGGTGTAGTGGTTATGCATGCATGCTCTATTTTTAGTGATGACGGGATGAGGAAAGAGCTAGATGGTTGGAGAGCAGGCGGTTGACTGAGGGGGTTGGGGGCGCGTATGCACTATTTTTAGCAATGACGTCAATGTTTGGCTAAAGCAGGGTGGGTGGAGCGTTGAGGGGGTTCCCCTTTCGGAGTTTTGATGCTTGCCTTCTCTATTTTTATAAATGATATCAGGGTAGGGAGGAATGAGGTGTTGTTACCTCTGTGCGTGGTAGTGTTATGGTGGTTAAGGTTTATTAGTAACGTTTTATTTAATATGAAACAGTTATGTGTAACATACTGCAATGATAATAGGAAAAAATAAGTTTATGTTTCATTGCATTATTAATTAAATTTTGTGCAACACTCGCATAACTAGAATAACACAATGATAAAAAATATAGCATTATTATATAAGTTTGTGTATTAGATGCTTCATAGGCAATCAAGTCTATGTTCTATGAACCATTCAGGGCAATACTTAGACAATAGTAAAACGACTATGAAGTTATTATGTAAAGTTTATGTTTCAAATGGCATAAAGTACAAGTTATGTGCAACATGTATGTAGCTCACTAGAAAATTGTGAAACATATAGGTAGCATTTTACATGTTTAGCATTTCATATAGCATCAAGTTTCTATTTGATGTTCAGCGAGACCTCGCCAAAGGCAGACGTGTTGCAGCAGAGCAGAGTATTTCCACTAATAACGTGACAATATAGGCAATTTCCGAGGAGATATTGAACTGGCGTGAAAACATCCTTGTTCCTAGCCCCAGCTTGTGAAACATGGGAGTGTCGGTAGAGACCTGGCGCGCCAGGATCGGCGGTTTTCAAATGCCGGCGACGAAAAGGCAGTTCAAACAGCCCGCCATTGCTATACGGTGATGGTCGGTGGCGATACGGCTGGGTACGCTCTTCCTCGTATGCGCCGCGCTGACCCATCCAGGCAGTGGCCCGGCAAGCTTAAGCTCTGGTGCCCTGTGCAGCGGGGCGTGGCGAGCCACGGTGTGTGCGGCCAGTCCAGCGAATCATACAAGGCGGGTCACCCCCAGACATCCCGCCGTGGGGTGGCTACTGTTGGCGGCTGGAGATGTGGAGGCCAACCCCGGCCCCCCAAAGAAGACGCGAGCCACCGCCGACCAACCGACCCTGAGCTTTGAAGCGGATGCAAGTCGGAACAGAAATCTGGAAGATCGTCTGACCGAGCTTGAAAATAGGATTAAACGAGTTGAAGAGGAAAACTGCACATTGAAAAAGCAACTTGACGCCATGGAGAACCAAAGCAGGAGAAATAATCTGATTATCTACGGTATCCAGGAGGAGCAAGAAGAAAACTGGGGTGCCTGTGAAACCAAGGTACAAGACTTCGCCGCAAACAAGCTTCAGATGACATCCAACCTGGGTATAGAACGTGCCTAGACTAGTGACTAGAATAACACAATGATAAAAAATATAGCATTATTATATAAGTTTGTGTATTAGATGCTTCATATGCAATCAAGTCTATGTTCTATGAACCATTCAGGGCAATACTTAGACAATAGTAAAACGACTATGAAATTATTATGTAAAGTTTATGTTTCAAATGGCATAAAGTACAAGTTATGTGCAACATGTATGTAGCTCACTAGAAAATTGTGAAACATATAGGTAGCATTTTACATGTTTAGCATTTCATATAGCATCAAGTTTCTATTTTATGCCGCATTAGGAGACTCAATAGACAACCGTCAAGAGGACTTATGTATACCATAAATTTCTGTATTTAATGCAAGGAAGCTTACGTTTATTTTTTTTTTTTTTTTGCAAAGTTAGTAGTGTAAATTAAGATTGCGCTGGAAGTTTACCAACGATTAAGAGAATAACGGGCTATAGCTGGCCCTGTTATAAACTGTGTTGAGACAAATGTGAAATGAAACGGTATGATCACAGGAATTACGTCTGAATAATCAGTGATGTAGCCATCTCAGAGAGGATGCAGGGGACATACATGCGGTTTCTATTTTTGGAAAATACGTTATGTTAAGAGGTGAGGGGTAGAGAGTTGTGTGGTTAGAGAATAGATACTATGATAGAGAGATTAGGGGCGTGTGTGCACTATTTCTATGTCAATGTTAGGATATGAGGCGGGTGGGTGGAGCATTGAGGGGATTCATCTTTTGGAGTGGAGATGCTTGCGTGCTATATTTTTATAAATGATATCAAGGTAGGGAGGAATGAGGTGTTGTTACCTATATACGTGGTACTGCTATGGTTGAAGATGTTAAGATATATTTGTAACGTTTTATTTTATTTGAAAGATTTATGTGTAATATACGGCAATGATAATAGGAATAAATAAGTTTATGTTTCATTGAATTATGAATTAAATGTTGTGCAGTATTCGCATAACTAGGATCAGACAATGGTAAAAATATGTAATTATTATATAGTTTTGTGTATTACATGATTCATATGCAATCAAGTTTATGTTTTATGCACCATTCGGATCAATACTTAGACAATTGTGTAACGAATATGTCAGTATTCTGTACGTTTTATGTTTCATATGACATAAAGTCTAAGTTATGTGTAACATTTATGTAGCTTATTAGACAATTGTGAAACATAGGTAGCATTCTACGTTTTTGCTATTCATATATCATCAAGCTTATATTTTATGACACATTCGGGTACTTAATAGACCACCGTGAAAGAATACATATGTATACTATAAATATCAGTATTCAATGCAAGGGAGCTCAGCTTTATGTAGTAATAATAATGAAAAATTGTTTCCATGATATTGAAGTTATGTATCATCCTACGTTGAACTATGAAATAAAGTAATAATTGTGTATGTATTGCGAGTGAATTTTAAATTTAAACCATGTTTCACTAAAATGTTTGGTGGAACATAGACATTTTGCAAAGCAAGTGATGTAATTTGGAGTGGTGAGCAGTTTGCCAACGAACAAGAGAATAACAGGCTATAGGTGTCACTGTTATCATCTGGGATGAGACAAATATGAAAAACAGTATGATCAGTGTAGTTAGGTCTGAATGATGAGTGATATGTTTAATGAAACATGTAGTGTCAGGTTTTTTCGATCGAGCATCGCAAGTGGGTTATGATTTATCTAACAATGATATGTTTAGTTAAATAAATATTTTAATTATGTTGAAGTTATTTATCAGAATACAGTAAACGAAAGTAATAACTTTTATGTATAGCTATTGTACCGGTAGAATCTCTAGCAGTAATGTAATGTGTAATGTTTTAAAGATCAAATGAGAAATACTTAGGCAATAAGATATAATTAACAAATCGAATACGAAAGTATTTTGCAAGTTTTATTTTTCATGTCATCAAGTATAAGTTATGTGTTACATACGTGCAGCTCATTTGACAACCATGAAACGTATGAATAGCATTCTGCATGTTTTAGCTTTATATGTCATCAAGTTTACGTCACATTCGGGATAGACAACCGTGAAAGGAAAATATAAGTTTATGTATTCAGTGTTTCATATGTCATGTTTGCGTATTTATGTAACACTCGTGGAACCCCTAGGTAATGATAGAACGAATACATGTGTAGGTAGTATATGTATCTGCCGTAGTGTAAGAAATAATTATCATAGGACCCAAAGCGGATCCTACCTACCTCACTCGTTAGCCAACATTTACTGGCTAATGACTGAGGTAGGTGGATATTAATACATTGAATTATGTACGATTTTCTCATCCGATATTGATCAACTCTCGGTAGTATCAAGATAAGAGCAGTTTTAGTACATGTATGTGCCGTAGTGTAAGGAATACTGATCATAAGACCCAAAGAGGGACCCACCTACCTCACTCGTTAGCCAACGTTTACTATCTAATGAGTGAGGTAGGTGGATCTTAGATCATGTAGGCTTACGATTTTTTTGTGAAAGACCAGCTGTGAATGCGGGGCGTCGTTGGACCCCTCCGACAGGTCCCCCCCCCCCATTCCCCGCCCACCCCCAACCCCCTCTCGGTTACTGGCCTGTCGATTAAACACTCAGTAATATAGTAGGCCTACTACATTATGAACAGTATGTCTGTGATGTAATGTTAAAAATAATTATTATTTGATTGTATTCTTGTCGCTAAATTGCCTGGAGCATACGCAACATTCTACACATTCCTACTGTTGAATGTGAATGCTACTCTTTCACTCACTGGGCATTTATGCCTATTGTTATTTAGAGTCGCATATGGGGTGGAGGGGGTGGGGGAGCAAGGGGTATTTTCGTTCCTTGGGAATGGGGTTTTCATTTCTCCGTGAACTGGGAATAAGGCAAATAATTCTTCGTGAACTGGGAATGGGGTATTAGCCGACCGTCGTGATCAAGGATTTTCAATAATCGTGAACTGGGAATTTTAACATTAAATATATATGAATCGGGAAATCGCTACTTTATATCATCTATTCGCCCTTCCTATGTATAGCCTATTGGAAGTTATCTTGTTTAATTCATCGTGACCTGGGAATAAAGAAATTTATTCTTCGTGATCTGGGAAAAAACGTGAGAATGCCTGGGTGTAAATCTCGCGTTCTCAAACTCGCGTTCTTGCCCTCGTATTCTCGCGTTCTCGTCCTCACGTTCTTGCCCTCGCATTCTTCCCATCTAGCGTTCTTGCGATCTCGCCCTCGCGATCTCACCTTCGCGTTCTCACGATCTCCCGATCTCGCAGACCGGAGCCATAGCCCGTGACCGGAAACATTATGATCCCCACGGCGCATCTAACTACGGTTTTTGCGGTTTCCTCGACCGTTTCAAGCTCCCCGCGATGCGTTCGTTCGCTCAGAAGGCACATTTCAAGATTCTGCAAAAAATGCAAAATCAATTATAAATTTCTATCGAATTCATCATTAACGAGGTTAACTGATCAGCATAACCAGCCTTGCGCCAATTTATATAACAAATTGGCACTTGGCTCTTTAAGAATCGCTTCCAGGAATCGTTTCTTCCACAATTAGAAGGCGGTTTCTATGGCGTTATGGATTCACTTGACCCTTGACCTCTGTGATTTATGCAACGGGTGACGACAGGCTAACTGATGAATCCATCAACCATACTAGACAACAACATGTGAGCAATTTATATGGTTATCATAAGACAACAGAGCATAAGAATTGCGGTTTGAGATCCCTCCCTCCACCCCCCGAAGAAAAATAATACGTGCTGTCTTAATACTTGACATCGTGGCATATCAGATTAAATACACCCTAATTGTTGCCTAATTATTAGGGACCAATAGATCAACATAGTATAAGCCAAAAAAAAAATATCCGTCTTTCGTCACTAATTTTTTATTAGCAATTGCTAAAGCAAACATACCGGAAGATATGCCACATAAAATAAATATCACATAGCATCAGCACTATTTCGGCGAGAACGGCAAGAAGAAAACGGCCCATAGTTGCACGTGGTGTAAGGCATCGTGCCCTAATATTTTCGCATATGTAATTTTGGTGAGATGATGAGTAAGTTGTCGAACATTATATCTTTCGGTGTGTATTCTCTGCCTCAAAATCATATCGATTCCCATTCAGATTTCAGAGATCAGAGTCTTTGAACTGGAGAGTCTTTCTACATTTGAAGATGGGGCAATCTGAGCCTTTCTGATAGACAACTTCTGGGGACATTGGCTTGACATTTTTTAGATCAAACAATGGTTTTCGTCGGAAGAATGCTTCGCTGGCCCTGCTGTTATGCTTGTGTGACTCAGCAGTATTTCCGTACGCCTGAACTTGGCATACCCGCTGACCGTTGTTCTGCTTCGCAGCTACCATTACGACTGAATCAATCGGCATTTCACTGGAACTGATGGCTGGTCTTGTTGCGTGGTTGCTCAGCCTGAACTTTGCCAACGGATGAACCTGTTTGTTGACTGGCATTGGCCGCTGTATCTCCAGCCTCGACGATGTTTGGCGGTGTTGGCAGAAGACCCCTTCCGCTCGCAGTGAACGAATTTTCTCTATCATGTTGAATAAACGCAATCTGTCTTGCACGATGGAGACCCCACATCTGGAATAGTCCTGCATCGTCAGTGCAAAAAGACACTCGCAAGTGGTTAGACCTTGCTTTATAAAGTTGTTGTAGTGTCTATCCAAACGGGCTGCCTTCAGCCAAATCAGCATACACTCCGTCATGCTTGCAGTGGGCAAGATATCTTTCAAATGAACAAGTACTGTAAATTAACCTATATGACTATACGTAACTAAACAGAAGGAAAATGCAGCAGTGAGAGTACGAGGTTACCACTAGAGGAGGCAACATAATATGGTAGGGCATATGCTATTATCCGACCTTATATATGGTCATCTGCCATGCCAGCGGATATGTTATGACAGCAAGAACTAGATGTGTTTGTGATATACTGATGCTAACGCGGCGATGTGCAATAACTGTTGTTATTATTATTACGAGTTGGCGGTCATGTTAACTGGCACAATAGCATTAAAGGCCACTATAATCCTGTAATTAGACCCAAACCGCCCTGTGGCCCCTTCAATAAACAATCGTTGCCATAGTTACATGGCCTAGAACAGAGAAACATGACGTCACACACAAAAGAATTGTGGTTATCGATTTTAATGGCCCACCTCGCTGCCTTGTTGCCTACCTGCGCGTGCCGTTTCTTGGTCACGATATACAACATTTAGGCGTTTAAACGCTGAGGAAACATGTTAACGCCCAGCACATATGTGAAGTAAACTAGAATTTTAATTCAAATCATAATAAAAGTATGGCGTCCTACACTTTATTGGCCCTTCATCAACCTGTAACAGCCCTTCATTTTCATTATCCCCAGGTTGATTGACTTATACTGCAAGTTAATTGAAATTAATGACTCGATAATATCGTGTTATCAAGCTAATGGCAGTTAATTTGTTGTCTCACGGATTTGAAAGACTACAAACGACCTTTCATGTTTTCTTCGCAGCGATTATGGGGGCTTCCATTGATGTCTGTTTTGAAGTCGAAGTCGGTTGAAAACCATAAGAACAATATTCAGGCCATATATACATGTATGATTATGTCTTTTAACTCTGGTGCGTTAAACTCCGCCTCCACCCCCACCATCCCACAACAAACATAAGAGAGTCCTTTGTAGTCCATCATTTGTGTTGTGGGACGCTATGATCCAGTTATCCATGCATGACTTCAGAAACCTTTTAACACTGACACGGGCTATTTCAATTGACACTATTTCCATTAACTGTTATGTGAATTATGTATGGTCGTTATTAACTTACACAACGACATTTACTTTATGTTTAATAAAATAAGCAATATATGACCTTTTCAAATCGGGTGTGTTCAAATTTGTCACTTGTCCACGTTACAGGCATGTGACGCGAAAAAGACTCTACCCCCCCCCCCCCTCTTATGTCGGTGTGTTCGGTTTGTCTGTCTGTGATCTGTCTGTTTCTACCGGAAGGTCAAGGTCACAGGGATTATCTTTCGAATGCCGTAAGATATCGACTTCCAAATTCACAGAAAGATGCGGAATGGCAATCGTCAGGCTAAGTTCGTAGATGGGGAAAAAGACTCTACCCCCCCCCCCCCCTCTTATGTCGGTGTGTTCGGTTTGTCTGTCTGTGATCTGTCTGTTTCTACCGGAAGGTCAAGGTCACAGGGATTATCTTTCGAATGCCGTAAGATATCGACTTCCAAATTCACAGAAAGATGCGGAATGGCAATCGTCAGGCTAAGTTCGTAGATGGGCCATGTAGGTCGAAGGTCAAGGTCACAGGGATTTTCTGAAATTCGCTTAACCATTGAAAGATAGGACCAAAAATCGGAAAAATCGCCATAATGTTCGCAGTTTTCATTTAACCACGCCGAAAATTATTTCATGTATTGGGCCCATTTTTCTGCTAAAAATTCACAAAATTTAACATGGGACCCTACGGTAGCATTTTGGCGGGAACATGTCCTCCTAAATTTCTCCATGAAGGGGACATGTCAGACAAACGACCCCTTGTGTGAAACATGACATTAGTATTTGGGCCAAAGTACTATATTGATCAAGGTCACGCTGACAAGGTCAAGGTCACATCAAGGTCAAGGTTATGAAACATGTTTTCCCGCGTAACTTAGTTATTATTTGGTCTAGAGATTCGCGGTTTGTTTCAGAGTATTCTTCAGAGACATACGCAAGCAATATGTCATCAGATTTCACCTCACATTTATAGTTTTCGGGTTATTGGATGATCAATTTTAACATTGCCGAAAGTGCAAAAAAAACGCTGTGACTACATCAATGCAGGTAGATGACTCATATGTGGTGGAATATGTACCCATATCGCTGGCATCATGTTTGACAATGGCATCAAAATCGAAGCAGTATTTTGGACGCTAGCAAATAATCACACTTTAACATGGCCAAGCCCATTATAAAGCCTCGATACGCCAAATGACTGACGGCGTGCCATGCCAACGTCATGAAATGGGTCTTAACATAGTCGAATTGGTCACATAACCACAATTTTCGTCTTCTCAAGTTCTGCTTGACAGTCTAGTTTTTAAGTGTCAAGAGCCCAATGTTCGAAGCGGCCGGGCGGAATATTTTGCCCTAGGATGGAACATTAGCATGGAGCGGGGCAAAATATTTGCCCCCCATCCCCCTCCAAACCCTGGATACGCGACTACAAGTGCCACCCACAGTTCATGTCAGGGTTGCCACAGGAAACACCCTGAAGCGCCATAAAATCCCATCCTAGATATCCGGTTTCGGTATAACTTGCTGATCCTTACATTATTCTGCGAGGATCAAATTAAGTGTCTTGCTTCCTGCAGGCGAGAGTCAGGTAAAAATCCACGTGAACATTTATCTGTGTCCTAATATGAGCTGCCATATGTTGCTGCGGTGAACAAACGAAGTTTAGATGGTGGGGGGGAGTACTTGTGGAAACGCCAAGTAAATGACGACACTTGTCCATGGGCTAAGCAACCGGTCCGAGTCCTGTCAGAATATTTATAAGGAGTTCGCAATCAATGATAAATATAGGGCTCTGAGGGGTCCACAAAAACACGTGTTACTCGCATCGTTTTTTTTTTTCATGGCTTTTCCGGAACAAAGAAAGCTTTCGTACATTCACTACTGACAACGAAAAAACAAACATATATACATTTAAACATAATGGTCATGATCGTATGGAAAGAGGTATGAGATACCTGATAGAGGACTTAAAAAATATTAAACTGAAATTAATTTCTTAAATAAATATCACACAAAATGTTAGCACCATTTGGCAAAATAAGAACAGAATTGTGACATCAGTTCATCAAAACATATATAATTACCACTTCTCGTAGAAGGACGGATAATCAACCGAAATTTGGCAGAAAATCGGATCGATCATAAGAGACGCTTTTGACGTCATGATCCTGTTCTCACATGGGGGCGTTATGCGGTTCAGGAGGCAGTTGCAGCTGGATATTCAGTGATCTATCGCCAGCAAGGATAAGTTGTGGCCCGGTGAACAAGCTCTACGAAGTATTCATGGAACGTGTTCCTTCTGATAGCTGGGTAAACTTGGCAATTTTCGCCTGCAGAGTTCTAATAGCGTCAGCCTTTGTGGTCAGCACATGGTGAAGCGCGCTCAAGTAATCCGGAAATTCCTGGAAACGTAATGAAAAAAAGACACATTTTCTTTAGATAAATGTACAGATGTAACTAATACTAAATCAATATCTATAACTGTATTACGTGCTTATAACATTTGAGTAAAGGAACCAACCCATCAGATAACGAGAGCCTTCATTTCGGCGAACAAATTATTTTCTATATGCGTTGCAACGGTAGTAATTATTATCGACAATTTACCTGTTGACCAGTCTTAACAGCAAAGAGCAGCTTCATTTCATGTTTACACAGTGTCGTGATATCTGTTAAGTGTTCATTGTACGCCCCCTGGATGAGACTTCTGAAATAGAAAAATTAACACAGTTTTAAACATGATTTAAAAAAACAAAAAGAATGGAAAATACAATAAATGTATATGCATCTGCATAAACAAATATAACAGATCTGTATGTTCAATATATGGATTCACTTAATATAGGTCAGGTACTTACTGTGCCGCCGAGAACCCATTCTGGATCGACGGCTGGAATGATCCGGAGCTCAGTCTGTGGGGTCCGGTCAGGGCGGCCACGTGTCCAGAGTGACCAGGAGCGGTGAGGGCGGCATCCTGGGGTGGGGATGGCACCCCTAGAGGGGATCCTGACATGCAGGGTGAAGAGCTCACAGAGCTGCTGGCAGACACGGAACCCGCTGCAGTCTCCCGGAAGGGGGCGCTCAGCAGCCGGGATCCTGTGATTCCCTCTACAGCGGTCTGGTCGGTCGAGGGTCGTTGTGGTCCGGTGAGGGTTGGAGGCTGGATGGGGAGGAAGGTACCGGTCTGGAGGCGGAGGGCGGCCGTGGTGGAGTCCTGGGGGTGGACCCGGCCCACCAGCGGGCGGCCCTGGGCGGTGCTCACCCCCCGTGGAATGTACATCTCCTGCTGTGCTCTATCCGCCCACGCAGTCGTAGTTAGTAAGCCGTCGTGAGGAGCCGTTGCTATGCTAACAAGTTCCCTAGCAACACTTCCGCCAAGCGTGACCTTAGAGAAGTCGATGTTGGGTTGACTTGTTGTAACTTTCGTAAATGCACTTCCCCTGAGGGTAATTCCTTTCACATCGGGACCGCTCAAGGGCTGTTGTTGGGCGGGTCCCTGGGGCTGTAAAACAGGAGGCGGGGTCGGGGGCCGCCGTCGACCCTCCTCGTCACCCAGGACCCTCTCACCCTCGCCAGACGATCTTGATGCCAGGAGCTCAGCCCACGACCCCCGCCTCTCGGCTTGCCGCCCCTGGGGGTCAGCCTCCGCATGGGGCACGGGCTTCACCGCCGCCATCTTACCCTCCGCAGCCTCCACCCGCGCCACCAACAGCTCACGCGCTAGCTGCATCTCGCCCAGCGACCGCATGAAGTCCCCTCGAACCGGTAACCCAGCTTCATCCTTCCCGGTCGTCACCATGACAACTGCCACGTCTTGAGAGATTTGCGAGCCATGAGCTCCCATCGATATGTGAGTGTCCGGCAGTCCATTGGTTGCCACTTTCGCTGCGTTACCTCCCGAAGAAGATACGACTGCGCTACCAGAGTAAAGAACCTGCACCTCACCATTGAAGACATCGCTCGTACCTTTATAGCCCATTCCCAGAGTATCGCCGGACACATGGACGTAGTCTTTATCACTGCCCTCAATTACTATATCCTTGGACGACAATTTTAAACTCTCAGAACTACTACTAGAACGAGAAATATGACCATTAAATCCGAAAGCAAAGTTTCCATCAGGATTATAAACACCACTTTTTCCGGAAGCATCCAGAGATGTTTGACTATTAGGCCGAGAATACATTTGTAACTGACTCGACGAAGGCCGGCGTAAGGGTTTGTCACGTGACTGACGAGATTTGTCCCCATCAGGGTAAGAGTGCCTCGATTTTTCGCTGGCGTACAAAGCGCCGCCCTCCTTATGGGATGCCGGTCTGGCCACGGACTCCTCTGTATTCCTACGCGACGCGCCGCTCTCGTTATAGGACGCCGGTCTGGCCAGCGACTCCTCTGTATTCCTACGCGACGCGGCGCCCTCGTTATGGGACGCCGGTCTGGCCAGCGACTCCTCTGTATTCCTACGCGACGCGCCGTCCCCACCTTGCCAGCTACGCGCCGTATTCGAGCCGTCGTCGAAAGAGTTTCCGGGCGTTGTACGGCGGACTACGGCCTTAGCGCGGTCCAACACCTGGTCCAGGTGACTCATGATGTCGTGGTGCTCTTTGGCCATATCAGAGTGCGATCTGCCGGAAGTGTTCGCCAAGAAGCTTCCGCTTGCTCGCCCGGCGCCGATGTCGCTGCCAGTTTTGCTCCTATTATCGCTCACCACCATATCCCGGGCCACGATGAGCATGGGACTTCTGTTGTTATTGTCATCAAGAAGGACTTTCTCTTCTGGCTGTCGATTGACAAGTACCTTGATGACGACATTGTCTTTACTCCCGCTGACCACTTCCTCTGGCTCATCAGATCGGTTGACATGGTGACCACTGATGGGGCTTTCATCGTCGTTCCCAAGGATCTTGCTGAGGTCTAGGAGCGCGCCGCCGCTGGCCTGTTTCTCGGCAGGAAACCTGGTTTCTCGACAGGAAACCTGGTTTCTCGCCAGGAAACCTGGTTTCTCGACAGGAAACTAGGTTTCTCGCTGAAACTGCGGTTATGGAGGTTAAAACTGTGGTTTTAACCCGGAATCCTGGTTTCTTGGCGAGAAAATAGGATTTGAAGGCAAGAAAGCCAGTTTCCTGACCATTAATGAAGGCATAGACATTAAGATACAATCGGCGCTGTAAAAACTGGGGTTGTCGCTAAAACTAGGGTTATATCTCTGGAAACCGGGATTCTAGCTATAACCCCCATTTTAGCGCTAACAACTTAGTTTCCCGCCAAGAATCCTAGTTTCTTGTCGAGAAACCGGGATTTTCGGCGAAGAAACCGGGTTTCTCGAGCAAGAAACTAGGTTTCTTGACGAGAAACTAAGTTTCTCGAATTACGATACAAAGGGCTTGCCATAGGCGTGTTAAGGGTGTTCTCGCAGGCCGACATGGCGGGCGAGATGGCTGCGATCATCACGGTCTGCGCGTTGCCCGTGAACGAGTCCCTCAGGATGCGAGTCAGCTTGCTTTGTCTGTACGGAGTGTGACTGCTGTCCTGGTCAATACTGCGGATACACTCCTTCAGCTGATGGACCTTATTACTATCAATACACAGCCTACCATGCAATACGAGGCTAGCACTAGTACCGATGAATGAATGTGGCAGTGCCCTATTACGCTCTCATATACCTCTCTGCCATGTTCACGCACGTTGTGAGGGCAATAACAACACCGTATAATTGCAATCCCATTATTTGTTATTTTGGACAAGAAATACCCGGAAGCAATGTGTTTGTTATTTAATTATGTTAACGCGGCGTGAATATTTGTAACAGTACTTAACACGTCTACTGCTGTTTAGGCGCCTGGATCCAGCGTTTTATTGTTCTGTTGACTATCGTTGTGTCTATCTTCTGAATATGAACGGTCTATCCTTTCTCTACCACAATATCAATCTTTCTCAATTTTTAATAACCAGCTTCCAAAACACAAACTACACAAATTTGAAAAGAGGGAGGTGGGGGTCCATTGAAACTTCTAACGGGGTAGGGGACTCTTAATAAAATTGTGACCGGGGGTTCCACCAATTTGCCACCTGGGGGAGATCCACGCCGCCTCAGATAGCTAAATATTTGTCAAATAAATAGGAAGTTAAATATATGACAACACAAGAGATTAAAATCTACAATATACATGTCATCCCCCTTCCACCGTCATCCGAATTCAAGTGACCGCGATTTTCAATATAAATTACAAATGTTCTCATTTGTCACTGTATTAATTCATTTTAACAAGTGATCCAAATCGAGTGTATCTATCTGCAAAATTAAATCTGCGTCACAAGGTGCAAGTATCCGTGCGTGAAATGTAAGACCCCACCCCCCCCCACCACCCCGCAACCGGACACATTCATACAAATGATCCTTTTATGTTTTGTTCGCAACGATTATGGGGGCTTTAATTTAATGTTTGTTAAAAACCATAAATTAATGGACACAATTTACACCATATATGTCTTTTAACTCTGATACGGTAAATAAATCCTTCCTCCTTGAGTGAATTTGACTTAATACTGAGGAGGGGGGCCACATTCCAAATTTGAAAATCATCGATACCACATGCTCACTTGCAGACTGTGACAGAACGAAGCGTGTTCGACACCTTGAACACTGTGAAGGGCCATAAAACCACATCCTAGATACCCGGTGTCGGTAGAACTTGCTCCCTGGTGGACTGACCGCCCAGCAGTTGAACTCTGCGGAGACCACGTAAGTCGTTGTTTTCGTAATCTGATCCTTACATTATTCTGCGAGGATCAATTTAAGTGTGATTGCTTTCTGCAGGCGAGAGTCAAGTAAAATATCCGTCACGTGCATTAACCTTTGTCCTGACGAGAGCCGCCATCTGGTGCCGTGGTAAACAAACCAAGCTTAGATGGTGGGAGGGAGTATTCGTGTAAACTGACGCAAATTAAATTACTCAAGTAATCCGGAATGACTTCTGGCAGAGAAGATAAGAAGTTTGCAATAAATGACAAGCATCTGGCTCAGAGAGGTCAATAATAACACGTGTTTGTCGCATCGTTGTATGTTTATTTGCATGGATTTGCCGGAGCAAAGAGAGCTTTGTTTGGTACATTCACCACTGACAACAAAAAGCAATATATTTCAACAACATTGTCATCATAGTGTGGAAGTTATTTCCTGTTTGCAACAAGACTGGACAAAGGCGTTGAAACGGTAACAAAATAGGTACCAGATCGGATAGATAATAAAAATATATAAGACTTACATTAAGAAGTCAATGTGAAACAACAATAACGAATTAGTCGGCACACTTCTTACGTGTACCCAAAGTCATAACTTAAATACTCACATAGGAAGCAAAACAAAGTTGTTTAAGCTTTAAACAGTTTTTAGTTGACAAATTGGCCCACTGCATTATAATAAACGCGTTAAATAAATATCACACGTAATCTTAGCACCATTTGGCAAAACAAGAAGAGATTTGTGACATCAGTTCATCAAAACATATACAATTAATACTTCTCGTAGAAGTAATAAGGTCGGATAATCGACAGAAATTGGGCAGCAAATCGGATTCAGCGCAAGAGACGATTGCGACGTTATCGTCATGATCCTGTTCTCACATGGGGGCGTTATGCTGTTCAGTTACGATTCGTCCTTGGTACGAGACGACAAAAATGTCGATGCACGGCGACCCTTTGGGGTACGAAGTGGCAGTTGCACCTGTATATTCAGTGATCTATCGCTATTAGGGAAATGGTGTCGCCCGGTGCAGAAGCTCTACGAAGTATTCATGGAACGAGTTCCCTCTGATAGCTGGGTAAACTTGGCAATTTTCGCCTGTAGAGTTCTAATAGCGTCCGCCTTTGTGGTCAGCACATGGTGAAGCTCGCTCAAGTAATCCGGAAATTCCTGAAAACGTAATGAAAAAAAAACCATTATTACAACAAAAAGACACATTTCCTTTAGATAAATGTACTTATGTAACTAATACTAAATCAATTACTCGAACTTTATTACGCGCTAATACCATTTGGGTAAAGGAACCAATCCATCAGATAACGAGAGCCTACATTTCGGCGAACAAATTATTTTCTATATGCGCTACAACGGTAATAATTATTATAGACAATTTACCTGTTGACCAGTCTTAACAGCAAAGAGCAGCTTCATTTCATGTTTACACAGCGTCGTGATATCTGTTAAATGTTCCTCGTGCGCCCCCTGGATGAGACTTCTGAAATAGAAAAATTAATACAGTTTTAAACATAATTACAAAAATAAAAAAAAACAATGGAAAATACAATAAATGTATACATATCTGTATAAACAAATTTACTAGATCTGTATGTTCAATATAGATTCACTTAATATACATGATATAGATCAGGTACTTACTGTGCTATCGAGAACCCATTCTGGATCGACGGCTGGGATGATCCGGAGCTCAGTCCGTGGGGTCCGGTCAGGGCGGCCACGTGTCCAGAGTGACTACGAGCGGTGAGAGCGGCATCCTGGGGTGGGGGTGGCATCCCTAAAGGGGATCCGGACATGCAGGGTGAAGAGCTCACAGAGCTGCTGGCAGACACGGAACCCGCTGAAGTCTCCCGGAAGGGGGCGCTCAGCCGCCGGGATCCTGTGATTCCCTCTACAGCGGTCTGGTCGGTCGAGGGTCGTTGTGGTCCGGTGAGGGTTGGAGGCTGAATGGGGAGGAATGTACCGGCCTGGAGGCGGAGGGCGGCCGTGGTGGAGTCCTGGGGGTGGACCCGGCCTACCAGCGGGCGGCCCTGGGCGGTGTTCAGCCCCCGTGGAATGTACATCTCCTGCTGTGCTCTATCCGCCCACGCAGTCGTAGTTAGTAAGCCGTCGTGAGGAGCCGTTGCTATGCTAACAAGTTCCCTAGCAACACTTCCGCCAAGCGTGACCTTAGAGAAGGCGCTGTTGGGTTGACTTGTTGTAACTTTCGTAAATGCACTTCCCCTGAGGGTAATTCCTTTCACATCGGGACCGCTCAAGGGCTGTGAAACAGGAGGCGGGGTTGGGGTCCGCCGTCGACCCTCCTCGTCACCCTGGACCCTCTCACCCTCGCCAGACGATCTGGATGCCAGAAGCTCAGCCCACGAGCTTCGGCCCTCGACCTGTCGCACCTGGGGGTCAGCCTCCGCACGGGGCACGGGCTTCACCGCCGCCATCTTACCCTCCGCAGCCTCCACCCGCGCCATCAACAGCTCACGCGCTAGCTGCATCTCGCCTAGCGACCGCATGAAGTCCCCTCGAACCGGTAACCCAGCTTCATCCTTCCGGGTCGTCACCATGGAAACTGCCACGTCTTGAGAGATTTGCGAGCCATGAGCTCCCATCGATATGTGAGTGTCCGGCAGTCCATTGGTTGCCACTTTCGCTGCGTTACCTCCCGAAGAGGATAGGGCTGCGCTACCGGAGTGAAGAACCTGCACTTCACCATTGAAGACCGCGCTCGTACCTTTATAGCCCATTCCCAGAGTATCACTAGACGCATGGACGGAGTCTTTATCACTGCTCTCAATTACTATATCCTTGGACGACAATTTTAAACTCTCAGAACTACTACTAGAACGAGATATATGACCATTATATCCGTGAGCAAAGTTCCCATGAGGATTATTAACACCACTTTTGCCGGAGGCATCCAGAGTTGGTTGACTATTAGTCCGCGAATACATCTGTAATTGACTCGACGAAGGCCGACGTTCTTGGCGTAAGGGTTCGTCACGTGACTGACGAGATTCCTCCCCATTAGGGTAAGAGTGCCTCGATTTTTCGCTGGCGTATAAAGCGACGCCTTCGTTATGGGACGCCGGTCTGGCCAGCGACTCCTCTGTATTCCTACGCGACGCGCCGCCCTCGTTATGGGACGCCGGTCTGGCCAGCGACTCCTCTGTATTCCTACGCGACGCGCCTTCCCCGCCTTGCCAGCTACGCGCCGTATTCGACCCGTCGTCGAAGGAGTTTCCGGGCGTTGTACGGCGGACTACGGCCTTAGCGCGGTCCAACACCTGGTCCAGGTGACTCATGATGTCGTGGTGCTCTTTGATCATATCAGAGTGAGATCTGCCGGAAGTGTTCGCCGAGGAGCTTCCGCTTGCTCGCCCGCCGCCGATGTCGCTACCAGTTCTGCTCCTATTATCGCTCACCACCACATCCCGGGCCACGATGAGCATGGGACTTCTGTTGTTATTGTCATCAAGAAGGACTTTATCTTCTTGCTGTCGATCGACAAGTTTCTTGATGACGACATTTTCTTTACTCCCGCTGACCACTTCCTCTGGCTCATCAGATCGGTTGACATGGTGACCACTGATGGGGCTTTCATCGTCGTCCCCAAGGATCTTGCTGAGGTCTAGGAGCGCGCCGCCGCTGGCCTGCCTCTCCCCGGGAGAGGCGCCCACAGCAGGGCCGCCCCCCTCACCGCCTATCCCCACCGTCGCCCTAGTCCCACCTCCGACCTCCTTACCCTTCGGAGTAGAGGCACACGGGATGTTAGACGGGTGGAACAGGGTGGGGTTGGCTTTCCCCTTGCCGGGAGTCTTCAAGGGCGAGTGGATCAGTTCTGTAGCCCGGATGGGTGTGATCTTGGCCCTGGGCCCTGGGGTGGTCCGAGTAGATGTATTCAGGGAAGAGTGGTCCAACGTGCCCTGCTTCAGCGACTTCACCCTGTCAACATAGACGGAGGCCCGAACTCATTAGTTACATTGATTAGAAACTCTATTTGCAATAACAATCCACATTGGTAAAATACTTATCAAAGAACAAGGTAGAACTAGATATACCGACTGGACAAAACTAGATATATACTAAATTACATGAAGGCTAAACCAGATATAGACTACCGTAATTACGCCAGCTATAGACTAGTTGTAGATGTGTTTTGCACGACGTGCGCTCAGACTGCCTGGCCGTGCGTGAGGTGAGTGGCGCCTACCTGTCGGCGTATCTCAGTGTGTTGAGGGTGTTCTCGCAGGCCGACATGGCGGGCGAGATGGCTGCGATCATCACGGTCTGCGCGTTGCCTGTGAACGAGTCCCTCAGGATGTGAGTCAGCTTGCTCTGTCTGTACGGAGTGTGACTGCTGTCCTGGTCAATACTGCGGATACACTCCTTCAACTGATAAATACAAACAACCTTATTAGTATCAATGCATCCAGACACAACACATCATGCAATACGAGGTTAATTATCACTTGAAATATCAATTCTGGATATGAATTTTCCATCGTTTCCCTCCCAGAATCTCAATCTTTCTCCAATTTCAATAACATGCCTCCAGAGCAAAATCTAGACATATTTAACCATTACAATGGTTATGCTTATTATATAACCTTATGAATGCAATTTGTAATTAGACGCTCAGGTACTAACCGCCAGGAGACTTTGGTTGATTTCAGCGCCCTCTATTCTAGTTTGGCGATTGAAGTCTGTGACATCCGATGCACGTTCACTTCCGGCCAGGTCGATGAAAGACAGTCTGGAGAAAAAGCAGAGTCACCGAAATAAATAACAGAATACTTGCCAGTCTGTGAAATGCTCCGGTACACGTTTGTTACAAATTCATATATAATAAAGCCAGTTCAGTAGGGGTCACAGGGGGACAAGTATGAAGACCGGTTTTACCTTCCAGCTTTTCTATCGCCAGTGTCTCGAAGTTCGATCTGAAGGACCGCATGGGAACGAGAGGACTGGAGATTGACTCCTGTACTGCCAGTGCTGCGCAATGAGTTTCCATACTGAATCACCTAGAATGCAAAAGATGAAACAGAAAAATTAAAATAGGCATTTTTCTCGCTTTCTGTCACTACATCCATTGTACATTACATGCTTACTCTGTTTTTTGCAATATTTTCTTAATTATTTGTTATCTACCTTATATTGATACAGAGCTCATATTAACTAGCGATTTGATTTTGTGATAGACCCAGTGTTCCTACCTGGAAGAGCTCTCTGACATCTCGCACCTGGGTCTCCATTAACCCAGTAATGCAGACTTTCTTCACATTTGACTCCCTCACTTGAAGCCTGAAATTATATTACAACATTTAGCAACAGTCCTGCAAATATCTGAAATTCTTAAAGAATTTTTAAAAAATGTAAAAATTATAATTCATTGATATTTACCATTTGTTACTATTTCATTACCTCTGACGTAGGAAATAAAAAAATGGTCTTACTTTTTCCTCTTGGCCAAAAGATCATAAAGTTGACCGCAGTAGATCTCATAGTAGCTAATCCACATTCTGACACCCCTGTCGAGGTGATCAAAGATGTCCCTGGCTGCCAAGCGGTAGAGTCCAGGAACAGTTCTTGTGCCCAACAAGGTATAAGTTTTCCCTGCTCCAGTCTGACCAAATGCAAAGCATGTGGCATAGCCCCTGAAACACCAATTATCATACATTAAAATTTACACATGTAGGTTTTCATTAAAAAAATAACTTTCACCAAAATATTCTAATGTATAAAAACTTGACTGCTTTCATTTTATGATGTACCATGATACATTATTTGCGACCACTTACCCGCTGAGGACACCCTTCAAGAGAGGCTTGACAGACTTTTCGTACACATCCTGGTTACTGCATGAAGCCCCAAAGACCTCGTCAAAGTGGAAATTATGCTGAAATAAACATATATGATAAAACTGTTAGAAAAACGTATAATCAGGGTATTGTGATTAGAAAAGCTGTTATTTAATCAGCTGATTTCCTGCATCATAATAAAAAGTGAGCTAAAAGCATTATTGGTTTTTGTAATGGTAATATTGAATTAGTTCTGAACATGCTGCCCATGGGCTACATAATTGAGCAAATATGGTACATTTATAACACAGTGCATTTACTTACTTTGTGGATGAATTTACTGAGGTCCAGTGCCAGTTTGCCCTCCTTCACCACTACAGTAGAGCTATCCTGAACCTTGACCACATCCACCTCATGCCTCTTAGATTCTATGGCAGACAGGGGTCGCTTTCTCACACAAACACGGATCCTCTCTCTGCTTGGGCTCTGAGCGGGACACACAGAATTCCCTTGGCTGCCAGCATCACACTTCACTGGAATACCATAGTCGTAACCCTTTCCATGGTAAATGTTCTCTACATAGAGAGGTCGGGACTCCTCAACACTGGGGAAATAGGCATGGTCCTCGCTTTGTAGGGGTTTCTGAACCATGGGAGGCTGCTTTAGTGGGCTGGTCGGCAGGGTTCGGAAGATAGTAGGCCTTAAGCTGTTTCTACTAACATCAGAGGATTTGTTTGCTTGCTCCTGACTGGACCCCACTTCAACAAAAAATGCTTGTGGAGAGGTTGTCAGACGATGAGGGGCATTGGACCGCTTTTTCGGAGCTTGTGTGTAGTCACTTTCCATGGAAAGATCCTTGCCGTACTTGATTTTCTGCTGGATATCTACAGGTCCAATCTCAGAAGAGACGCTTCCGACATCACACCGGCTTTGGACCCCATTCTGTTGGGGACACACAATAACTTTGGCTGCATCCTCATCATCAGATTCCAGATCAGAGTCTGTAAATTGGAGGGTCTTCCTACATTTGAATATAGGTGAATCCGAGCCCTTCTTGTAGACTACCTCAGGAGATTTCTGTTTCACCTTCTTGAGATCAAACAGAGGTTTTTGCCTGAAGATTGGCTGATTAACGTTGCCTTTATCCTGAGTAGTAGCCTTTTCATGCATCAAGTGATTCATCTGTTGATTGATTGGCTTTTGTGGTACTGCACTTGCGAGCATCCCTGAACCAATCTGCATTTTGATGGGCTGATTGGAATTGGTAGCAATCCTTGTTGGTGCATGGCTACCCATTGTAAACTTTTCAAGTGGCTGGACCTGTGTAACTGGCTCATGAATTGGCTGCCTGGATGGCAGTTGTCCATGGTGACAAAAGATGCCTTCTGCTCGCACAGAGCGAATGATCTCTATCAGTTTGAACAAACGTAGCCTGTCTTGCATTGCAGATACACCACATCTGGAGTAATCTTGCATAGATAATGCAAGAAGTGACTCACATGTAGTAAGACCCTGCTGAATGAAGTTGTTGTAATATTTATCCAAACGGGCTTCCTTCAAGCAATCCAACATACAATCAGCCATAGTTGTTGTTTGCAAGAGATCTTCCAAGCCAAATTGAGAAGACTTGAGATTTTCAAGCTGAAATGAAAAGAAAACATTTGTAAAAATAATGATAGAATCAATTAAATTTACTACGTAGACAATGTTATTAATAATAATTAAGTATATATAAATAAAACTGTTAATTATATTAACTTACCACATAAGCTGTAAATTACTGCTTTTTTATTCAAAAGATTACAAGAAGATCAATAATAACTATATTAGACAATCAGTCAATATGATGTCACCTCCATGAGAAACAAGACTGGAATGTCATCTCACTGACTCTGCCTACCTTATATATTCTCAGCTGCCAGCTCAACCTTGTTATTCACACTAACAGATCACAGTAACAATGTTCAATCTTCATATTAATAATCCATTTGGTTGTTATTTGGAACAGTCACATCTGAGAATGAGGTGTCATATGCTCCTGTTTTCAGAGCTGTGAATGTTATTAACACCCTCTCGGCATTGGCTGTGTGGGCGTTTGGACCCACCGGTCCTGATCAGACCCATCGACGTCGTTAACACGCCCAGACCCGCCACTGTCAGTCGCGCCGGTGGAATTAGGTCCACGGGGCATGTTCATTGAATTCCTACACTCTGCTTGGAAAATCACATAAGTACCCTGCCAAATAAGTTAATACCGACTTAAATTCGATTTCAGGGTAAGAGTGGTGGCATCGTAAAACTAAAAGTAGGGCAATGTCACTGATGCATGAAAACAACATCAACAAAGCACTTTTCGACAAGTTTTCTTCGGTCTCGACATGAAGCAAGTTTATCTTGACTTTCGAGCATTGTCTTTGAGCGATTTCTGATAATTTGATCTTTTCTCGGCATTGCGACGTCTTTCGCCATCAGAATTTGGGGACAGGGACGGTTCTATCTCTCCTAAATTCATGTAAACATCCGGAACAACATGATAAAGCACATCTTCAGCCAGGCACCCCACCGGTTACCATGCGAATAAACCGTGGCAATGTCAAGGTCGCCTTTTCACCGCGCGCACCTGCTCGAATAAATCGGTTCACCTATTACCATGAAATTGGCCCTTTGACGAGGTTTTTGAGAATGTTTGACAAACGTCTATCAATCTATCAATATCAGTCATTGCGCCTGTAATTTATATTTACATGGATAGATACAACTGAAGCCGGCCATTTGTTAATCAGGAGGTGCTGAATGCAACCTGAGTTCGGAGAAGTATAATATATATATGATATATGACTCATGATGTATATATATAGGCCCACTGATATATAGCATGAAACAATCGTTCGTGCATCGTTCATATAATTCTAACTAACATATGCACTTCACAACTGTACAAGCATAACATATGAATAGCTATGGAGCAGAAAGTCCGCTTTACTGGTACTGCATGGGCAGTGTCTAGAGCCGATATTCACCTCAGTATTGCGGCCTCTTGGTATATATTCCGTCGTATCCGTGTTCTTTCTAAATCATGCCAAAGATGGATCTGTCCCAGGATTTGTCCAGGGTCTCACAAGTCAGGCCTGTGTTCTGAGAGCTCCCGCGGAGGAAAATCGAAGATTCTCGCCCGCTTGCTCGTAGAGATATAGCTCAGTTTGCCCCTTTGCCTAACATGGCATGGCGCCTGCTGTCCGGCCCAGCCGTCGATAAATAGACATTCGTATCGAATCGACTTGCGTGGACGGAGTTCAGGATAATTACTATCGATGGCTTTAATTGCATCAATATTTCACTCGCCGATACAAACAAATTACACAAGGGAATCAGATGCGAGACGGACTATCGCGTTATAACGTGCGTTACCTTGGTCTACTATGGCAGCCTGTGAAATACCCTCAGATAAAGCGTGAACAGTGACTCATGCAGCCGTGCAGGCATGCATGCAGCACCCCAGGTGCAGCGAGGGAGAATTAGAGTTCACCGATGAAATTATCTATCATTTGATCAAATTGTCGTATTATCCATAGTTACATGTATATATAGTGCTGCCAATTGTAACCCGGACATCCCCACATATTTACAAATATTTATAATTACGTGTTGGTTTGATTAGGTGATAATAACATGTTAAATGATCGTCGGAGTAATTGCTTGATCGATCGTCATTTTCATCAATTCATCCATAGTACACTGATTATTTCACATTAGTAGGAGCATGCATCTGCCTTCTTTACATGCAACGATACGCAAAAACACCCAATACTTTTTTTAAATCATTGTCAAACGTACCGGTGCTATGCATTGACTGTAGAATGTTGTCTTCGATATTGCAGGAGAGATGGAGAAAAGGAATCTAGCATTCATATAAAGCTACAGCTTCGGCCATAAGTATGAGAGTTTGGCATGTTGGGATAATGAAGGTCAGAATTAAAGGGAAAACATTTATACCCCCTTCAGGGTAGACCCACCCACACCAACCAATTACCGGACACCATCACGTCAGTTATGTTAACGGGCCTCACATAGCGGCTGGCTGTATGGCAGCCAATAGCAGCAAGCAATCGATGACCAGAAGGGGAAGAGGTGGCCCGGGGAAGGGAGGGCAGGGCATTGGCCCGGGGTGGCGGCCACACGGAATAGAGGACTTTGGAGAGACAAAAGGTGTCATAGCCCAGCTAAGCAGGTGTTACACTGATTGGGTTCCCGCCTTGTCCCTCCGCCACTGCCTCACATCTACGGCCGAGCACGTGTCATGCCAGCCGGTCTTCATGAAAATCCTCAAAGCAAATATATGACCGACGGATATGTAACGTGAAGAAATTTAGGACTTTAGGCCGGATAACTAATTCCAAGCTGTTAGTTATTTTACTTTATCTTGGGCGTTTGTTGTTATAGTAACTGGTTATCGACCGATTAAGCAGCAGGAAATAACATGTGCCGACATCCGGGTACTAGTGTATTAGTTAGTTGTACACGTACTTAGTTTCTCCGCTGACGCCACCCGTCTTAGTTTTTTTACCTATTACTTAATAGTCTATTAAAGCGGGTGTACAACCTAATTTAATCGCGATCTGCACCGAAAGTTCACATCTTAAAATTAAATTGGCGAGTGTTAACGCTTCGTTTCGGCCGACTAGTAAAGAGAACAAAATTAAGGCAACCCGCCCCTAGCAATGTCAAGCAGAGCGCCATTTTGCCAGGAGCAGTGATGCATATTGTGACTATTAATGTGGCACCGCCTTACGTTATAACTCGCGGAGAGAGTGATCAGGGCCGCGATTTACAGATGAACAGCGGCAGTCCCAAGCCGCGCAGTAGCGCAAGATCTTAGTCTTTCACGAAGAAGTACCGTCTAAACAAATTGATATACGTCTTGCGACGATTGACTCCGCAACAATGCCATGATTGGAGTTAGAATCGCAGCTATTTATATTAGCGATTATCCCGCGCTCCTGTTTTGCTCACACCATAGGCGCAGTTTCCGGTTTGCATAAATTAGAGTATCGCTTCCTGATTGGTTAATCGCGGACACGCCTTCAAAAAGGGCTGCCGCCTGGGCAGGCGGTGAAATTGTGCCTGGCGGTCGCTTCTAAATTTTATTGTGAGCTACAGATAGAACGGAAAATTCTATAATTTGTAGGATAGACAATTGGGTATTATATGAATCGGTAAAGCACCGTTAGAGGCCAGGCTGGCGGTTCCCTTTAATAGGGCGTAGCCCAGGGGACGGTATTAGCAAAGCGATCCGTATTTTCATCACTGGGTCATATTTAACCGTACTGGCCTTAAAAACCATTGTTTAACTTTTTTCATATCAAGTTCTGCTTTAAATAACTCGATACAAAACAAGTTCATGTAGTAGCTAGCTTTTTTTTATTGCATTTTGTGATACGACATATGGTTTGTGACCCCATGCACGTGCTGCGACGAGACTTTCACCCGCATGCACAAGCCATTTGCCAACGGGTATATTGTTGGCACGTTATATGACCTGATAAAAATCGGAGTTTATTTGTTCCTTTCAAAAAAATATTCGGCTTCTGAACAGTACACGGCGAAGTGACGGTCAAGTTACCGGTATAATTAACTGATTAATAACTAACTAATTAACTGATATTGCACTTAGATACGGACTGTAACAAAAGCATATTCTCTTTGATCTATGACAAAAGAAACATACGTACGGCGTTGTTAAAGGCATACGGGGCCGCGTGCCAGTGTGCTTTGTCGACCTAACTATACTTGCGGATTAATTGCAATCACTGTGCAGTTACGCACCAAAAACACTGAGACGGATGAAAGATGAAAGATATGACGATCTCGATCGGACAATCGGGTTGTGTCGGCACGAATAAAATCCAACGGACCGTAGCATCTTTGTCATAAACGTAGTGCGCTTAGTCGAAGTTGTACCGACAGCGGTGAAGTGAAATGTCATGCAGGGATAGTGATACCTCCTTATGCTGAAACATAGGAGTTTTTCCATTTAGTCTACAGCGTGAAACTTTTTATTCATAAATAATAAATAATATGAGGAAACCTATCATTAAAGCGGGTGTCCAACCTAATCTAATCGCGATCTGCACCGAAATTGTACATTTTAAAATTAAATTGGCGAGTGCTAACGCTTCGTTTCGGCCGACTGGTTAAGAGAAAAGGAAAGGAAAGAAGAGATAGGAAACCCGCCCCCATCAATGTCCAGCAGCGCGCCATTTTGCCAGAGCAAGTGACGTATATTGTGACCCTTCATGTGGTGCCGCGTTATAACTGGAAGTTATCTCGCGGACGGAACTCTTCACACTGGAGATAGCCTTCAGGGGAAATGCGTGGAACGAGAGATGAGGGCCGCGATTTAAGGGTGAACTGCGGCAGTTCCAAGCCGCGCAGTGGACCATGAAGAATAGCATCCAAACAAAATTGATATACGTGTTGCGATGATTGCGATGACGCCTTTAAACATTGTTTAAATACATTTAAACAACCTTAGATTAACAGACTACTTGGACCTTCCGATAGCCGAAATGCCGGGCCTACAGGATACGCCATGAACAATAAACAGGAAATAAATATCTCAAACGACGATGGACACATGTTTACATAATATTTAATCATATAAAGTGATGATCTGATCACACAAAGTAAGTAAAACTTTACGCGAAGGTTAGGTAATCATGAATGTCAACTTCAACTTCTTTGTGTCGTGATCACATATATAAGCATTTCTTTCTTCAGTCAATCCATCACCTGTTATAATCAGCTCTGTATCAGATTGAAACACTGAATAAAACATCGGTCGTTTATAAGGTTCCTTGAATGTATAACATTTTTCAGCCACGTAACAAGAAAGCCTCTTTTAACGCGCCAGAATTAGGTAAGTTTTTTTTGTTCAGATCGGGAGTTGGTTAATTCACGTATCAGTACTGTTTGATATATAGAACGCAGTTAGTTACCCGTATACTAATAACTGTTTAGAACAATTAACCTGGTGAAAGGGACATAAATACACATATATGCATATACGAACAATAATCATGAGTGACGTAAATCTGACAAATTGTGTCGATGTACATGCTATACAAATTATTGCAGTGTAGCAAGCGAAGGATGTCACCCAGCAAGAGATGCAATGCCAATGAATGTCTCCGTAGCTGAGTCGGTAGCGCACTGTGCTTCAGCTCCAACTTGATATAATAAAGACCTAAACATGAAGCCTCGGTCGTTGAGTGGGCCAGTATCATAACGCCCCCCGAGGACTTTTTAGGGTTCTATCGCGCTATGATTTTGCGTCACATGGCACCATCCCATACATCCATCTACCATATTCACGTTCAAACATTCAAGTGACGGTTTAAAGCCTAATTTTTAATCATGTGTTCTGCAGTCGGAACCTCAACCAAGGAACGGTAAGTCCCACAGTTTTTAGAGCAACGCCGCTTGGGCAAGAGTTCCACCAACACTGATAACAGTACGTTAAATCAAAGAGTTTGTTCCTCGCTATTAATAATATAATAAGTGTGAGTAATACGTGATACAAATGTCAAGTCTCTTCCAAGCTGTACAAATCTAACATAATGGGAAAAAACATACAGGCACTACAGAATATTAAAATCAGACATTAAGTTATCCTTAAGTCAGCCGACGATCTCTCGCTCTCGTAGAAGCAAAACATAAAGATAAATAATGACACATTCAGGTTAAAAGGCAGTACATAAACCTATATAAACTTGGTTATTGTGTTTAATAACGCGCGTCATTTGATGTAACATGTACATTGCGAATAACAAGTCCTGCAGTTCCCCGTCGCGGAAGGCATGCATCAACGAAACAATTGACTTTAGATCTCTTCCAGTATAAGCCAGTGAGAGTACATCACAGTGATTCTGCTACAAGTAGCCTACAATTATCCGCTTTCTCGGATCATAAATATAAATATATTGTGGCACAGAGGTTCCTTTGCTGACGCAAATGTTTCATTAACACCTGACAATGGCGTGTAAAGTCTGATAGTCGTTAAGGATGAATGAGCCACTTAATACAGAGAGATAACACTGTGAGAAGTGAAGGAGCATCTTCTACGTGTAGGAGTGTGCCACGCGAAATAATGTCCACATTTCAAAGCTGATCATACAACAATAGATAGATAGATATTTTCGTTTATTATTGCTATAATTATTAATATCTACCCTGACATATAGATGTTTAAATTTAACTGGAAATTATATTAAGTCCTTGCTTCATTAATGTACATATATTGTGTGTGCGAAAAACTAAACGGTAGTTAAACCATGTTGGCTTCTATTACGTCATCAAAATTTGGATATTGCCTTTTTTTTCCTTTAAGATCAAAATTAATTTAATACAAAGCATAGATTCCTAAGATAGTCAACACTAAGAAGATGAGGCAATCTGGTGAGTAACTTTATAAAGCAAAATCCTGATAGATTGAATATTTGTTGAACGAACAATCATGTGGACATATCTTTTTTTTACCTTCCACATTATTACATGTTGGCAACAGTCTTTCTCGAGTGATCACATAAGATATGGCTGCCTGTGAATTAGGTGAAATGCGCTCGTTGGTTTTCGGGTGTCGCAGATATCGTTTGCAATATCTCTCTATCGCTCAGCTACTTCGACATTTTCGTAGCTGATCGGTAACTGTGTGACTGAGGACCCGTTGCTTTTTGCTCCTCGCTTTTTTTTGCTTGGAAGTTTCGGTGGTGGGAGTTCCGGACTTTCGTCGTGAGATTTCTTCTGAAAATTATAACAATTCTTTGCAAAATTGTACTGCTATCAACTTGGTGGATCGAAGGTTGGGTGTTTATGCCCGTTGCTATGTTCGTATTGTCCTATCTTACTTAGGCTAAATATTAACATAGGTCTTTCATTATTCTCCATAAACAAATAATTTATTACATTAACATTTAGAAACATGTTTAATTTACCTTCCTTTATAAACAAAAGATTACAGGAAATGATATTCAGCCTCAAGACGTGTTTTGTAAATGTAGATAACGGCAAAACATTGTTGATTTCGTGTATGGAACATTCAAACATAAACCTGGTCTTTTTCATCAAAACATACATAATGAACTATTTCTTACTATATAGATTTAGATTTCTCTATCATCCTATATATGCAAGATAACGTAAAAAAAAGGTATCATCATGCAATCTTCTCTCCAAAAACACCACCACCAACAACACAAACGCGATTCACTCACATGTTTTCTTCTCTTGAGTTTCTCCTGCAGACGGACTTCTGCCTTGTCGCGTTCGTCCTGTCGCAGCCGACGCAACTGCTGGCGGCTCTCTCGATCGTCCTCCAGCAACGCCGCCGCCGACTCTTTCGCCTCCTCGTGGCGTCTCTGGAAACCGATATATTTTACAGAGAAGCTTTACGAGAAGTAACTTCAGGTGTGTAGACAGAGTAAAAGCAAGAACGTTTTCGCCTTAACTTATATTAATAGTCCGCTTAAATCAAATAGTTACTCTTAGTAATTTATTCTTGATAATAAAAGATGAAAACTACTTTTGGGCTTAAACTGATGGATAAAAGGGCTAAATAACTCGAAGTAAAAAGCGCTGGATCACAGACTGGTTTTTTCCAAAGAGATCCTATCTTTGATGAATGTGCGATTTTACATTACTGTAAACAGAATAACCCATTATGATTATATAACAAAATAACGCTTTATAATTACATTGTAAGCACAACAAGTGTCGTACTAGTCAACGCTAACCACGTTTTACGCGTTTTTTTTTACACAAACAGTGCGTTATTTTATTGGAGCAACCAGGTTATCCATAATATTGCTTTTAAATTTACGACTCGCTTATTTAGCGGTTACACAAACCTCTTTCCGGCGTTTGGAAACAAAACGCCGTATGTCCCTGCGGTGCTGTTCTACGGAGTCGAGGTGTTGGTCGATGAGGCTGACCAAGTCCGCTTCGCTCAACGCACCTGCTGCTCGGCGCTTACTCAGATCTTCGAAAAAAGCGTTATCCAGTTGTGAAGTCTCCTGAAATGGGAACCGAAGCGACAGTTAACATCCGGCCTACATACATAAAGATGGTATCAGGTGATATTGTTTAGTACATGCAGGTGTTGTCAATATCTTATCTGATTACCATGGCAAGACAGATACGCTATTTATGATATCTTTTCTGATCTACATATACTGGGCACGGCAACGACATGACATGACATGTTGGTGTTTTAGGCCACTTTTGTGCACATACAGGCTAAATTGGGCCAAGGAACCTCCCGGGACGGCACGGCAACGAAAAGGTAATCGGAGAGACCATGACGTGGGCGTGTTTTGTCTTGATCGGTACAGTTCATTCTCAATTTCGGATTAAAGATTACTGCTTATATTCAATAGGGGCCAAACAGTTTTCAGGTCGCCCTGTATTGGACAATCCTAAGCGACCACCACATGGAATATAATGTAAGGTAACGTGCGAGCAGAAGGTTGCGGACTGAACCGTGTGAAGGTCAGGCCCCGCTTCACCACGCCATCTTTGTTGGCGGTCGTCACATGAACATGCACGTAATATTAGTCTATATCCGTCTATATCCAGATCACGCAAACACATTTTTGTTACATTTTGGTGTTTGGTATAAGGTGGCAACTTTGCTTTGTTCGATACACGATCAAATGCCCTCATAAGTTCCGTAATTAAGGCATTTTATTCGAACAAGTAATGCGTTTTTTAGTCTCACAAAACCTTTTCAGCTTCGTTGTTTTCTTCTTGCGATTCTGCAGAATCCTCCTCGTCCTTGTCATGAATGTCCTTGAGGGCTGCCAGCTTCTCCTGGAGTCTTTCCCGTAGTCTAGAAGCCTCTGCCTTCCTTCTCTGAATCATCTTCTCCTGGTCAGACTTGTAGGACTCCAGCAAATCTCGCAGGTCCTCTCGAGATACCTCGGCTCGCTCGCCAAACTTCAGCAGATACGATTTTGGTAAATCATCTTCTTGCTGTAATAGAACAAAGGTCGATCGCATCTAGTAGTAATCTTACTCACACGGGTATAAAATATTACATGGATATACACCTTCATAATTGGTCATTTCAACCTATGGAATTGCCAACCTCTATATAGGTTATGTTATTACAACACTGGAACCCAGTATGTTCAAGTACAACAGGCACTATATCCCGTAGGCCTACTTACTTCCGTGATGTCCTCCTCAGTCTTTTGATATTCATCATACATGTCCTCTATATCCCGAGCTGTTGTCTCATCCCTCTGAAAGGGCAAATCATGGTGCCATATTTCAAACAACATATTAATGTTGTGCAAAGGGATAACTTGTCTGGTATTTTAGCTTGATGGGGGAAGAGATGGAGGAAGAGAAGGGGAGAGACGGAGGAAGAAGAGGGAGAGACGGAGGAAGAAGAGGGATAGGTGAAGGAAGAGGAGGGGAGAGATGGAGGAAGAGAAGGGGAGAGACGGAGGAAGAAGAGGGAGAGACGGAGGAAGAAGAGGGATAGGTGAAGGAAGAGGAGGGGAGAGATGGAGGAAGAGAAGGGGAGAGACGGAGGAAGAAGAGGGAGAGACGGAGGAAGAAGAGGGATAGGTGAAGGAAGAGGAGGGGAGAGATGGAGGAAGAGAAGGGGAGAGACGGAGGAAGAAGAGGGAGAGACGGAGGAAGAAGAGGGATAGGTGAAGGAAGAGGAGGGGAGAGATGGAGGAAGAGGAGGGGATACATGGAAGATGTGATGTGTGATGTGATACGTGGTTTTCGGTGTCGATTCGGATTCATGGGGGCGTGGTGGTGGCGACCGATAAGATGTGGGTAAAAGGAGGGGAGAGATGGAGATAGAGGGGGGGGGGTAGAGCAAGAGAAGGGGAGAGACGGAGGAAAGGGGGTAGAGGAAGAGAAGGTGGGAGATGGAGGAAGAGAAGGGGAGAGACGAAGAGGAGTAGGGGAGAGATGGAGGAAGAGTAGGGGAGAGATGGAGGCAGAGGAGGGGAGAGATAGAGGAGGAGTAGGGGAGAGATGGAGGCAGAGGAGGGGAGAGATAGAGGAGGAGTAAGGGAGAGATGGAGAAAGAGTAGGGGAGAGAGGGAGGAAGAGTAGGAGAGAGATGTAGGAAGAGGAGGGGAGAGATGGGAGAGGAGGGGAGAGATAGAGGAATAGTAGGGGAGAGATGGAGGAAGAGGAGGGGAGAGATGGAGGCAGAGGAGGGGAGATATAGAGGAAGAGTAGGGGAGAGATGGAGGCAGTGGAGGGAAGAGATGGAGGCAGAGGAGGGGAGAGATAGAGGAAGAGTAGGGGAGAGATGGAGGAAGAGTAGGGGAGAGAGGGAGGAAGAGTAGGAGAGAGATGTAGGAAGAGGAGGGGAGAGATGGGAGAGGAGGGGAGAGATAGAGGAATAGTAGGGGAGAGATGGAGGAAGAGGAGGGGAGAGACGGGAGAGGAGGGGAGATATAGAGGAAGAGTAGGGGAGAGATGGAGGCAGAGGAGGGAAGAGATGGAGGCAGAGGAGGGGAGAGATAGAGGCAGAGGAGGGGAGAGATAGAGGAAGAGTAGGGGAGAGATGGAGGAAGAGTAGGGGAGAGATGGAGGCAGAGTAGGGGAGAGATGGAGGAAGAGTAGGGGAGAGATGGAAGAAGAGGAGGGGAGAGATGGAGGCAGAGGAGGGGAGATATAGAGGAAGAGTAGGGGAGAGATGGAGGCAGAGGAGGGAAGAGATGGAGGCAGAGGAGGGGAGAGATGGAGGCAGAGGAGGGGAGAGATAGAGGAAGAGTAGGGGAGAGATGGAGGAAGAGTAGGGGAGAGAGGGAGGAAGAGTAGGAGAGAGATGTAGGAAGAGGAGGGGAGAGATGGGAGAGGAGAGATAGAGGAATAGTAGGGGAGAGATGGAGGAAGAGGAGGGGAGAGACGGGAGAGGAGGGGAGATATAGAGGAAGAGTAGGGGAGAGATGGAGGCAGAGGAGGGAAGAGATGGAGGCAGAGGAGGGGAGAGATGGAGGCAGAGGAGGGGAGAGATAGAGGAAGAGTAGGGGAGAGATGGAGGAAGAGTAGGGGAGAGATGGAGGCAGAGTAGGGGAGAGATGGAGGAAGAGTAGGGGAGAGATGGAGGAAGAAGAAGAGACAGATGGGAGAGGAGGGGAGAGATAGAGGCAGAGTAGGGGAGAGATGGAGGCAGAAGAAGAGAGAGATGGGAGAGGAGGGGAGAGATAGAGGCAGAGTAGGGGAGAGATGGAGGAAGAAGAAGAGAGAGATGGGAGAGGAGGGGAGAGATGGAGGCAGAGTAGGGGAGAGATGGAGGAAGAGTAAGGGAGAGATGGAGGAAGAGTAGGGGAGAGATGGCGGAAGAACAGGGGAGAGATGGAGTAAGAAGAAGGGAGAGATGGAGGAAGAAGAGGGGAGAGATGAAGGAAGAGTAGGGGAGAGAGGGAGGAAGAGTAGGGGAGAGATGGAGGAAGAAGAGGGGAGAGATGGAGGAAGAAGAGGGGAGAGATGGAAGAAGAGTAGGGGAGAGATGGAGGAAGAGTAGGGGAGAGATGGAGGAAGAGTAGGGGAGAGATGGAGGAAGAAGAGGGGAGAGATGGAGGAAGAGTAGGGGAGAGATGGAGGAAGAGTAGGGGAGAGATGGAGGAAGAAGAGGGGAGAGATGGAGGAAGAAGAGGGGAGAGATGGAAGAAGAGTAGGGGAGAGATGGAGGAAGAGTAGGGGAGAGATGGAGGAAGAGTAGGGGAGAGATGGAGGAAGAAGAGGGGAGAGATGGAGGAAGAGTAGGGGAGAGATGGAGGAAGAGTAGGTGAGAGATGGAGGAAGAGTAGGGGAGAGATGGAGGAAGAGTAGGTGAGAGATGGATGAAGAGTAGGGGAGAGATGGAGGAAGAGTAGGGGAGAGATGGAGGAAGAAGAGGGGAGAGATGGAGGAAGAGTAGGGGAGAGATGGAGGAAGAGTAGGGGAGAGATGGAGGAAGAAGAGGGGAGAGATGGAGGAAGAGTAGGGGAGAGATGGAGGAAGAGTAGGGGAGAGATGGAGGAAGAAGAGGGGAGAGATGGAGGAAGAAGAGGGGAGAGATGGAAGAAGAGTAGGGGAGAGATGGAGGAAGAGTAGGGGAGAGATGGAGGAAGAGTAGGGGAGAGATGGAGGAAGAAGAGGGGAGAGATGGAGGAAGAGTAGGGGAGAGATGGAGGAAGAGTCGGTGAGAGATGGAGGAAGAGTAGGGGAGAGATGGAGGAAGAGTAGGTGAGAGATGGAGGAAGAGTAGGGAAGAAATGGAGGAAGAGTAGGGGAGAGATGGAGGAAGAGTAGGTGAGAGATGGAGGAAGAGTAGGGGAGAGATGGAGGAAGAGTAGGGGAGAGATGGAGGAAGAGTAGGTGAGAGATGGAGAAAGAAGAGGGGAGAGATGGAGGAAGAGTAGGGGAGAGATGGAGGAAGAGTAGGTGAGAGATGGAGGAAGAGTAGGGGAGAGATGGAGGAAGAGTAGGGGAGAGATGGAGGAAGAGTAGGTGAGAGATGGAGGAAGAGTAGGGGAGAGATGGAGGAAGAGTAGGGAAGAGATGGAGGAAGAAGAGGGGAGAGATGGAGGAAGAGTAGGGGAGAGATGGAGGAAGAAGAGGGGAGAGATGGAGGAAGAAGAGAGGAGAGATGAAGGAAGAAGAGGGGAGATATGAAGGAAGAGTAGGTGAGAGATGGAGGAAGAGTAGGTGAGAGATGGAGGAAGAGTAGGGAAGAAATGGAGGAAGAGTAGGGGAGAGATGGAGGAAGAGTAGGGGAGAGATGGAGGAAGAGTAGGTGAGAGATGGAGGAAGAGTAGGGAAGAAATGGAGGAAGAGTAGGGGAGAGATGGAGGAAGAGTAGGGGAGAGATGGAGGAAGAGTAGGGGAGAGATGGAGGAAGAAGAGGGGAGAGATGGAGGAAGAGTAGGGGAGAGATGGAGGAAGAAGAGGGGAGAGATGGAGGAAGAAGAGAGGAGAGATGAAGGAAGAAGAGGGGAGATATGAAGGAAGAGTAGGTGAGAGATGGAGGAAGAGTAGGTGAGAGATGGAGGAAGAGTAGGGAAGAAATGGAGGAAGAGTAGGGGAGAGATGGAGGAAGAGTAGGGGAGAGATGGAGGAAGAGTAGGTGAGAGATGGAGGAAGAGTAGGGAAGAAATGGAGGAAGAGTAGGGGAGAGATGGAGGAAGAGTAGGGGAGAGATGGAGGAAGAGTAGGTGAGAGATGGAGGAAGAGTAGGGGAGAGATGGAGGAAGAGTAGGGAAGAGATTAAGGAAGAGTAGGGGAGAGATAGAGGAAGAAGAGGGGAGAGATGGAGGAAGAGTAGGGGAGAGATGGAGGAAGAAGAGGGGAGAGATGGAGGAAGAAGTGGGGAGAGATGGAGGAAGAGTAGGGGAGGGATGGAGGAAGAGTAGGTGAGAGATGGAGGAAGAGTAGGGGAGAGATGGAGGAAGAGTAGGGGAGAGATGGAGGAAGAAGAGGGGAGAGATGGAGGAAGAGTAGGGGAGAGATGGAGGAAGAAGAGGGGAGAGATGGAGGAAGAAGAGAGGAGAGATGAAGGAAGAAGAGGGGAGATATGGAGGAAGAGTAGAGGAAAGATGGAGGAAGAGTAGGGGAGAGATGGAGGAAGAGTAGGGGAGAAATAGAGGAAGAGTAGGGGAGAGACGGAGGAAGAGTAGAGGAGAGATGGAGAAAGAGTAGGGAAGAGATGGAGAAAGAGTAGGGGAGAGATGGAGGAAGAGTAGGGGAGAGATGGAGGAAGAAGAAGAGAGATGGGAGAGGAGGGGAGAGATAGAGGCAGAGAAGAGGAGAGATAGAGCAGAAGACGGAGACAGATGGATGCCAAGGAGGGGAAGAGATGAAGGAAGAGGAGGGGCAAGAAGGAGGAGGCAAACGCTATCGCATTCGTTCAGTTAACTTCATGAGACCAGAGTTAAATGAAATATGTCTATTTGTTACCTGTTGGAGCCTAGCTCGTAGCTTCGTGAGTAATTTCGTTCGGTGCTCCTTCGCTGACTGTCGTTGGTGATCTCGCAGTTCCTGATTGGCCTTAAAATGCTGACTCAGCATTGTCTTCACACTTTGCTTGTCGGACAAGTCGATGCCACTGAGTTCATCGTTCACTTGGTCAGTACCAAGGCACATCTGCGAAAAATTTACACCATCTTATGGAATTTTACTCAGGAATACTAGACCCTAATTAAATCTCTGTCCTCAAATGCAAATATGTCAGCCCAAAACGATTCTGGTATCTTTTGTTAGTATTCTATGGTATATAGTAAAATGTATTACGCCGGGACAGATATGGTTATGATATAATCTCGCGGGGGGGGTCGGGGGGGGGCCCTAATATACCAATCTGCTGAGTTCTGAGTTCCGGGGGTGTCTTGATGCCTGAAAGAGCGGATATTCGTGATGGAAAAGATACCCCTGTAGAGCGGATTTCTTAACTTGCGACCCGGTAAAACGCCCCGACCAAGCAGATTTTGGCGGTGAAAAAGGGGAAGCTTTACCGCGGAACCCCCCCAAACCCAGCAATATATTAAGGTTGGTTCGTTGGTTATTTAGGACGCTTTAACCACTTTTGATCATATCGCGTCAATGGGAGAAGGAAGGGAGAGTAGAGAATACAAACTGATATGAATAAATATGTATGGCCTTCTCTGGGGGACTGTATATATACTACTCACATTTTGCTAAAGATCACCTCTATGCAGAGATATCCGAGTGTATAACAGGTGACTGTGTAATTCTACTATAATACAGATAAACTTTCCCCAATCTGTGTCCAATCTGTTACTCGTGTGCCACCATGCATGGTAAAGACAAACGTCTTTGTATTATAGTAGAATTACACAATCACCTGTTATACACCCAGATATCTCTGTTATACACTCAGATATCTCTGCATAGAGGTGATCCTTAGCAAATTGTGAGTAGTATAGATTCAGCGCCTCTCGTGTGGTATGACCAAGCACTTAGTGTATCTTGATATAGGGTAAAAACTGTGTTTTTCTTACATCGGCATCTACTTGTACGAAGGCATCCCTCAGCTCAACATCAAGGGCATCGCTTTGTGTTCCGGCGTTTGATCCAGCCTCGTTCTCACTGGGCTCCTCAGCCACGCCGTTAAGCTAAGGAAAAAAACACTCACTTATCAATACTCATAGAAATCTTGGGCCGTTAAGCTAAGGGTAAACACTCACATATCAGTACTCATATAAATCTTGCGCCACGGTCGAATGGCGCATATATCTGCACTGGACAGCGAATGTTCAGTTCCGTTCCTCGCAACCACAAAGTTGACCGACATGCATGGCTTACATTTCGCAAATTGTCGCATAGAACGATATATGGCCAAGAAAAACGTTTGGATGTTCGGTGCCGATAACCAAACGTACCCTTCCGGATTCCTGTTAATTGTTGCGTTTGCAGAAATATACTTGCAAGTAACAAGTCTTCAATTACAGAATATGAGTTGGTTGTTCGAACTATTCGAACTATCCGAGAGTGTCGGTCAGTGCGCTACAGACCTAGCTACAGCGGCGCTTCATCGCATCGATATTTAATTTGCACTTTTTCTACGCCGTAATGTAATAATTTTCTGTCGACACAAACAGATGAGGTAGACGCTATATTACACAGAATACCTTGCTGGGTTGATCGAAGCTGAGCTGACGTGTCTTGCCAGCCAGTTTCTTCCACATCGCCTTCTTGAGGTGATCCTGTTCAGCCTCACGGACTCCCTTTAGTTTAGCGCGATCCTGGCGGTATGTCGCCATGAGCGACCGGAAGTCCTCTGACGTCATGTCCTGTATCTTGTCCTTGATATCTGCAGTCAGTGTCAACTTCAAGGTCGCCTTTGCTTCCTGTCGCGCAAGACCAAGATATGATCTATTAATTACCATATATATATATATATTCGTAAATGTAAGAAAAATCGCTAAGATCTCTCTTATCATGTCTATTTTAATTTGTATCCGTGGGCCACACGCGCATTGATATATGTCGGCACTGACATATAAGTGTCATAGGCAAACTCTCACGTGACGACTCACTGTTTCCTCCTCCTCCGATTCCTCTTCGCTGGCCGAGGAAGTATCATCCGCAGAAGATGACTGCTGCAAGAGTGCGTACCAGTTATTTGCTGTCACTAAATGCCAACAAGTCACCACACTTATCAATGAACGCTGACAAACCGTGGCCTTATAGGTGGCCGTTATGATCAGAAACATCCCATATGATTCTCGCCTAGGCCACTCACGCCTGGGCGTTAAGAGAAATGAAATGAAATGAATTGGTGTTTCAGGCCGTTTTTGTGCACAAAAGAGCCTCATAGGGACGATGAAGAATCAATGGATGAAACATGCCCCAGATTAGCGGGGTAAGACAAACCTCAGAACTCCCGTCCACATCCGCCGCATCGTCTTGAAGAATCTCGGCGTATTTCTGTCTGACGTCTTCTGCGTCTTTAGCCTCGTCGGCGGCTGTGTATTCATCCGCGCTTCCAGAATCTCGCTGTTCCTTCTCCGGCGTCTCGTCTTCAGCTGCACTGGGTAACCTTAGTCTAGCCGTGCCATCTTCTCGGCTTGCCAGGTTTGCTGAACAGGAAATATACACAAAGAAATAAGTGTCATATTTTCTTTAACAGGCCTGTCTCGTTAATGACTTCAAATAATTGTGACTAGTTAAGGTATGCCGTATAAATCTGATAGAATCTTGGAAGTTATTCGCTATGTTATGTCTTATCATCTATGATCTGTGAAGTTAATTCAAACCCACCTTTTAGCTTCTTCAAAAAACCCTCTCGCTCGTTGTCGCGCATGCGCACCAATTCTTCTTGTCTTTTGTTGTAGTCCTCGAGAATGTCCTTTAGCTGAGCTTCGTCCTTCCTCTCTGCGGCTTCAAGTAGTGACTTAGTTGTATCTTCTTGTAAGTCGTGCGATTTCTGCAAGATGTACAAGATGTAAAGTACATTATTTCATAAACGATTCTTAGTAATTAAAGTTGCATGTCGAGCTCTTTCCCGCCAAACTAAAGAGGTCAAAATACAAATAAGAATCAGTCCTTGAATCATTCAAGATTGGTTTTGTGTATACTCCACCCATGCCAGACTGCCAAATATTGTCTCTTAGCCTTGCCCGTGATATCAATTTACCACAAATTTTCCTTTCAGTGGTAAACGTCATCAGTCTGTGTGCTTCGCGATGCTTTGTTATAAGTAGCAGTGTCGCGACAGAGTGCTGTGGTGTCGCGGGATAGACACGTTTGCCACACAACAGCCGAAACGGCGAGGTTTATCAGGTTTCTGAATTTATGGAATGGAACAATCGAGTTTTCTGCAAATTTTGATATAAATGTCGCCTGGGCTTAGGTTTGGCGGGAAAGAACTCGACATGCAACTTTAAGAATATTTGTCCTTAGCTGAACATATGCAAGAATCTATGGAAAGTTTGTCCGAGATGCAATCATAAAAAATAATCATTAATAATTAAGAATATATGTCTTTAGACAGTTATCAGGTATAGGTATCGCGCAACGTTCATTTTGAAATACTAAAGTAGCGATAAGAGTATGAAATGAGAGACACAAGTGAGACGACGAAATGACTTGATCACCTTAGAATATGTATTCAGAAGATCCTTTAGCTCCGGAAGCGCCAACCATGACTCGCTTTCCTGTTGGTGAGAACATATCAAAGACTCATTCATGTTTACCTAATGATATGTCAATGGACAAATGATGGTCTCAAAAGTATACGTAGTTCCTGGCGTTGCTTAATTGTATCCAATCGACAAACTTAGCTGCATAAGATTACGTGTATTTCCATATTAAATAATAATGTAGACACAAACGTTTCCCTTGAAGATCCCATGGAATGAGGGATGTGGTGTGTGACCTGATTTTATAACGAAAACCTCGTGTGGATCGGAGTTATCATGTGTAGATGAAAAGTACCTATTCCTTGTTGGAATATGGCGCAGAGAACAAAATATATACCTCTTCATTGGCCAACTGATTCCCACGAAGAACGTTTTCCACTTTACGGCAAACGTCCCGTAACTTGTCGAGAACGTCTTCGTACAGATTGCTCGTTGGGTGTCCTTCACTCTCGGGCTTGTCGTCCGCAACCAACGTGGAACACAGCTTTTCTTCGATTGTTTCTATTTCCTACGTAACGTCAAATTGTAAATGTAATAAAACTATTCTTTAAACAACATCATATATGTCATCAATTATTGCACTTTTTACAGGAAGAACTATTACGGTAATGCAATATAGTGTCTTATTTATGGACCCTTATGGAAGGGAAGAACATCGCATCGTATTTTGTCTCGATCATCTTCCGCCGGCCAGACCAAAGCAGAACTCTGGTAGTCTTGACGAAATACTGAGTAGGTCCACGTACTTCATGTGCTATTGGAATCTAGAGACAAGCTTTGCAAATATATGGCATAGGACAATATTTGCTGCAGTAAACATTGGGCCACAGATTGAGTACAAGGTACAAGATAGCTCAGGGCCAGTGCCGTCGCTTTTGAATTTAGATTCAGATTTAGCCAACTGTGAAGTCGGTCGCGGTGACACTTCCTGGCTAGCAAGTCTGGGTGATTCTCATAGAGGACGAAACTATCCTTTTGTCGGACACGTTTTGTTGCTCTCGTACGATAATTTTGTATTTTATAGTTTCATAAATACTATCTTTTTGTATGAGAGTACACATCGGTCAACATATCTGGGCATGATAATAACGGGGCTGTAAATGCGCACATGTGTATAAAACCGTAAAATTGCACATACAGTCATAAATTTAAATTTGAGAAACCTATAAACCAATGAAGTCAATTATCCACTAAAGATTAACGTAGTGAAGCAGGTTAATCTATTCTGATATTAATGACGATTGGTGTATGATTATCTCTTAACACTGCATGAGGACTCTTACCGCAATCATCTCGTCGACAGCTCGGTCCGCCTGGGTGCCCAACTTGAGGCTGGACAATCCGAAGAAGTATGTGAAGCTATCCCTGCGGCTGACGTCTCGCGGACTTGCCTGCAACATCTCCTCTTCTGCGCTCTCTAGCGGAGGTGGCGGTAAATCCGCTTCATCGTTGTCTCTCTCTTCTCGCAGCACCGGAACTCCATGCGCCATGACGTCATTACCAGCGTTAGCGCCGTTCTCCGTGACGTCACCGGTCACGTCACGTGGTTCCTCGTGAGTTTCGAAGGCGGGATTGGCAATCCCCCCAGAGCCGTCAGCTATCCCATCCTCGCCACGTATGGTGTCGGGCATGGACAGTACGGGCGTCTCATCGGCGTCACCTTCAAACCCAGGATTGCTCCGACCACCCGTCGTCGGTTCGAGGTCGCCATCTTGTTTTTCGTCATCTAGCGAAATCTGGATGACATCCGGAGCCACGACGGCATCCGAAGCCGGGACGCGATCCTCGCCATCACGAACGTCCCGCTCAGCGCGAAGATTTTTCGCCTTTTTCTGGCCGACGAGGAAAACCTCCACGTGGGTCTTTAACGCTCTTCTCGCGGGAGGCGCCCCATCGCTGCTGGCCGGGGTCTCAGACGGCACGTGGTTGCCAGGGTCCGCCGAGTCAGGGTCGTCACCATGGCTATCACCCTTCGTCTGATTGGCGTTCGTGTCTCTCTTGGGACTCTGCGCGGGCTGCTTTCTTGGCGATCCCGAATTCACCGCAGAATTCCCGTTGGTCTCGGGGACGTGATACTTAGCCTCTGTCCTTCGGTAGCTGCCGCTTCGACCTTTAGCGGTCACTTCAGAGTCGGTGGGATTTCCCTCCCCGCCACTGGCCGACTCGCCCTCCGTGGCGGGCTTACGCCCCACCATGCCGTAGTTTCCGTCTCCGCCGCCCAAACACTGACAGGAATTACCCATCGTAGAGCGTTCGTGAAAGTCAGGGTCAAAGAAAGGTCAATGAGATTTGCTGCCTTGACCGGTCGCTGCTATGCATTTAGCAGGATGGATTCGCATCGGATGGGGTCATGCATTAACCTGCGGGAAATAGGACAAGTTGCAGATAAGCTTAATTTTTGCAGTGATTCCGTTTTCATACATAAATGATCGCCTCAGAAGTTGATCATGTAAAACGCAGTTGTTTTGGGATGGTACAACTGAGACGTCAAGGTGATAGTGGACCTGAGGAAATATCACGGTGAAAACGAAAAGCGTACCGTTCTTGAATAAGGTCATGGGATAAATATCCTATTCAAGTACAAAACTTCATAGGCGGTGTTCAAATCCACAGGACTGCCACGGGGTAAAAACAGGAAAGATATCGACAAGAGACGAACGCGCTGCTTCCTAAACCTCTAAAATTAAACCAGGACGGCATAAATCATTTTAAGCAATCCAGATAGTAACACAGTTTGCTCCACGAACTCTCCTCGCCGAGGAGGCGCGGCTGTCTGCGGGAAAAGACTAGACAGCAACATTCCCGCACCAATGCATTTGTAACTCCTCTTTCGCGTACCCATGGCAACACATCAACAAGAACACTAAAGTTTCAACCTCAAGGACTCAATTCGTCAACTATGCCAATGACGGTACAGACTGCGTTCAGTGAATTCACTTGGCTGCTCTGTTATCTTTCGCAATTAGATCACAAAGTCCGTCAAGCGAAGAATATAAAAGACACATCATCAATGCGTTTGAACCCTTACGATAATGTGGCGATGGTGACAAACAAACCTTGTCGCCCTGTGCGGTTTTCTACTTCCTTTGACAACCCTCTCGGACGGAAGGCGATGTGCGAGGGGCGTCGGCGTGTGCGGGTCTTTATTCGCAGAGGTGGGCGGGGGGAGGGGGGTGGCAGAGCGGGAGGGGTGGGGGACGCCTCGCCTGGGACCCAGAAGGACATGGGCACAGGACGATGAGACACGGGAAGGGCGTGGCCTCTGCACTTCCGCGATATCGGTGGCCCAGTTATGGCGGCCGTCTCCCGGTGTGACCATATATGGGGTTGAGCGCTAGGTTATCCCACGCAGCGCCCCGGTTAGCCATACTCTATTGTAAATTCTCACGGCCTGCATGACAGTTGGACCGGGGACATCTATTATGGATAGGGAGTCGTGTTCCACACAGATAATGAGACTGATGAGAACTGTTGGACAAGCATTTACCTGTGGTGGCGAGGGCGGGGTGTGTATCGGGGATGTTAATGAGGGGAATTCGGTGAAAAGGGACGAACACACAAATGGGAGAGATAAAGAGGATTGGCGTTGGAGACAAAAGAAGAGAGACTGAAAGGGAATAGGGGGACGGGCGCGCATAACAGCGCGTGCCACCACACACGCGCCCCCTTTCGGGGTGGAAAAATGAGACCTCGATGAATACAAAATGAGATATTTTATACCACGTAATGCAGTGGTGGATACAGGAGTGAGGACAACGTGGGTCACGCTGACCGCCCCCCCCCCCCCCCATACCCTCTCCCCCTCTTTCTCGTTAATTTTTACTTCAGTTCCACTGACATTTGTGTGTAATTGAACTCCAAGTCTTGTCGGTCCACCATAGTTTGCTACTTCCTCGATCTGCTACTCACTGTAATTACCGGGGCCGCCCCAATAGCTAAGTGGGTTAGAGCGCTCGCATTGAGTGCTCTGGCGACCTGAGAGCCTAACGGCACGTGGATCGGTGGTTCGCGCCCCCCTGTGGCCATGTCTCTGTGGTCGCAGGATTAAGATACCATGTCTTTCTTCGTAAAGAGTAGGGGGGTTACCCCCGGGGACATGGCTTCACTCTCCCTTCTTTCTTCCATTGACGCGATATGAACAAAAGTGGTTAAAGTGTCCTGAATAACCAACCAACCTACCAACCACTCTAATTACCTAATTCGCAGCGAAGTATGGACAACTAGTGTCTGTGTCTGCCGTCAGGTTTGCCGCCTGAGGTTTAAGCGACCGAGAATGTTTTCCTCTAAATTCGTAATAGGGAAAGGAGAGCAGGAAGTGCATATGTCACCCTTTGTGTGCACGCACCTGGCAAACCGTGATACACATAAAGAGGAGGGAGGCGGCGGCCTGATTGATACATGAAATAGTTAAGAGAGAAGAGTTTGATGGATGATGATAAAATGATTAAGAAAGAAATATTTTATGATGATTCGAAATGAGGTAAACTGGCGGAAGAGAAACCGAATACACTGGAGATGGAGAGGGGGGAAAAATCATGAAAGAGGCCATGAAGCAGTGTGCCATTTGGTTAGAGATTTTGTCAAGAGGCGTGGCGAAAGAGCAGAAAAATGCAAGGTTAGACCCGGAGTGGGAGCGCTAAAGGTCACGAGCCTCCTATGTTAGGCGTTCCACTTCCCCAGATCGCAGCACAATCCACCATGCGACCCTGATGCGCATGGGTACCTTATATAGGGGAACGCCGGGCGCTTAACTGTTTATTAGCCGCCGTCCCATCCATAGCCAACTCATCAAATATTAATTGCAATTAATACCATTGACACGTCAGCTGCAATTCAGTGCCCTTTGTCACCAGACCTCGTTCTGGGTGGGCGATAAAACAGCTCCTTATACCGGGAGAGACCTTGGCGACCGTTATGAAACGACCAAGGAACGGAGGCGGTTCAGCGCATGAATTGTGGTTTTAGGCTAGTTTCCCGTGCACGCGGGTTGAAACCATGCCAGGGTACCGCATATTAACACAGGTTAATGAGACGATGGCTGCGATAAGCAACCCCTAGATTCAGGTTCCGTGCCTAAACACTGGATGTTTAGTCTGCAGCTCAGAGTGCGGCAAAATGAACTGGACAGACGCCCCCAGGTTGGTGATTACAGGTTTATATTGACCGAGATTGCTGGTTGGCTGCCACGAAGCCTGATGGTAGTTATAGACACCTTAATGTCTTCTGGTCAATAGCCAGTTCTGACAATATAACGTTTTTCAGATGACACTTGAGGGCGAAACATGAGAGCAGAGTTGCTAGGAACTCAACATGTCATCATTAAATGTCAACTTGGCATCTAACCGCTTGGTCGGAGTGTTGTACAGTGCCAAAAGTTCAGTTCACAAAAAACATTGTCGTCCATTTGAAAATAAAAAACACTTGAGAATTATTACGTGCAGCTCAACACTACTAACGGTTATGCTATTATTGTGAAACAAATATAAATCTGAAGAAGAATCCGTGCTATGCGGGCACCCTCCTTGGTGGGTATGAATGGCAGCTTCATAATGTTAGAACAACATCGTACCTTATGAAGCTCAAACCCCGGGCTGAAACCGTCCCCTTAATAATACTCCGTCGTTGCTGATATCGAAGGGTACTTGTTTTATCTCATATAAGAGGAATGCCTCCTTGGCTCATGTGAAGGAATCTCGGCTTCTATAGGCACGTCATATTGGTTGATATATAGGGACGCCCCATTGGTTGATATAAAGGGACGACCCATTGGCTGATATAAAGGGACGCCCCATTGGTTGATATAAATGGACCCAACAAACATGACGGTAACGGGCCGGTACTGGCCCAATACACTCAGCCAGTAATCGGACTGTATTGGCCCATTACCGGCACACAGTACTGGCCCAGTACCATTTTGCACACTGGTGTTGTAAGAGGCCAGTGCTGTCTGCCGGTAATGGGCCCATACTGACCCTGTAAACAAGCGGCATTGGCCCAGTACAGTTTGCGGCAATTGCCCGGTACAGTATGCGGCATTGGCCCGGTACAATATGCGTCATTGGCCCAGTACAGTATGCGGCATCGGCCCGGTACAGTATGCGGCATTGGCCCGGTACAGTATGCGGCATTGGCCCGGTACAGTATGCGGCATTGGCCCGGTACAGTATGCGGCATTGGCTCGGTACAGTATGCGGCATTGGCCCAGTACAGTATGCGGCATTGGCTCGGTACAGTATGCGTCATTGGCCCAGTACAGTATGCGGCATCGGCCAGGTACAGTATGCGGCATTGGCTCGGTACAGTACGCGGCATCGGCCAGGTACAGTATGCGGCATTGGCTCGGTACAGTATGCGTCATTGGCCCGGTACAGTAGGCGGCATGGGCCCGGTACAGTATGCGGCATCGGCCTGGTACAGTATGCGGCATTGGCCCGGTACAGTATGCGGCATTGGCCCAGTACAGTATGCGGCATTGGCTCGGTACAGTATGCGTCATTGGCCCGGTACAGTACGCGGCATTGGCCCGGTACAGTATGCGGTATTGGCCTGGTACAGTATGCGGCATCGGCCCGGTACAGTATGCCACATTGGCCCAGTACAGTATGCGACATTGGCCCGGTAACGTATGCGGCATTGGCCCGGTACAGTATGCGGCATCGGCCCGGTACAGTATGCGGCATTGGCCCGGCACAGTATGCGGTATTGGCCTGGTACAGTATGCGGTATTGGCCTGGTACAGTATGCGGCATCGGCCCGGTACAGTATGCGGCATTGGCCAAGTACAGTATGCGGCATCGGCCCGGTACAGTATGCGGCATCGGCCCGGTAACGTATGCGCCATTGGCCCGGTACAGTATGCGGCATCGGCCTGGTACAGTATGCGGCATTGGCCCGGTACAGTATGCGGCATTGGCCCGGTACAGTATGCGGCATTGGCCCGGTACAGTATGCGGCATTGGCCCGGTACAGTATGCGGCATCGGCCCGGTATAGTATGCGTCATTGTCCCAGTACAGTATGCGGCATTGTCCCGGTACAGTATGCGGCATCGGCCCGGTACAGTATGCGGCATTGGCCCGGTACAGTATGCGGCATCGGCCCGGTACAGTATGCGGCATCGGCCCGGTACAGTATGCGGCATCGGCCCGGTACAGTATGCGGCATCGGCCCGGTATAGTATGCGGCATCGGCCCGGTACAGTATGCGGCATCGGCCCGGTACAGTATGCGGCATCGGCCCGGTATATTATGCGTCATTGTCCCAGTACAGTATGCGGCATTGTCCCGGTACAGTATGCGGCATCGGCCCGGTACAGTATGCGGCATTGTCCCGGTATAATATGCGGCATTGGCCCAGTACAGTATGCGGCATTGGCCCAGTACAGTATGCGGCATTGGCCCAGTACAGTATGCATCATTGGCCCAGTACAGTATGCGGCATCGGCCCGGTACAGTATGCGGCATTGTCCCGGTACAGTATGCGGCATCGGCCCGGTACAGTATGCGGCATTGTCCCGGTATAATATGCGGCATTGGCCCAGTACAGTATGCGGCATTGGCCCAGTACAGTATGCATCATTGGCCCAGTACATCATGCGACATTGGCCCAGTACAGTATGCGGCATTGGCCCAGTACAGTATGCGGCATTGGCCCGGTACAGTATGCGGCATTGGCCCGGTACAGTATGCGGCATTGGCCCGGTATAGTATGCGGCATTGGCCCGGTACAGTATGCGGCATTGGCCCAGTACAGTATGCATCATTGGCCCAGCACAGTATGCGGCATTGGTCCAGTACAGTATGCATCATTGGCCCAGTACAGTATGCGACATTGGCCCAGTACAGTATGCGGCATTGGCCCAGTACAGTATGCGGCATTGGCCCGGTACAGTATGCGGCATTGGCCCGTACAGTATGCGGCATTGGCCCGGTACAGTATGCGACATTGGCCCAGTACAGTATGCGGCATTAACCCAGTACAGTATGCGGCATTGGCCCGGTACAGTATGCGGCATTGACCCAGTACAGTATGCGGCATCGGCCTGGTACAGTATGCGGCATTTGCCCGGTACAGTATGCGGCATCGGCCCGGTACAGTATGCGGCATTGACCCGGTACAGTATGCGGCATCGGCCCGGTACAGTATGCGGCATTGGCCCGGTACAGTATGCGGCATTGGCCCGGTACAGTATGCGGCATTGGCCCGGTACAGTATGCGGCATTGGCCCGGTACAGTATGCGGCATTGGCCCGGTACAGTATGCGGCATTGGCCCGGTACAGTATGCGTCATTGTCTTGGTACAGTATGCGGCATTGGCCCGGTACAGTATGCGGCATTGTCCCAGTACAGTATGCATCATTGGCCCAGTACAGTATGCGGCATTGGCCCGGTACAGTATGCGTCATTGTCTTGGTACAGTATGCGGCATTGGCCCGGTACAGTATGCGGCATTGTCCCAGTACAGTATGCATCATTGGCCCAGTACAGTATGCGACATTGGCCCGGTACAGTATTCCGAATTGGCCCGGTATAGTATGCGGCATTGGCCCAGTACAGTATGCGGCATTGTCTTGGTACAGTATGCGGCATTGGCCCAGTACAGTATGCGTCATTGTCTTGGTACAGTATGCGGCATCGGCCCGGTACAGTATGCGGCATTGTCCCGGTACAGTATGCGGCATCGGCCCGGTACAGTATGCGGCATTGTCCCGGTATAATATGCGGCATTGGCCCAGTACAGTATGCGGCATTGGCCCAGTACAGTATGCATCATTGGCCCAGTACATCATGCGACATTGGCCCAGTACAGTATGCGGCATTGGCCCAGTACAGTATGCGGCATTGGCCCGGTACAGTATGCGGCATTGGCCCGGTACAGTATGCGGCATTGGCCCGGTATAGTATGCGGCATTGGCCCGGTACAGTATGCGGCATTGGCCCAGTACAGTATGCATCATTGGCCCAGCACAGTATGCGGCATTGGTCCAGTACAGTATGCATCATTGGCCCAGTACAGTATGCGACATTGGCCCAGTACAGTATGCGGCATTGGCCCAGTACAGTATGCGGCATTGGCCCGGTACAGTATGCGGCATTGGCCCGTACAGTATGCGGCATTGGCCCGGTACAGTATGCGACATTGGCCCAGTACAGTATGCGGCATTAACCCAGTACAGTATGCGGCATTGGCCCGGTACAGTATGCGGCATTGACCCAGTACAGTATGCGGCATCGGCCTGGTACAGTATGCGGCATTTGCCCGGTACAGTATGCGGCATCGGCCCGGTACAGTATGCGGCATTGACCCGGTACAGTATGCGGCATCGGCCCGGTACAGTATGCGGCATTGGCCCGGTACAGTATGCGGCATTGGCCCGGTACAGTATGCGGCATTGGCCCGGTACAGTATGCGGCATTGGCCCGGTACAGTATGCGGCATTGGCCCGGTACAGTATGCGGCATTGGCCCGGTACAGTATGCGTCATTGTCTTGGTACAGTATGCGGCATTGGCCCGGTACAGTATGCGGCATTGTCCCAGTACAGTATGCATCATTGGCCCAGTACAGTATGCGGCATTGGCCCGGTACAGTATGCGTCATTGTCTTGGTACAGTATGCGGCATTGGCCCGGTACAGTATGCGGCATTGTCCCAGTACAGTATGTATCATTGGCCCAGTACAGTATGCGACATTGGCCCGGTACAGTATTCCGAATTGGCCCGGTATAGTATGCGGCATTGGCCCAGTACAGTATGCGGCATTGTCTTGGTACAGTATGCGGCATTGGCCCAGTACAGTATGCGTCATTGTCTTGGTACAGTATGCGGCATTGGCCCGGTACAGTATGCGGCATTGTCCCAGTACAGTATGCATCATTGGCCCAGTACAGTATGCGACATTGGCCCGGTACAGTATTCCGAATTGGCCCGGTATAGTATGCGGCATTTTCGCAGAGCAGTATGTATGTTAAATTAAACCAAGAAAACGTGCTTAACCATTGGCCACCGCGACTTGGACTAAAGACAATGTTGGAACTTTTACTGTATGAACAATGGATCATTCTCTAATAGGTGTCGCTACTTTCGGCTGACCCGCTCACTCATCCGCTTCGTGACGCTGTAAAATATGAACGGTTCATGTGCTGCCGTCTGACGGCCTTGCGTGATAATATATTTCGCGATTGGCCCTGTACCAGGCTTTTACTACCCTAGTAGTACTGGGTCTGTACCGGGCCTCTACTATCATGCAGTACTGGGCCTGTACCGGGCCTTTACTATCCTGTAGTAATGCGCCTGTACCGGGCTTTAACTATGCTGTACTACTGGGTCTGTACCGAGGAGCCGGTACTGTACCAAAAATTGCCGGTACCGGGCCATTACCGTCACGTTTGTTAGGGAAGTACCATTGGTTGATATAAAGGGAGTACCATCGGTTGACATAAAGGGATTGTACCACTGAATGATATAAAGGGGCGTCTCATTGGCCAATATAAAGGAAAGCCCCATTCGTTGATGAAGGTATGGCTCTTTGGACATGAACGGCCAGCCTGTGGCTGATGTAAGGGCACAAGTTGAGATACATGCTAACCATGAGATCACACCATTAAAACTTATGACCATAGTACTGACACCCCCACATTCCGTTGCCCGCGTCCCTTACATTATTATCTAGGCGTGGAGCTCTTGTGTCAATCATAGATGGCGCAGATTGGGTTGGAGCTGAGCTTCCTGGGTCACGGAGGGCATAGAAACTCATTAGCACCTTAACGATCGAGACTTTACGGCTACTGTAAATCGTGTGGCAAGCAATGATGAAATAAATTAAGCCTAACAAATATGTTGATAAAGATAATCATTGTGCAAAATTGAACATATGCCGGGACGACATGGCGAAATTGATTGACTGACCCACTCATGGTGGGTGGAATATATGGCGCCCGGAGTTACACAGACTTACGTCTTTGTAATACGGGAAATGGGGGACGCATTGCATGATGGGTAATTTAAAGAGGCACTTAGACTTCCGTCGACTGGCTAGACGCTTGATGCGTCGACAGTGTAAGTACAATACGTATCAGTGATGAGACTGGGGCAGCCAGAGGTGGAAGGGGGTAGGGAAGAGAGGAACAGACTGGCTGGGGTTGGGACAGGTGAAAGGGGCACGGAGTGAGAGGGCGCGGATGGCAGGGTGAGGTTGGGACAGGTGGAAGAGGCGCAGGGTGTGAGGGTGCTGAGACCAGATGGGAGGGAGGAGAGCAGGGTGTAAATCAGAGGGCAGGGTGAGTGTGTGTGTGTGGGGGGGGGGGGAGTAGGTTGGCGGGAAGGAAGAGCGGGCAGGTTCGGAGAGGAACAGATTGGGCTAGGGATTACAGAGCAGGCTGGAAGGGGAGCAGGTGGGCGGGGGAGGAGAGGGCAGATTGGGAGAATTCCAGGCGGGAGAGAGGGAGGCTCGCAAGGGTTGAAGCGACATGGAAGGGGAGTGCCGCGAGGGGAAAGCTCCGAGGGGAGTGCCACGAGGGGAGGGCCGTGAAAGGAGTGCCAAGAGGAGAGGGTTGTGAAAGGAGTGCCATGAGGGGAGGGCCGTGAAAGGAGGGCCATGGGGGGAGGGCCGTGACAGGAGTGCCATGGGGGGAGGGCCGTGAAAGGAGGACCATGGGGGGAGGGCCGTCAAAAGAGTGCCATGAGGGGAGGGCCGTGAAAGGAGTGTCATGAAGGGAGGGCTGTGAAAGGAGTGCCATGAGAGGAGAGCCGTGAAAGGAGGGCCACGAGGGGAGGATTGTGAAAGGAGGGCCATGGGGGGAGGGCCGTGAAAGGAGTGCAATGATGGGAGGGTTGTGAAAGAAGGGCCATGGGGGGAGGGCCGTGAAAGAAGGGCCATGGGGGGAGGGCCGTAAAAGGAGTGCCATGAGGGGAGGGCCGTGAAAGGGGGGCCATGTGGGGAGGGCCGTGAAAGAAGGGCCATGGGGGGAGGGCCGTAAAAGGAGTGCCATGAGGGGAGGGCCGTGAAAGGAGGGCCATGGGTGGAGGGCCGTGAAAGGAGTGCCATGAGGGGAGGGTTGTGAAAGGAGCGCCATGGGGGAGGGCCGTGAAAGGAGGGCCATGGGGGGAGGGCCGTGAAAAGAGTGCCATGAGGGGAGGGCCGTGAAAGGAGTGTCATGAGGGCTGTGAAAGGAGTGCCATGAGGGGAGAGCCGTGAAAGGAGGGCCACGAGGGGAGGGTTGTGAAAGGAGGGCCATGGGGAGAGGGCCGTGAAAAGAGTGCCATGGGGGGAGGGCCGTGAAAGGAGTGCCACGAGGGGAGGGTTGTGAAAGGAGGGCCATGGGGGGAGGGCCGTGAAAGGAGGGCCATGAAGGGAGGGTTGTGAAAGGAGTGCCATGGGGGGAGGGCCGTGAAAGGAGGGCCATAAGGTAAGGGCCGTGAAAGGAGTGCCATGAGGGGAGAGCCGTAAAAGGAGGGCCATGGGGGGAGGGCCGTGACAGGAGTGCCATGGGGGGAGGGCCGTGAAAGGAGGGCCATGGGGGGAGGGCCGTGAAAAGAGTGCCATGAGGGGAGGGCCGTGAAAGGAGTGTCATGAGGGCTGTGAAAGGAGTGCCATGAGGGGGGAGCCGTGAAAGGAGGGCCACGAGGGGAGGGTTGTGAAAGGAGGGCCATGGGGAGAGGGCCGTGAAAGGAGTGCAATGATGGGAGGGTTGTGAAAGAAGGGCCATGGGGGGAGGGCCGTAAAAGGAGTGCCATGAGGGGAGGGCCGTGAAAGGAGGGCCACGGGTGGAGGGCCGTGAAAGGAGTGCCATGAGGGGAGTGTTGTGAAAGGAGAGCCATGGGGGGAGGGTTGTGAAAGGAGTGCCACGAGGGGAGGGTTGTGAAAGGAGGGCCATGGGGGGAGGGCCGTGAAAAGAGTGCCATGGGGGGAGGGCCGTGAAAGGAGGGCCATGGGGGGAGGGCCGTGAAAGGAGGGCCATGAGGGGAGGGCCGTAAAAGGAGGGCCATGGGGGGAGAGCCGTGAAAGGAGTGCCATGAGGGGAGGGCCGTGACAGGAGTGCCATGGGGGGAGGACCGTGAAAGGAAGGCCATGGGTGGAGGGCCGTGAAAGGAGTGCCATGAGGGGAGGGTTGTGAAAGGAGGGCTATGAGGGGAGGGCCGTGAAATGAGGGCCATGGGGGGAGGGCCGTGAAAGGAGGGCCATGGGGGGAGGGCCGTGAAAGGAGGGCCATGAGGGGAGGGCCGTGAAAGGAGGGCCATGGGGGGAGAGCCGTGACAGGAGTGCCATGGGGGGAGGGCCGTGAAAGGAGGGCCATGGGTGGAGGGCCGTGAAAGGAGTGCCATGAGGGGAGGGTTGTGAAAGGAGGGCTATGAGGGGAGGGCCGTGAAATGAGGGCCATGGGGGGAGGGCCGTGAAAGGAGTGCCCTCGGTTGCCGAATAGCGAGCGACCAAATCAGTCAAAAGACATAATAACCCCCGAAGCCATCTATTGTGTCGCTACGATGGTGCTGCCCCCCCCCCACCCCCAGCCCACCTGACAACTTGTGACATACCTGTCACCCTACTCAACACTAGAGGTTATCTATCACCGATGAAAGCGGTGAGCGCGAGCGATTTCGCCGTTAGATACCGGGGTGATCAAGCATAATTTATCCTTATTTGCGTCGCAACAGAGAACCTGTGTAGAAAAACATATTCCTTGGCAACCTAACATTTGTTTCGCCTCGCGATGTGGCGCCAAACGCGCTAATAGGTCAGCTAAACACCTGGGTTCTGGCAGGGCATCCCAGGTAAGCTGCAGACCCGCAGATCAAGGGTTCGATTCCTGGAACCTGTATTAGGGGCGTGGCTATTCCAAAGCCATGTCAAGATTCCGGCGATTTTCAGGGCCCAATTTATCCCCATGTACACCGAAAGGAGCCAGAAACACCAATGTTATACTTCTTTTGAATTCAGGTGGTAGAGGGCGATCCAAACTAATATTGTCAATCCTTGAAGCGCCCAGCCCAGGGCAGAGAGCCTATGGCCCCGGTTAGCCCAGTCCAGGGCAGAGAGCCTATGGCCCCGGTTAGCCCAGTCCAGGGCAGAGAGCCTATGGCCCCGGTTAGCCCAGTCCAGGGCAGAGAGCCTATGGCCTCGGTTAGCCCAGTCCAGGGCAGAGAGCCTATGGCCCCGGTTAGCCCAGTCCAGGGCAGAGAGCCTATGGCCCCGGTTAGCCCAGTCCAGGGCAGAGAGCCTATGGCCCCGGTTAGCCCAGTCCAGGGCAGAGAGCCTATGGCCCCGGTTAGCCCAGTCCAGGGCAGAGAGCCTATGGCCCCGGTTAGCCCAGTCCAGGGCAGAGAGCCTATGGCCCCGGTTAGCCCAGTCCAGGGCAGAGAGCCTATGGCCCCGGTTAGCCCAGTCCAGGGCAGAGAGCCTATGGCCCCGGTTAGCCCAGTCCAGGGCAGAGAACCTATGGCCCCGGTTAGCCCAGTCCAGGGCAGAGAGCCTATGGCCCCGGTTAGCCCAGTCCAGGGCAGAGAGCCTATGGCCCCGGTTAGCCCAGTCCAGGGCAGAGAGCCTATGGCCCCGGTTAGCCCAGTCCAGGGCAGAGAGCCTATGGCCCCGGTTAGCCCAGTCCAGGGCAGAGAGCCTATGGCCCCGGTTAGCCCAGTCCAGGGCAGAGAGCCTATGGCCCCGGTTAGCCCAGTCCAGGGCAGAGAGCCTATGGCCCCGGTTAGCCCAGTCCAGGGCAGAGAGCCTATGGCCCCGGTTAGCCCAGTCCAGGGCAGAGAGCCTATGGCCCCGGTTAGCCCAGTCCAGGGCAGAGAGCCTATGGCCCCGGTTAGCCCAGTCCAGGGCAGAGAGCCTATGGCCCCGGTTAGCCCAGTCCAGGGCAGAGAGCCTATGGCCCCGGTTAGCCCAGTCCAGGGCAGAGAGGCTATGGCCCCGGTTAGCCCAGTCCAGGGCAGAGAGCCTATGGCCCCGGTTAGCCCGGTCCAGGGCAGAGAGCCTATGGCCCCGGTTAGCCCAGTCCAGGGCAGAGAGCCTATGGCCCAGGTTAGCCCGGTCCAGGGCAGAGAGCCTATGGCCCCGGTTAGCCCAGTCCAGGGCAGAGAGCCTATGGCCCAGGTTAGCCCGGTCCAGGGCAGAGAGCCTATGGCCCAGGTTAGCCCAGTCCAGGGCAGAGAGCCTATGGCCCCGGTTAGCCCAGTCCAGGGCAGAGAGCCTATGGCCCAGGTTAGCCCGGTCCAGGGCAGAGAGCCTATGGCCCAGGTTAGCCCAGTCCAGGGCAGAGAGCCTATGACGCCGGTTAGCCCAGTCCAGGGCAGAGAACCTATGGCCCAGGTTAGCCCAGTCCAGGGCAGAGAGCCTATGGCCCAGGGTAGTCTTCACGCGCACGACAGTGGCCTAAACACTAACATTTCACTTCACTTCATTTCATTCACTTCAAAGCGTGGGCCACAGCTAGCCCAGTGAACTTGACCCTTCTGACAACAAGCTGATAGGCAGAAGGGTCAAGCAATACACATGGTTAAAAAAGTAGTAATGCATAACCAAGCTCAATTCGATGAATGATTGTCGATTATGACAACGAGCCTACCTCTCTAACTCGCCTCGACCCTCTTCTTTACACATTACTTGGACCTTAGGATGCATTCATTTTAAAGTGTGCTCTCTATTACTTGCACATGAATGATATTTTCATCGGTTGTTAACGGCTTAACTCTCTGACGCTTCAAATTTGACCAGGCAATAAAACAGACATCATCCGCATGGCGACGCCGCTAGTTGCGTCAAAAACGCACGCACGACTATAGACACACAACGAGAATTAGTGGCGCCGCCATGCGGAAGCTGTCGGGTGTATTGCCTGATGTCAACAAACGAGCCGCGGCAACCGCCTAGAAAATGTTAAAGCGGCACAGAGGGAAACCGTTAACGACCGACGAAAATATCATTGATGTGCAAGAGGTAAAGAGCAAACTTTAAAATGAATGCATCCTATGGTCCAAGTAATGTCTAAAGAAGAGGGTCGAGGCAATTAGGAGAGGTAGGTTCGTCGTCATAATCGACAATCATTCATCGAAGCGAGCTGGGTGATGCAATGCTACTTTTTTGACCATGTGTAGGGCACGGCCCTTACACCCCCGTTAGGGTTGAGGTCGTGAGGGTCATGCGTCAGGGCTAGGCCACAGCGTGTCAGTTTTATTCCGGTCGCAGGTGCGGTACCCCCCCCCCCCCCCCCCACCCCCAACTACATTAGTAGTGAGAATAACATGACCAAGATATGTAGGCTAATGATACATATATACAATTTAATAATGGATATACAAGTTAATAATACATATACAGGTAACTAATGCATATACAGGTTAATAATGCATATACAGGTTAACAATGCATATACAGGTTAATAATGCATATAGAGGTTAATAATGCATATACAGGTTAATAATGCATATAGAGGTTAATAATGCATATAATAATGCATTTGCAGGTTAATAATGCATATACAGATACAGATCTTCTATAATATGCCTGGTTGAATCCTGGATGCATGGATGTATGGTACAGTGTTGGCGGTGTGCCGCCCAGGCCATGGAGGGCATATGGAGAACGAGAGAAAAGTGCGACATTTTGTGTGCATTATTTTCTGGTTAAAAGAGGCAAAATAGACACCGACAGTCGTGGCACTGTGTATGGAGGTTAACTAATTGACCACTTTCGATATCAACTGGAGTATAATGTCAAAAGCTGCAATTTGACAAAACTTCAGTCTCAGATGGGCACATCGAGAGAAATTGTAGATTTCTGGTCCAAGGATTCAGAGAAAAAAGGCGAAAACAGAGGTCATTTGTGCGGCGCATATGTACGCACCTAACTATATGTAGTGCCCCCCCCCCCTCCCAGCCGGATTTAGATATGCCCCCTGCCCCTCACCTGTCATTGTGATCCAGTTAATGTCCAGGCAGTGACACAACCTCTCATGGTAACCTGGCTTGCGTTCATGAAGTGGAAGTCAAAGTAAAGACCTTTTTTTCAGCCAGATATTCCTGGTCTAAGGTTGCCTGACAATGTGATTGACTTACGGCCATGTGATGCGGGCGGGTATGAGGTCACTAACTCACCAGGAAGTGACTGGCGATCTAACCTAACCCGTTCAGGTGATCTCATTTTTAGCCCATGAAGTAGATATTTCAGCTACTCAGTCAACGGGATATATGGCTTGTGACCAGGCAGCGGTGCGAATGAACCTTAAGTCTCAGTATAGTGGGTTGCAAGATATAGCCATATAGATTGAAGTGCCGTTAATCCCCAATCAAATCAAATCAAACAGCAAACTGCTGACTCTCATGGGAGTTCCTATCGATCCATATAGGTATACACCCGCATTACGTTCACGCCAATGAAGCACACACCGTTTCCACCAAGCGCCATTATTTCCCTGGTATTTCCTGATGGACATTCAATGACCCTTCAGGGACATCTGATCCATCGTCATGACTGATTACCTTCAAATATAGGCGACATGAAAAAACCTGAGGCGATATTCATAAACCACACGTAGCTTACGCACGAACGGTGCATGTTCGTCGAAGCGTCACCCAATCGTTGTGGTTGTGCTCATGGTTAAAAAAACATACATATATATAAAATATAATTTATATCTAATTTAAGACCTTTCTTAATTCAGAAAATCCATCTCTTGGGTGACTACTCATGTATTTTAAACCTGGTGGCTCCCTGGGAAATTAAATTTAAAAATAACTTACCGAGCCCTAGTAAAGACACAGACGACTATGGGAAAGAAATTCTGAATGATTCTGCTCATTTTCTAGGAAACTTCCTTGTGTTTATTTCAGTGGTTTTCATGATAAATTATGGCGCGGGTCGGGTGACGCCAGTGCCTTTGGTGAGGCCAGTGTCTCGATATGAGAAGGTTTGTCATACTACATCAGCTTCAACCAACCTAGCAATGGTCTATAGATGAAACAGGCTTGACACCAAAGCCTGGTCGGAGAAGTGGGGTGGAGACGCAGGGTGAAGGGGGCGGGGTGTTATGGCAATAGTTCACTCGTGTGATTGGGTCAATGCCAAGCCGTCCTACTAAACCAAAGGTATGGATCTGTGTAGGTCGGCTCATTTGAGAAAGACACTTCTATAACGGTCCCATCGTCTCATTGGGTGTGTGTGGGTGGGGGGGGGGGGGTTCAAGGTGGAGCCATGTCACCGGACGTAACCCCCTACATTATGCGAACAGGCATTGCGGCGGAACTATAATTTTAACGAATTAATGCAACTGAGTTGGCGCCATTGTTCAAGGCCTTACATGACACAAGCGTCGGCCCAGTCCGGGCCCAGACCTGTTCACTTGCTTGACTGTTTTTCACGGCTCCATAAAACACAAATGGCCGGGGACGTTGAACCTAGCAGACCCTCACAGACCCGCTTATACATGGAATCTCAAGAGCCGGACCACTTTACAAGTGGTGTGAGTGACGTAGGCATGTTGACAGGCATTCAAAGATTCCGGTCTTCAACGTCATAGGTTTACTGCAGAAGATATTATAAGTAAGAAATACGCGAGGACAAATTCAACTGCAACAACGGTTTGTAGCACCAAGTATTATATGAACCACCCGATGATCTAATATGAGAATCTCATGCGAAAGACAGGGCGGCCACGAGAACTCAGTGGGTAAGACCGCTGGCTCTGGCCACCTAACGGCACGGGGATCGGTGGTTCGAGCTCTGCTGTGGTCATGTCTGTGTGGTCGCAGGTCCCATGTCTTTCTTCGCAAAGAGTAGGGGGTTATCCCCGGGGATATGGCTCCGCTCTTCTCTCCTCTTCCAGTTGACGCCATATAACCACAAGTAGTTAAAACTGTTAAAGTGTCCTGGCTGTATAACCAACCAATGAGAATGACATTGCGCTTGATGAACCAGGCCTCCAATGCAGGTGCTAGGGTAGTCCAGAACCGCAGGCTGTGTGTAAAGTGAGACTTCAACCATAGCCACGCATGGGATCATGGCTAGTGCCCGGGCGTGAACCCATGACCCACAAGTTATTGATACGAAGGAATGTAGCGTTAGCATGACATCGATGTTGGAAAAGGCCTATCAATTTCATAAAACTAGGCCCACTACCCTGCCCAACGCCCAGGAAATTGTCCCCTAGGTTACGCCTATAATTATTAGAAAATGAGACAATTAGATCTGGTTTTTAGAAGCTGACGTCTGATGTAAGAACACATTTCTATTTTTTTAATCCCGAACACATACTCACCCGCCACAACCATCCTTCCTGCAGGACGACTCCATGAGTATGCTCGATAATTGGACGAACACTAACTGTTTATATCCATTAAGTAGGGAAGAGACCGTGGTTTAATTAACTACACTATCCTGTCAGTGCGAGGTGAGTCCAACAATATTTTACGTGTGGAGATCGATCGGTATATGTCTCCTGAAGGCACGATTCTTAGACGTTTGAGAACCCGAAACGACGATCTCACAAGGCCTGGTATGCCATATGGGTGAGTGTTGTTTTTGGTATTACTGTTGTTGACACCGTTTCCTGTTTCGCGACTTCGCCCGAGAGGCTTGCTCGTGGCGTTACGGGCAGCAAAACCTGTTCGAACGGGGGCCCGCCATTGGGCAGTGTTCTAAGCACTCACCGCGCGCACTCGCTTCCATGGTCGCTTGGAACAAGCAAGCGCCGGGTGCAATCATACATGGCCGCCACGGGCTATCGATCTGGTACCACACGGCTAGCCGCGGGGGGGTGGGATCGATCTCAAGTCTGGGTTAGGGTCAGTGCCAGGACGGGTGGGACCGGGGTGGGTGGGGGTGCATGGAAGGCGGACAGGTAGGTAGGTGGCTTATGGGGCTTGCTGGAGTTATCATGGTAGGTCGGTAGGTGAGGGGTGGCGACCCCGGGGTGGTGACCGGCGAGGTGGGTGCGAGCGTATGATCAGTCACAGTGTGTGTGTGGGTGTGTTGGGGGGGGGGGGCAACACGTGGGTGACGAGTAGAGGGTTGAGGGGGTGACGTAGCATATATATCCTCTATGTTGCAGCCAACGAAATGGATGATTGAGATAAATGGTAGAGTGAGTTATTATGTACGGAAGTATGTTTCAGTGGCTTACATAGTGTAATTGACCTGAGGCAATTACAGGTTAGTCCCTTTATATAATAACCACAATTTGAAATCCACCCTTGTGATTATTAACTGCAGTGACATGTTTTCGCCGTTGTCGCATGGAATGTCGATATAGCCAATGACTCTTAATTCCGTATACCATAACCATGACAAAGACAATAGCTGAGCGAGATTCCCATGGCCTACACACTTGACATAACATATGGACACCTATCGAAACTAAAGAATGACTCATCATGAGACCTATGTCGTAAACGGGTAGATAAAGAATGACTCATCATGAGACCTATGTCGTAAACGGGTAGATAAAGAATGACTCATCATGAGACCTATGTCGTAAACGGGTAGATAAAGAATGACTCATCATGAGACCTATGTCGTAAACGGGTAGATATATCCACCGTAATGGTGCTCGCTTTTTACTCACTTCTACCATTTCTTACAATCTCTCTCGAACTACAGCCGTCAGCATTACGTGCTTCAACTTCTCAAGACCATTTCGTGCAGTGAATATAATTGTAAGCACGAATGGCGATTCGTTCTGCCAATAACAAGTTCGGTCTCGTCCCCTGTTTTATTTTATTGATGGCCTCGAATGTTCACAGTTGTCACACAGCGGATTTAATAAATTATTTATTATTTGATTTAAATTTATTTATTATTTAAAGGTATCCAGCAGACCGGGGGCCTTTGAGGCGCCATAACATGTTATTTATATACATATCTATACCTATATAGTGTTAGTGTTATTACCAGGCTTGTCTAAATCTTCCTCAAGTTGCAGCAAGACCAAGTTTATGCATACGTGTATACAATGAAGAGCTTGTATGTATTTGCACGCTCCGCTGTTGTGCTGCGGCATAACAGTGACAATCTGCTGTAATCATGCTCTGCCATTCTAGGTTGTTTGGTTGCATATTCAGGACGCTTTAGCCACTTTTTACCATATCGCGTTAATAGAAGAAGGAATGGAGAGTGGAGCCATGTCCCAGGGGTAACCCCCTACTCTTTGCGAAGACGGACATGGGGTCTGTGTGGTCCAGCGACCACACAGACATGGCCACTGCCGGGACGCGAACCACCGATCCACGCGCCGTTCGTTAGGCCCTCATGTGCTCTGTTATTCTAGGCCACTTCTGTCAATGTTGCCGTGAGACATATACGATTGGTTATTGATAAGCCATAATTGATTTGATGTGGGACGCTGCGTGTCGTATTCACCAGTCAATAGGTAAGGCCCGACAGAAGGGTAGGGTGGGGCGGCGCGTGGGGGGGGGGGGTGGAAGCGGGCGCTGCATGGGAGTAGGGCGTGGTTTGATTGTAAATCAGCGCCGAGTATGTGTGTTGGGGGTTAACGAGGAGTGGGGTCCATTGTTTATTGGCTACCTTATGGGCCATTTACGCTATTTGCATTTATCTGAGTTTTAAGGAAATGTTTGATTTAACTTTAGTAACTAGGCCTTTATGGGGAAATGGAACTGAGACAGAACGTGTGTATATGTAGGTAGGTTGATTTAACGTCCTCTGCGATGGAATATTAAAACCTGATGTGAGCGATTAAAACGAGAAGATGACGTGATAAGTTTCGCCGATCACTGGTTTCCCAGCAGAGGGTGTTCCGTCGACACTCCAATCCCTTTGCCCCACGTAAAGCTATGTTATTTTTTTAGTTTTAGAATTCGTATTCCTTATGTACCGATCAAGATGATAGATTAGTGCATACACCCTCTTTTTTCGAAGTCATCTTTCTTCACTTATCCTCAAATTGTGGTTTCATCTCTATAACTATTCTTTAAAATTATAACTTCTTCATAATTATTCAGTGAAAAATCTTTTCAATGGAAATAAACATTTTGTGACCCCAAGAAAGAAGTCAGCCTAACGGTTTGTCGGACATCAGATTACGTGTGTTGAGGAAAGAGCGACCTCTGTCATCGGAAGAATGGCGACCTGTTAGTTCCCGGCTTTACAAGGAACGAACATGCGATAATTGGGAGTCTTAAGCAGTTAAGCTGAATCAGCGATAGGAAAAATAATCAAACCAGATCGATTTGTTTCGTCCGAATTGCTCAAAAGGTTACAAATCCAAATATCAGGAGCGACACACACTCAGCCACCAGGAAACGACGTCACAAGGCCGTACGCCACGCCCGTCTGGTGCGGGTGGGGATGACACTGGCTTTGAACACTGATTAGTCAGAAGACCGGAAGGTAGTATAAATGTAGTCTGCGTGATAAGGGCGGGACAATACGAGACCAAAGAGATGCCCTGTTACGACCATGGCGTGACACACCCATTGGCCAAGAAAATATTACCCTCCTAGACTTTCAGATCCTTCAGTCCCTCTATTTTTCCCTTCCATGCCATGGCCTTGTTGCCATGGTTACATGGCGCCTAGTAACCCAGTCAGTGCCTGGATAAAATTGCTGCACGGAAGAAGGGACATGGGCGGCGGAGGAGGGGGTGGGGGGTGGCGGCGGGGGTAAATTGGAGGAAGGGGATGATGGGGAGCTTAGATCTAGAAGCAGGGAGTGGCAACAGGGGGCATTGAGGACACCCGGTAGGGAGACAGGGTGTGGTCGTCTGGGTTACGTTGGCCTTTTTTGTGGACTAGTCAGCAACTCGAGCGATCACTCGACATTGAATGGAGCCCACAAAAGCACACAAAGGTATGTAGTGAGAAAACCCGAGGGCACGTAACATCGGCCCACATGTAGAACATGCGGTGTAAAAACATGCAGAACATAAGGTAGTGAGGACATGTCGTGTTTAATTGATAGCATGTAGGCCTAAACCTGTCGTAGATACTGTCTGAATTGTGTTAGTTGCGAGTGTGGGGCCTTGTGGTCTTGACAGGTGTAAACTAGTTGCATTTGTAAATGTCCATGACCATTACGTTGCTGATGACAATTTGTACAAAGATTGAACAAAAGTAAATAAATAGAGGTTGGCAAATTGAAGGGTCTGATTGCTTATGTACAGATTGTGGCACGTCGACCAAACTACTTGTAATAACTGGTTCTAGATCAAATGGTGTATGTACTAAATGTTACACGTATCGTAATCGGCAATGCGTATAATATACGCATTGCCGATTACGATACGTGTACGTTACGATACGTTATAGGATCTTATATACACGTATATAAAACGTAGAATGGCCATCAATAACATATGTACGGCATTCTGTTGTTGACGCAACGGTCTCTCGCCCATAAAAAATTGCCATAACCGACGGGAAAAGAAAAGCAAATCTAGTGTCTCTGCCAAACTGACCACCGTGGGAGAAGGCAAGGGGGGTTCGCGTTGCCAGATGAGTAAGAATACATTTCTTTATTTGCAGGTCACGATAAATCAAAAGCAGAACTCTCCGCATGCAATGGAAGGGCGGATACACGATACTAAATTGACGAATTTCCGATTTGCAGTTATTTAATATTAAAATTCTCAGTTCACGATTAATGAAAATCCTTGATCACGGCGGTCGGCTAATACCCCATTCCCAGTTCACGAAGAATTAGTTTCCTCATTTCACGGTGAAATGAAAAGCCCATTCCCGAGGAACGCCAATACCCCTTGCCCCCCACCGTGCATCGTTATTAGTAGTCCTCGTCTTCGACGCTAAATATTAAGATAACGTGAAGCTAGTTACAAGTGATCACGTGGTCACGTAACGGACAACCGTGTTTGTGTTTGTAAACCTGGTGCGAGAGCTTTTGGTTTAAACAAAATATAGTGTAACTACAGCAACACGACAAGGCATATATACACGTCCGTGAGGAAAACATTTAATCTCAAGCACAGCAACGAGACAAAACAAGTAGGAGACCCGGAAATGTCACTGGCAGTAGACAAGCGATACCCGCGCTGTGTACACCACAGTACGCTCACTGCGTCAACGTACAGTCAATACCTCATTGATCAGGGATCAATATCATTTGTTGTATAACGTAACAGTTTACTTTACTTTTAGTTGTTTTTCCGATACTGGTCATGTCAGTATATAGACGAACAATGGCACAACTGAAAGAGCTCGAGTTTACAGCGGGTATGTCTATATGACAAATCGTTACCACGGGGTTCATGCAATCCCAACATGTAAACACGAAATGTCGTTCACGGCAGACACACATAATATTCTGCCATCGCGAAATGTCGTACAAAGAACATACTGTCATCGCGATATCTCGTCCACGGCGGGTACACAGAAGACATTGTCACCATGAGACACATACAGCACGCCACTACCACGACACGAGATCTCGTGAAGATCACGGGGGTGCGGTTCATGATTCAGAAGACCGGATAAGTAGACACGAGAAAGGGTATGGACAATGACTTACAAAATACAAATATATTGCACGAACTATGCCTTCGGCAGATGTTAACCAAGGACTTAAATTAAGATATATGAGACGATACCACCACCAGAAAATGTTGAAGAGAAGTTTGTACATACGCTATATGATATATCCGTGCCATCAGGAGCCGACGCCAAAGCGCCCGGGCGGTGTAGGCGATCGACGGGTACATGTAACACGATTGTCAAATGATGATCAGTCTCGACTTGAAAGTGCTGGTGAAACAATCATGCCACTCATCACCTGCTTCTGGTTTAATAATAGCCCGATTGATTCGACCCCCAACATATTGGCGTAATATCTATCGGATCAATCCGCCTGCCCTGAAAAGACCGTACGACCTATAATTTCCGGGTTATTAAATATACGGGACCAAACAAGGTCCTACGTGCTTGGGTCATGGCCGACAACCTATAGTGTAACCGAATCGGAAATCGTTTTTAAGAGCCATTAAGGTTTTTTTTGTTTGGCGTATTGCCGCGTGTAGAGCGACCTTTAGTAGTGACCCCGAGCAAGGCTAACGCAACAAATCTCACTGTCGCTGCAGTAAATGTCCACACAAGTGTTTTTAGTGCTAAATTGGATTAAAAATCAAGTATTTAGTGCCAAATACTAGTGGCAATTGGAACGGAATGGATTCCATTTTCAAATTGACACAGACATAGTGTATGTGCACTCCTTGCAAGCATATACATATTTGTGTATGTTTATTAAAGAGCGTACGCAGCCCCGCGTCATATATATTAAGACCTGCTATTTTTTTTTCGGTGCAGTTACACGAAAGGCCCACTCGCCCTTTCATTCGAAAGATGCAGGGTGGAATATAACCAGGCCTGCCTTTACTGGCTTCCATTTCAGCCCGGCAGGGTCTGCTGCCTTTAAGTCGTCGCACGGCACATCATTGAGTACAGGGTGAACAGCATGACAAGTTACTGGGAACTGACGGAAGGAAAGGGAAATGATTTGCTGCTTTAACACGTACGTATTATCATGCGCAAATTGTCGTAAGTGGGTACGCGGTGCCATTACCTCAATGTACACACCACGTTCACAGCAGACTTCACAAAACAGGGTCATACCGGTCGGACAAAAGAGTAGTTTCGTTCAGAGAAGACAGTTACCATAACAAGATAGGTGCTATCGACAGCCTTGTGTATATTCTTAAACAATGGTAATGACATCATCAGTAACCTCCTCGATGACGCAACAATATAATAAATGCAATCAAGTCAAGGAAATACCTGCCAGAAACAAGAATACAGTGGTTTCACTAATACACCGACAAAAAATACCACAAAATCGGGATAGTCGGAATGACCATACAATCAAATCTAACAACCATAAAGATAAAGGCATCGTTTGGTAAAACATAACTATAAATTAACACCGCCAGATCAAAAGTAAAAGCGAAAATAGCTACATCCCTCGGACTACCACCAAAAACCTTGAAAATATTTAATGACCAATGCCAGTGCACGCCTTTTTCGTAACATAACGTTTTTTTCAGCAACACAATTAGTGTTCAGCCTTCTTCCATTTGGATTGTTTAATTAGGACAATTTTATTGACCACATCGCGACAATGGGGATCAAGGTAGAGATGAGCCATGTCTCCGGGAGTAACCCCATACTCATATAGACATTTAAACACGTGAGGCGCGAACCACGTACCGGCTGCTGGCCTGGCAGAGCACAATCGGCAACGGCCAAAACCGCTACCTGCCAGGCCACGGAGTGACAGCCTTCTTCAATATGCGAGGGCGAGGGCGGCATGTCTAATCTAAACCACACGTACACGGCTCGATTCGGTTCACCCTTTGTCATACATCATTTAATCATTACCCATTTTTTCTGGTTGCTGGTTGGTTGGACATATTTTAACCTATGGATGCCATGTCGCGGGTAGAGCGGAGCCATGTCCCGGGAAGTAACCCCCTACTCTTTTCGAAGTAGAACGTGGGGTCTTGGCCCTGCACGAACAAAGACAGTTGCACAGTGGCGCGCGAAGCCCGAACTGCCGACACGATGGCTGGCTGAGAGGTCATTCGACAGAACCGAGCGCGAACCACCACACCACCCGGGTGACACTCTCGAGCGGACGATACACGGGAGGTTCGGTTATCTTCGCCCCTTCCGAGCATCGCGTTAAAAACAGATCTCATATAATATTCCACGCTACGACAATACCAAAACGATATTACTCCGCTTGTGCAAATCTCCCATGATACTATATTATTCTACGTGCACTTATAACCCCACAACATCATACCACGTGAGCAAACATTCAACTATTATCCTTCTATGTATACACATATGCCTTATCTCAAGCATTTCAAGCATATCAAGCGTTTAATAATCCATACAATATCATTTCGTTTGTACCGGTAGTCACAGAAGCGTCGTCCTATTCATATCGTTGCGTTTATAATACTTCTTCTCGCCAAAGAACAAGTCACCTATTACAACCAGTAGCTTTATAACTCAGCATTGGGACATTGCACGCGAATACAGGAGAGGGGTTCACACCAATTATAGTGAAATGCGAGTCAGAGATCAGGTTTCTCGTCCTTTAAACGGGATGACGCATAGAGGATTGAGCTCGTACATCGAGGACTCAATAACGAAAGGGCAACTTAACTATAGCCAAACCTCTCGCGTTTTACATACGCCAAAGGATAAGTTGGGACTTAATATAAGGAAGACAGCTTCCCGGGTGTATATACAACGTGGTTGTCAACAAATTGTATTTCATCCTTTCTCCTTTCTTGCACACCGATACTTCGTAAAAACGTAACGTATGACTCATTACAAACTGAAACCGCGCCAAAAAGGGATTCCACATTTGCACAGCGCTTATATAATGAAATAAATACACCCTCCCATAAGCCCCACTTTAAGCCCGGGGCTACTACACACTACGCTGGTCCCGTCGCCGCAGCAGCCTCCACTTGGACAGGGCGAAGGGCAGACAGGCGAGGACGAGGATGGTGATCCCCAGGACGGGGCGGTACCAGATCCACCCCACGGCTATCACCGTCAGAGTCACGCTGATCGACAAGGACACGCTGGCCATGACCGTGCCCATGGCAACGAACTCCCGCACTATCGGGATTCGTTCGGCTGAGGAAGATACAAAGAGAAATGAGAAAATCCATTATTCTAATCGCTGGTAGCGTAGTAAGCGCAAACATTTCGGGCGTTGGGTAGTGTAAGTTACACAGTTGTTAGTTGTCTGGTCTCGCTTGACACCGAAGTGAAATCCAACACTGATGGCACACTTCCAACTTCCAACTCATAGAAACCCGAGCATGTACTCTGGTCGGACAACAGTACTGGAAACGCGTCATTATGGTTGATCTAGAATGTTGGAGAGGTATAGTTCGAAAATAGTCACTGTATGTTGAGTTCAGGGAGCGACATGGACCTGTATTGTGCCACGTACAGAAGCACTAGGTTAACATGCTATTGATATCATATAAAACTCACCCAGTGTTAGGTCATAAATTGTATTTTTTGTTTGATACATGTACTCTTATGCATTCATGTAGATCCTCATTGGCATCTAGGGCATGAAATATGGATTAACTCGCGCTTGTGAACTTACCTAGGACGTTAAATAGCTGCGTGATGCACGTACACCCGACGAAGACAAGTAACCACCCGGCTACGCGCAGTCCCCATAGCAACAGGGTGTTAGACATGTGCTCCTGCTGAATAATGTGCTGGAAACAAAATAAAAAGATGATACGTGCATCAACGCTATCATCAGAGCAAACCTGTTTGACCAATGTGGTAATTGACTAGTAAGATAAAGAAAACAACGTTATATCCAAGTGATAGCTTTACTTACTAAAAAATTATAAGACGAAGGAAAAAAAGAATTACACAAATTTTAATTGCAAAATAGGCAAAATTAAATGATATATCCCAAGTAGGTTACTATTAATAGTATTATTTATGTAATGTACCAGGCTCCCGTAACTTTATACCGTACCAAATAATAAATATTATTACAATTACTTACTTCTGCTGAGTAATCCCCGATGTAGAGGAACTCGATGGCGTCCCCAGCCTCGGTATGGAATGTCTCCAGTTTGTTGTCCCACTGTCGCCCCATGATACTGACCTGGAGAGATGCACACTATAGACAGTGATATCCCTATGATAGACGGTCATATAACAGGCGGTCAGACAGTATATCACACATGGTGAGACGTGACCACAGACGAATAATCACTGCAGAGCCGTGTCACTTTAGGATCCAAAGACATCGCTGAAGGTTTATACTTAATCGTGTATAACATCAACCAATCCATCACCCCACATAGTAACAGGGAAACAAATACATCCACAACAAAAATAAATATTGTAAAGGAAGTGTAAACTAATTAACAGCTTGCCAGTGGACAAATGTCCGGTTGCCAATTGTCTATGCAGTTGGGTGCAGGACAACGTTCCATGCTAGTGAACAATATATGTTGAGCAATTTGTTCCATGCTAGGGGGCAACTGTCCGCGCGGCAATTTTGCGATGGGAAATGTTACTTACTCTGTCTGGCGGACCGAGCCGAGAGACTTCCTTCACACTGAGTCCAGCATACTCAAAGGTCACTCGCACATCTCCGACCTGAGAAATACAAAACACCATAGATCGTTAACCGCAAACAAGAAATCAATATTATCTTACAAATACGACACAATACCACTTTATTAAATGCTGACACTACAACGAGTTGGGAAGCAGAGACCATTTAATAATGAATGAATGAATGAATGTGCTTTATTGCTCCATTTGCTGGAGTCAGGAGGAACAAGGAATGTTACGAACGTGGTCATATATATGTTGCTCTTCGCCAGCAAATCGGAGGGTGACACAGTATTGTGATATCAGAGGTATACCAGACACTGATTATTGGCGTTATATCTGTCTGTTAACCTTAAGATGGACATTGCATCCCTAAATATGACCCATAACGGAGCCAGTTCCCACGTCGGTGTCAGCCAAGGAGCAGTTATAGCGTTCAGCCAGCAGAAAATGGTCGCCTATACTTCCGGGAGGCGCGCATTCCAACTCCCCATATATGCCCCTCATATTGCCACCGTCTCGGCGTCCGTAAGTTCCCACCTGTGGATCTTCCGGTTCCTGGCTGTGGTAAAAACTGCCATGGTACAACCGGACGTTAGGGTCCTTCGGGGGCTCGTTGGGATTCACGTTCTTGAAGTTCGTAATCTTGTCAATCAGAGCTGTAAATTAACATGTAAATACGTGAGTGGCAACACATACATGTAGTTTCGTAAACAAAAAAGTCAGCCAGGGAAGCCATGTCAGGTCTAGGTTTACAAATGTGTTGATCACAATGTGGTAATGTGCTGCATGGCGCAACTTATACCTTTCTACCAGCCGAATATTGTTATATGTAAAATAAACATAATAATATATTCATACTGTGGTAGACATAGGTGTTATATTCACAAAGCAAACATTGGGCGGGGGATAAATATATGTATGTGGATATATATGTGGATGGAAATAAATACTTTACCATACAATTGCTCTTGTTATATGTTAATGGCGGGGCAAGGAGGGGGGGAGGTCGTGTTCCCAGATGACGAAGAATAAACGTTTTTTTTGCCAGGTCACGATGAATTAAAAGGAGGACTCCCTGCATTCAAAGGAAGGGCGGATACATGATATAAGTTATTTAATATCAAAATAGCCAGTTCACGATTATTGAAAATCCTTGATCACACCCACACTTAGTTCAGGAAGAATTAGTTCCTCATTCCCAGTTCACGGTAAAATGACATGCTTCTAACAACATGTCATATCTAAATACGAATCGAACATAAGACAAATAGTGATCACCAGTACTTACATCTGGACAAGAAGAAATTGCCAACTTGAGCATCCTCGTCGACGTATATCTTGGATTCTACCACGAATGTCCTACGAAACACGACCACAATAAGGCTAATCAACTGCTTGCCTGTTAATATGTCCATAAAAAAATTTCCGAACAATTCATCTTAATTACAAAACATAATCGGACAAAATTTCTCCTGTTTTTTTAAATGCTGTACATTTAACCAAGCCTGTAGTACAAACTTATGATCGTCACCATGTCGGTTCATGGTCCTACTAGTGGTATTTACCCAGATTCTATAAAACGAAATGTGAATGGTCCAAATGAAAGGTTATTATTGATCCATTCTTAAATATCTCATGTAACCCATACCAGAAACAGAAACCCAAAGTACTCACTCTGGATTTGAGTATAACATTGAGTTAAAAGAGCTACTTCGAATCAATTCGGTTCTCCATTCCTTGGCTGGAAAAAAAGCAAAACAATGTTCAATTATTTAGATAACACTCAATTAACAATCAATTTATGTAATCGACATAAATACAACTACAAGATATTATTATTTATTATTTAAAATTAAACTGACATGCATTTATTTAGTTTATATCTGCTCGAAGATTTTATGGAGGTCTTTTTGTTAGGTTAGCACATAAACAATTCCCGTCACTCAGGAAACAACAATAGACCGATCCAGGCTGTCAGTCATTCACTGATGTCACTGTAGCTGTCAAATTCATACTCACGATTAAGGAAAAAGGACTCAAGCGTGGGCGGGGCTTAAATATAGTGTCGGAGTATGGATAGGTCTATTGAAACGTTCCACAGGTATCACAACATATGCCCGATACTCAAGAATGAGACAACCATAGAATTCACTACAGAAAAGCGACATATAACTATAGTTCCCACACTTACTGTATGAATATGACACATCTTCATGTGCTTCGTCACCGTCCCTTCTTTCTCTGGAGCACAAAGACATCACTCAGTAGTCTAGGACGCTTGGCAGTAATTACAACGATATAAAGTCAGTGGCGGATCCAGGGTGGGGGGGGGGGTTAGGGGGGTTACATACGCTGTTGAAGTCGGCTTCTCCGAGCAGCGCCCCCCCCCCCCGTCGCAAGTTTTAGCCAGAGAGCACGCCCCACCCCCCCCCGCCGGTCGCCAGTTTATCAGAGAGCAACCCTCCCTTGGCAAAAAGAGAGCAACCCCCCCCCCGGGTCGCAAGTTTTAGCCAGAGAGCACACCCCCCCCACCCGGTCGCAAATTTTCAGAGAGCAACCCCCTCCCCTCTACCCCTTGGCAAATTCCTAGATCCGCCCCTGAAAGTTAAACTATTGCCACTTACAAATATTTGTGGTATTAAAATGAGTCATTTCCCTTTTGCGAACTGAGGGATCTCTCATGGATATGATATCGGTATCTCCGTTATGATAAATTAGACAAGTCTATGCGTCCACGCATTACTTACCTCCTATTTTCGTGTTCCACCCACTGATACATCTCTACTTTTCTTTTTAATTTCACTGCGGGAACCGCAATATTGTATACTTCATCAAACAGGGCCTGCAGATACAATTATATGTACATCAGGAGACAGAATTACACTATGGTTCATTTATCGATACTACCAAATATTCTCCAAACTTGAACATCAACGATATCGCGCCCTCTCCAGGCACCATCGACTCATAAACATAATTGAACATGCTACACATATATACATATTTTTTCGGGCACTCAACATAAAGATATAAACATCGAAATTTATCGCAGAAATGTAAGTTAATAGTCTCGTGCACGCGATTACACATACCTTGTTTGTTTTTAACGGCCCCGTAATATGCACCAGTTTTCCATTGTTTTCATCAAAAATCACTTCGGTGGAATGAAGCGGTCGTACTAAGCGCATGCCTTCTTCCAAGGATTTTGATGTTTGAACTGCTCTTCCCTAGAGAGAAGACACAGAAGTCAGAATTGCTCAGCTTTTGCATAATGCTTCGGTGTCAACATGTCTCAATCAAGAAGAAATTGTTCAAATATGCCTGGAAACAGACATGTTTTTTTTTTCTTTCCTATTGTTGTGTTATGTTCAAACCAAGCTAAAGTGTCCTGCATAAGAAATCAACGTAGAAACTGTACAGGGGCGTAACTAGCCGTACGCACGACGGCATGTGGATCGGTGGTTTGAGCCCTGCCATGTCTGTGTGGTCGCAGGATAAAGATCCCATGTCTTTCTTCGTAAAGAGTAGGAACATAGCTCCATTCTCCATTCCTTCTCCCATTGACGCGATATGACCAAAAGTGGTTAAAGCGTCCTGAACCAACCAACCCTGGCTACGCCCCTGAATGTATGCTGAAGTATAATAATACATTTTAGTTTGAATGAATATTGTACTTAAATAACCAGATAACAGTCCAGTCATAATAATGTGCAATGGTGATCTGCAAAACGCATATGATACCTAGCAGTATATTTATATGCATACTATATACAATAAACCATCACTTCAGGTTTATACTGGTACAAAACAAATCAGTCAATTGTATGCACTCACCTCATTCCAAAATACCACACCACAGCCAACAAATGCCAGCACCAGGCCAACAATGATGGCCACAAAACTAGTCTTTACCCTCTGCCATAGGGTGGTGTCATTATCAGTTTGGCCTACATATTGATGAGTCAAGGGTGCATACTGATGGTTGTCAGGAGTATTATGCATTCCAGGATCATTAGGATACTGAAATTACAAGTAAAAAATGTGATTATTACAACTGGAATGAAACAATTAAATCCTGTCTATCAAACCATGTTTGGGACATCAGGGTTCATACAGGCAAGGTTCCATCAAATTCAAGCCTTTTTAAGGCAAGCATTAGAAAAATTCAAGGACTTTTCAAGGACAATTTTTACCTTCTCTGGTATATTTTAAGCATACAAAATGCGAAATTTGGGACTAAATTGTATGCATACAATCTTTGATATGCAGAAATAAGGAATGACAACAAGAAGGCAGTATCCATGTTTATTTATTACCAACCAACAGCATTTATTGGAGTTAATCACTTTACTTTTATTAATTGCTACTTCTTCAATTCAGCCAGCTTTTGTTCGATTTTTTCTTGGGTCTTTGCCAGTGCCCGGTCCAGTTTGAATCAAGCACTGTTCATTGTAACTGCCCTATTTTCAAGCAAATGCAAGTACATTGGATCGACCTCAAGGCCCATATCTGTTTTTATGACCTTTTCCAGGCATCAATCAAATTCAAGAACTTTTCAAGCCTGTGCGCATCTTGGACATGGATATGGCCCCAACAGTTAAATCTTTATCAATCAGTATCCAAAATCAGTCATCTGATAGTCAATTGGTGTCAATAGAAATGAATAGCCCTGTCATCACCCCACAAAGATTCTTTTAGGGCTATATAGGATAGAAGTTCCCTGTCTCTGATTAATAGTCCTTTCAGGACTGAACAATTGGTCTAAAACAATATAAATTTATGCTTTCATAAAATAGGAGAATATATATGCTACATTGTTAAGACAAATTATGAATACATTTATAAGTTGCTACAATTAAGTGAAATACAAGTTGCTAACAACTAGGGTTCGATCTATCCAGGCTAATTTGCATCATATCTACTACATGTCACATATACCTGCTGCACTTCTAAGACACATCCTCCAAAATATAACCTTTCAGTTGGGGTATAAACCAATAGTAAATGTATACTGTCTATTAACAACTCCATAATTATATCAAATTGAGAATACATACAGCTACATAACTCATAGCAAAAATTATAATCTTCCTTTTCTGTAAGATACTGGGTACTCACATGCTCATGCTACAGGTTTAAATATAGTTACCAGTATTTTGTATTGCTGCAATAGGTTTAACTATTTGGTAACATGAAAACAAATTGAACAGTGTATATTTTGACATATGTGGTTGACAGACTGGTATATACATATAAATGCAGAACATGTATACTTTAGGATTTACCTTTGTTATTTTGCAAAGTTTAGTTTTATACCCCTGCCTGGAAGAACCAAGATGGTTGGATCATGCAGTTTAGCCTATTATATGAATGATGCATGAATGAAAAAGATAATTACTTAAGCTATGAAACCCTCTCAGACAATGACAATAGGGTTGGATGACACTTGCCCCAGATACATATATATGGCAGTAGGTGACATCACATGCCAGCCAGCTATAATTGTAGCAGAATACATTTATACAAAACTTGTAGATATATATATATGATTTGTTCATTAATTATTTGACCTCACCTGAATAAATTTAAAAGTGGCCAACAGTAATAAATATATATATAACATATTATAAAAATAATCCTATTTCTAGTAGTTGATTTAAGTAAAATATCTGAATGCTTGACATTGTGGAGAGGCATATTAATCTAAGTTATATATATATATATATATATATATATATTATCAGAAAATGTAATAGCTTGCTTTCTAAATAAACATATATAATATACAATAAGTATATAGCAAGTCAAAGAAAGGACTGGTAGCAAAACTCTTTAACTGTCCAATAGCTACACTCTATATATGAATGCTGACATTGGTTATACGAAATTATTACAGCCATAACATCCTTCAGCATCTAAGGCAATTTCTACCATTATAGCATTGCAATATCAATCACTAAAAAGTGTATCAGACCAAATGTTTCTGAAAGTAAACTGAGGCTAACCTAGCTAAGCTTCTCTCCTGCCCATATATAGAAATAGGGAGATGCTAACTCCCTTGTCGGACTGGTCCCTGTAGAACTAAGAAGAAGTGAAGACTACACCTCCAACCCTTGGCGCAAGTGCCCCTAGGCAAGCCTGCTAGAGAAGCGGGCTTGCCTAGGGGCACTTGCGCCAACTCCAACCCCAGCTTGGGCGTTAAGTTTCCGCCTGTGCCTGTGGCTGTGGGCTGGGCTGTCTGTGGCCTGGCGGCCGTGAATAGGTGAATTGTGTGATCATGCAGACTCGGTATATTGGCTGTGCCTGTGAACTTACATGTTGCCGATACATTCTTAATACGAAAATGAGATCTAAAACATTACAGTCACAAGTACGACATTTAGTGTTAGGCTTCAAATAAGTCAAAACAAGTTCGTGACAAGTGCAAGATTATCGGCAGCTTCGTGTCCTTACAGCTGTCACCACTGGGAAAAGCCCGTGCTTCCTAAATATAGAACACGCAGTGACGTAGTGACGTCATGTCAAATTTAAGTACCGAAATATCATAGTTCGAATGTCGCTATGGTTATTGTGCACTGCTTGTGCCTGCCGAGATACCTAGACATCACCCATATGTTAAATGGGATATACCGGTATATACGTTACTCTCACAAAAATGGATACGTTTTGTGCAATAGCTAGGAATATATATATATATATATTTAAGTATACGATAGTGTAATCAGTAGTTTGATTAACTAAATTAGGAGGTAATACCATCAACTGTCAGGTCCCTACTTTGACACAAGCAGTGTTTTTTTTTCCTGCAATTTCGTCGCTTGTTGGATAAACATAACCAAGTTTATTAAATCTGTCAACTGTAATGAATAAGTCTGTAAAATCCATGAAACTGCCGTGGTATAAATACGTCCTTATATAGCCACACATTTTGTTCTGATTTGGATTTGCAATAAACTTATTTGTTTAATCTAATTTTTCTAATATCTCACTGTTTTTTTTTCTCTTAAAAGACGAACTTGGAGTTACGGTTTATGAATATCGCCCCTGGTCTTTATGCTACCGTCTATCTTCACATTCTGTCTGTTTGACGACCCATCCATTTCCATTTATGTGTCTCCACTCACTTTTCACTCTTTCCTCCATGCCCTCTCTCCATCTCCGTCTCTGCACGCCCCCCCCCCCCCCTAGAGTATCGCGCCTAACTACCATGTGTTATAATACACTTTACAATAATATATTGGTAACTGCTGATTACCAAATTGGTCTGGGCGGCGGTTCTTCCTCGTCCTCCCACTCATATCGTGCAGGGAGCTTCGTCCTACTGTGACGCGTGACGTTTGCCGCCGCTCGCCATGTTGCTAGGCCCGGCGTTGCGACGCTCGGTCGCCCAGCGTACGCGCGTACTAGAAAGCCCATCCTCCACCAGTCGCTTTTAAGGTCATACGTGCACGAATCGCAGTCGCCAAACTGAACATTTTCCATGGGCCTTTTGTCGGCAGGATGACCACGCAGACGTCACTTAGGCGTAGTGCCTATAGGGCTATACAGTCACTACGGGATCTTATCGAGACCCCACGAGACAGGCATACTTATGTTCTACGTCAATGGGTGGCATCAACGGCCTGTACTTGCTGCCTACCTTCCGGTTGTTTGCCTTGACTCGCCTCACACAGAAGATCGGCTAAAGCTGTCCTTGACTGCACAACTAGCCACTGAAGTTCTGCGTATATCAAAATTATAACCATCCGAGTAGATTTATGTAATATATGAGCGGTTAGACAGTTGATAAACTAGAATACGTTTGTCTCATGAGTGGCTGTCAGTGTCAGGCAATCTAATGTGTTGCGCGGGGTTTTCCATGTCGTTTAGGGCTATAAAGTCTCGTTCGCTTAGACTTCCGGTTTACTCATTTTGGGGACAAACAAACGAAGCACGTGTTCGGAACGAGTTTAGAATCTCTGCGCACACTGGTATCCTGACTATCTGTGACGTAGGCGTGACGTGTATGTTACGCAAAGAGAGAGACTGGGAACCAGACTACCTGCGCAAAAGCTAGGCGCCAAGGGGTGGGTCCATTGCGGAAGGCCTAGCGATATGATTAAGAATATTTAAGAAATAGAGCTTCACAAGACGGATAGACGACATATTTTTTATTCCTTTGCGCCATCACAATGACGAATATTTGTTACGACGGGACAATACGACTGAGAAATTAACGTTTTTTTTGCATTTCCTACGAAAACGAGGCATTATGACGTCACATGGATTCTCCCCGGTGACAACGGTGGCGCTACGCTTCAAACAGAAAACTTACAAAAATGAAGATACTTGGTCTTTTTGAGATCCAAAAGTGATACGAAAACATCCAACTGGTCTTATTGTATTTTTACCATGTGGTTTAATGACGCATCCGTGTGCTGTTACTCCATGTACTGCACATTTTGACAGCGGAATGATTAAGTCGATCACTTGCTCTCGCCATTTTTGTTACCGCGGAGGCACGCGAACGTCTGTGACGTCACTCGCTGTTTGGTGAACTTGCGAAAGCCCGGGTGCAGGGCTAAATTTAGAACGTTATTTTTAGCTTTCGAGTGTTTTGAAGACGGATTTTTCCTCGTATATTCCCAAAGTTCTGCGCTTCATCGCCTCGAAATATTTTAACGTATAACTCCCGTAGCCATGTTTAGTGAAATGGTACTCATAGTCTTTAGAATAAACCTGGAAGAAATTGACTTACAGCTGCCTATATATACTACAACATGGAGCACATGTGTTTGTTTGTCCCCAAGACTGAAGTCTCGCGGCCCGATTGCGAGAACTGTATAGCCCTATGACGTAATAATCATCATGACTCGCATGTCTGCGCGCGGTAACTATGGTTACGTAACAACGCTCCTTATATGGACTGACCAGGCGAGGAAAATGCTGTTCCGTTTGTCCAGAAATATAAACATCGATGAATTGCCTCAAGATACAACGCTTCCAACAGTCTCATCGAACGGATCACATGCATTATGGAGAGATAAATGTCTTATCTTTAACTATATTATGATTTCATAGTTAGCAATGCCTGGACCAAAGCAAACCAAAAATAGTTTCACACCCACTCGATTGTTCACGCACAAACCGCGCAGCTGGCCGGTTTCTAAAACTCAAACGTTGACTACAATTAGTGTGCGTCATGCAGCTGTAGCAAGGCACCAGCGTGATGCGCACTCGTTCTAAGAGCACGTGTTTTTTTGTTGGTCCCCAAAAGGCCTAAACCGAAAATAGAACCCGCGAGAACTGTACAGCCCTATTCGTTCTCACCAGCTGTTCGCGGTCGTCTTGCTTTAAGCGGGTGGTATTTTCAAATGTTACTTAGCGAGGCAAAAGGTTTAGACAGTTGGTGCCACGCCAAAACACCTTTAGCTCATATTAATCTTCGGTGTTTCTACGCTTGTATTGTCGAGCTATAATGCCTAAATAGTAGAAAGGAATATATTATTTTCGCACATGCCGATTTAAATTCTCGGAGGAAATCGACGTCAAAGGGGAATTCAAATTAACGCATGTGCTTTCAGATTGCGACTCAAATTACCCATTGGCTTGAACTCAACAAAAAGCACTGAACCATGAGAACAACACACCTACACACCTACGCAACTGCATCAAAGCTCACCTGTCAATTTTGTGACATCATTGAGGAATTTCTAAATAACGCTCAGATGCAATGGTCCCAGAATTAAACCCGCCGGACCTCACTTTTGCTACTTTGACGAACGCGTTTATGGTGATATCGTAGAATAAAAACTCCCATTAAAATGAATTTTTATTTGTTTGTCTTCCCTTAACAAAGTTAACTCTGAGCTGACTGAACAAAATCGTGGCACGAACATTTTAACGTTATTTTTACAACTTCTTTTAGCTTATATAACAAGTAAAACTAGCCTAGCTGAAAGAATCAATTTGTGCCATGTGACCATTGTTATATAGACCACAGCCATGTGGAACAGCACCATTCAATCAGAGACTCAGTCAGTGTATTTGCTTGGGTATCCCAACCCGGACTTCCATTTGGAACCTATTTCACTCGTTGACGATCACGGACGGCCCAGGCTATGGCCGTTATTATTTACACACCTGCTTGGCGACAAGCGGACCACAAATCGCCCTTGTTTCTTGCTCACAGGTGACGTGAGAAGCGAGCGCCCTCTTATGTACAAGTGAAAATATCCATACGTCTGTGATCAGACCAGCAGGATTTATGGGTACATCGTTATAGCGGAACCGAGCGAAACCGAGCGAAACCGGGTGAAAAGTAGCGGAACCGGGCGCAAATTACCAGTTAGACCAGGTGCAGGAAGTTCAGTTTTGCTTAAAAGTACACTTATCAATGCTTCTGTTATATTCGTATAATATTTACGTAGAAATGTGAAGGTATTGTCTAGTAACAGAAGGATTTGTCTCCGAGTGCTGAGCCTAGTGCCAGGCCGCCATTTTGGTTGTTGTAGTAAGAATCTTAGAGTCACCACTTGGCGGCGCCACCGGCGCCGACTAAACCTTGTACATTGACGAGCGTTTTTTGCCAAATAATAAATTGTTCCGCTTGTTATTTTCTTGCATTAGTCGTTTTTGATTTTGGGGAATATATTCTTCTGCCCCACCCACAACTTGATCACGGGCGTCAATGTACACGGTTTAGTCGGCGCCAGTGGCGCCGCCAAGTGGTGACTCTAAGAGTCTTACTACGACAACAACCAAAATGGCGGCCTGGCACTTGGCTCAGCACTCGGAGACAAATCCTTCTGTTACTATAGACAATACCTTCACATTTCTACGTAAGTATTATACGAATATAACAGAAGCATTGATAAGTGTACTTTTAAGCAAAACTGAACTTCCTACTCCTTGTCTAACTGGTAATTTGCGCCCGGTTCCGCTACTTTTTACCCGGTTTCGCTCGGTTTCGCTCGGTTCCGCTATAACGATGTACCGGGATTTATCGGTTAGTTTGTTAATTTCATAAATTAGTCTGACACTGGAAATCCCTAAAATGGCAGCTCTTGTCTGTCGGTTTATGAGAAAGTTGACATCTTCCACTCAAAACATAAGGTATGCCTTAATACTGGACCTATTATGTAGATTTATCATTAAATAATAGTTTAATGGTTTTCTTGCAATTACTCCTAAAACTGTCCTTACATTTATGTAGAAATTACGGCCGTTGAATCCCGCCGGACGTCATATTATCGCCCACACCAAAGTTAAATCCCTCGAGTCGAAATATTATAGTTAGCCTATATTGCCCTTGACCTATATAGTTCCACGATCCCACCAGAGGGACAATAGCGTAATGCCCCACGTCAAATTTAACGATCATATGTATTTGTATGGCACATGATCCCATGACATACATATTATTCTCAGTAATTGTAGTTTAATATAGTGAGACGCTGAGAGGAAGTAAGCTTATTGACTTTGATCTATATATAGAGCTGATTGTGGTATATGAATATAGTTTGCCATATTATTGGTATGTGAGGAAGTATTCAGTCAGCATGGTTGAGGAATCAACCATCACATGACTTGGTCATGATTGGCCAGGGTAATTACATAGATCTAACATAGTTAGCGCCGATATGGAGCTTGTAGCAGGACTAGGTATTAGGGGGCGGCCAGTTCCTGAAGCTATTATGACTTTATGTCATCTCTCGTTTTGTTTTCAATATTCAGCCATTCGCTGAAAGTCAATAAATGCCTGGCATTGAGTGATCGCGTTAACTTTATATTGCTTTCCTACAAATGGTGGAACAATGAAAATGAAGCGAGAGGTGATGAATATTGTCTGGAGAAATTGCTTAGCCAATCAAAGAAATAAATACCAGATGAACGTCATAAAAGCTTCAGGAATCTAGTGGAGCATATAAACAATTTTGCATGACATATTAATTCTGTAAGGATCTCTAACTTGAGTCAGCGGATTTCAAATTTTAGGTCTGGTGAACTGCATGGCTCTTTCCCTTGCTCTGGTTACTAGTGTAGTCAAAGAGGCATCTACCAGGGCTAGGGTTGATGTAAGGAACAAGCTCTCTCTGCTGGCAGAGTGCAAATTGCATTGGTCATAAAATGTAGAAATATTGCAAAATTGAGTTGTTTTACAAGCTAGGCTGCTTAATGATAAATTATCATGAAGCTGGCATCAGAATCACAATGGTAGCACATCAAATCTTAATTCTGTTTACTCATCCTGGTTAAGAAATGTCACAACATTTTATGTATCTTCTGCATATTTTGAATGTTAGTATATCATTTCTTGCTGTATTTAAATTTCAGGAGACTACCATGCCTGGTGCCAGCACGTCATTACGCATTGATGGATGATGATGGTGAGGTTTCACACATGAAGACCTCAGTCACCATCTTGAATAAGGAACAGGACGGGAGTCTCTTCATTGATGCATTCAGTGAACAGGGTTTTAAGCTAAATACAGGAATTCGTGTGATGGGCCCCTGTGCCATTTTCCCACGTTCTGTGCTCCATTGGAATGTAAGCATTGCCTGCATTACCATATGTAAATGGTAGATCAAATGATAGTAATAAAATGTTCAATTTCTTTTACTAGGCACATCAGACCAAATGATATTATAATGCTCAAGCTCATTTCAGTCAATAAAAAATTGATCATTGGCATCAAATTATTGATATATTATAAATTATAGATATTAATTATATATATATATGTATTACTTTCCTTCACTTTATAGCAAAACTGTAGTAACATTGTTGCATAAGCATGATAAGTGATCTGCAAGTAGGTATGGTAATATATTTTTTAACCTGACAAGATGTACACATTTGCATGTGTAACTCTTTCAATTTCCTTCTCCAGGTCAAGGGTGTGGAGGATATACATGAAGATTCCCTGTCATTGTTTACCATGTTGGAACCCAAAATAGGTGATTTGTAACTGAAGCCTAAACTTAGATATCTATATCCCCCTAACTATGTATGTCACTGTGAAGAAATGGCTAAAGTAAAGCACAGGTGCCTCAATCGTGGGTGGGTGGGGCGGGAGCGGCTTCACTCATCTTTATATGACATATGTGTGAAGCCGGCCCCTCCCGCCCCACCCACCCACGATTGAGGCACCTGTGAGTAAAGTCTGCTTTTCTGAATGAAACAAAGTGAAGAGTTCTGCATATGACAAAAAATTTACTTTAAATGGGCATCGCCAATACTCTTTGTATACTCGTTCAATGCTGTCCTTGTATGTGTCCTTGATGTATGTATGTTTTAATTAATCCTTAATAAAGAGGATAATCTTTACGCAATAATGCCACCTTCTCTGGTTGCATGGATGGTGAGGGATTGTATCAGTATCCTCACCGTGTTTTATGTCTTGGCATGTTTCTGCAATTTCGTTTGTGTTTTTCAAAGATATTTTAGTTATCGGTGTTGGAGAACGGGAAAACATCAGCAAAGTCAACCCCAAGATTATACAGTACCTCAGGTCCAAGAAAATCAACATAGAACTGTTAGCAACGGTACGTTCAATCATCGGTATCTTGAAATACTTCCCTATTTGTGGTATGATTACACGGTTGATGGTTCACGCTTGGTGGAAATCTTTCCTGGCTTTGAAAGGGTATTCGAAAAGATATTGTCCGAACACAGACGTGAAATGCGGTATATCATGTATATATATATTCCGATACATCGATAATTATGTATCAACCATCCACCCGTTGTCATTCCTTGTAACAGTGAACTTAGCGATAGAAATACACCTGACTTAATATTACATAGCTAACCTTTACGTCTTTGTTTCAGGACCAAGCTCTATCTACATTTAACTTCTTGAACTCTGAAAAGCGTTACGTGGCTGGAGCGTTCCTGCCGCCCAGCTATATGGAGCTAGACACCGGCGACGAGTTCTCTCACTCTTCGCTATCAGACGTCAATGACCCGTACGTGCTGCCCGGGGAGATTTTAAGCACCGCTCTGCCCGATACCCCGGGGGAACTGGACGACCTGTTCGACAAGAAGAAGCGTGAGCCACCGCCAAACAAGCAAAATGCAAAGAACACACGAAAGGAAGCCGACTCGGAGAAATACACGGAGTAGGGACGTCAGTTCTGGCGCAGACAGGCATAATTATGCACACATAACGTTGACATCCTTGTTTTCTTTTGTACTGGAGGAGACCGTGCGAGAACAGATTTGAGTAGCAAGATTCATTCAAGCGAGACACTGTTCATGGAAGTGGTTGCAGCTCGCGGTGTTTTCTCTTACGCGATGCCTGAAGTAGCCATGTGGACAAAACGCGTTGTTCGCTGCCCGCTGCGTCCCCAAGCAGATGTCACTTAATTCACTCAACTACGTTATTTATTTGTACTACATTGTATATAAAGTGACAATTGTTTGAATTTATTTGTCTTTTCTTCGTGAATGTGTATTTTATATGTATATGGAATCGCCTGGTCAGTCAGGTTAACGCCAAAGTGGACAAAGGCTTTATCTTGGAAGCCTGGTTTCTTCGGGTATTGTCCAAATATCACGGCAACGATAAATTCCAAAATAACGTGTATAAAGTGTCGGAAGCCGACATAAGACCGACTAAACATGCAAGTCTGGCACTCTTGTCTGAGCATAATGAGCCGACCCATACATGTTTGAAGCGTTTAGCGTGTGTAAGTGAATCAAGAAAAAAAGCAAGCAACTGAACTTTGTATGTATCCGAAATTCGTATGCGCTCCAACGCTGTATGCTACCGCTGCTACAATGACCGTGTTTGAGACTTCCTGGTGGCGGTAATAAGCCAGGCACCAAAGGCGATCATGGTTTATTCTCGGGGATTTTAATGCGCGCGTTGGGGGTGATAATGGGTCTTGGTAAACTTGCATAGAATGTTTTTTTTCAAATGCCTATATATTTTTAAGATAACGAAGTCTATATCTTTTAATCTTCCCTTTTTTCCACAGATGCCAAAGTGGTTTGAGTCCGATGCATATGTTGCGCAACAACGTCGTTAAAATATTTCTATTTCATTGAAATCTGAGAGTTTTTCTTCATCTTCAGGTCGTTTGTTATTACGCTCAGTGTCAGACGAGCCTTACAGAGTCAATCACAGCATTTCAACGGACAAAAATGACGATGTAAAACTGCAACGAATGATAAAAAACACCAGTTTTATGAGTATTTTATACATTTTAATGGATAAAATCTACTCTCTACAAAAACTTGGTTTGGCTGTCATATATCATGTAATATAATACTTTAGATATCGTAAGCCCTATAATGTACACAATAACAACATTGTTAAAATGTCACAACATTATGATACTGGATAAATTCCGTTTATGAACACAATAACGAGAGCTCTTCCACACCGATAATTAAATGACCCCCCCCCCCCTTTCCATCCCCCACTAACACAAAATTAAAAAAAAAAATCAGCAGGCGATATGATTTTTAACTCATTTCAATAAGACAACATTCAGTTATGGACACGAACAATCGTTATTGAGAAAGGAAAGGATATAGTTCACAGCATAGGAAACCTGTGACACGTCCGTGAAGGCGACTGATGTATGAAACAGTAAGTACATTATAAGGGCTACTTACGGCTAGATCTTAACCTGACCAGTCTGGCTGACAGCTGACCTAGCTTCGGTATTGGTATCATGATTGTCATGATTTCCATATCGATGGGCAATTGGTTTATTTGTACCACGAGGGATTTGCCGCTATATATTAAACTGAACTAAGCTAGAGTGAGCGATATATCAACTGCTTGGGCATGTCATTTTAGTTACACCGTTCACTGTCTTCCAGGCTATTTTGACATCTGTTACGACATGTCTGACGGATTTCATAAGCAATACCCGGGAAAAGGATCAACCGTAGTCTAAAGAATTAAATCAATGGTGAAATGGGTCGCATCCAGTAAAATCTCCAAGAAGTGTTAACACAACTCACTCACACGCATTGGGTTCCTCTAATAAGCAAATTGCAACTTCCATAAACAAGAAACTGTGTTGTTACAACTAACGAACTGGGACCAACAGACATTCTTTTCAACAAAATAACAATTACTAAAGGCAGAAGGGAGGGGTGCTTATTCGATACTAAAGGCAGAAGGGAGGGGGTGTTTATTCCACACTAAAGATAGAAGGGAGGGGTGTTTACTACACACCAAGTACAGAAGGGAGGGGGTGCTTACTCCACACTAAAGACAGAAGGGAGGGGTGTTTACTCCACACTAAAGACAGAAGAGGGGCGCTTACTCCACACTAAGTACATAAGGGAGGGGCGCTTTCTCCACACTAATTACAGAAGGGAGGGGCGCTTACTCCACACTAAAACAGAAGGGAGGGGCGCTTATTCCACACTAAGTACAGAAGGAAGGGGTGCTTACTCCACACTAAGTACAGAAGGAAGGGGTGCTTTCTCCACACTGAGTACAGAAGGAAGGGGTGCTTTCTCCACACTAAGTACAGAAGGAAGGGGTGGTCACTCCACACTAAGTACAGAAGGGAGGGGGTGCTTATTCTACACTAAAGAGAGAAGGGAGGGGTGCTTACTCCACACTAAGTACAGAAGGAAGGGGCGCTTTCTCCACACTAAGTACAGAAGGAAGGGGTGCTTTCTCCACACTAAGTACAGAAGGAAGGGGTGGTCACTCCACACTATGTACAGAAGGGAGGGGGTGGTTATTCCACACTAAAGAGAGAAGGGAGGGGTGCTTACTCCACACTAAAGACAGAAGGAAGGGGTGCTTACTCCACACAAAGTACAGAAGGAAGGGGCTGGTAAAGCCAGTTCACGAAGAGCTTCTGACCTAGTCACACTGCCTCTTTGTACAATGGTAACGTCGATCGCTCTCATAAGGACGCCGGTTAGGACAACCACGGCTTGAACGTTTTTCCCGAGCTGATTGGGATTGTCACCGTCCTGCGCAGAGACTGCCAAGACTCTCCCTCGTGTCTCTATAAACACTATCCAGGTACACGTACGTACGTTAAAGCGAGGTAGAAGCTAACAACACGATAATAACAGAACACGGGTTAAGTACTTTCATATCCCATACATTTTTCAACCAAAACAACCCGCACATAACAAACACGGTTATTGTATTACCAGCAATACCATATCCTGTTTGGGGTTCGTTCCGGCGGACAGCGCCGAGTATGTAGCCCTATAGCGCATTATGCCAACCATCCATCCAGTGCCAGACACAGGATCATGGCAGATATATTCCGATGCATCATTTGTTCAACAAACTAACGGCGTCCGAGAAAACGTGAAGGTGCCAACATGTTCTTGTTTCCAAAGATTAGCTACGCCGCACTTAATGGAGGGAACAACTTATGCCACATCTCCAGCCCATATACCAGAAGAAATACGTGATCAGGAGTGACGTCACATACCAGATAAAACACGTGGTCAGAAGAGACGTCACATACCAGATGAAACACGTGGTCAGGAGTGACGTCACATGGAGAAATTGTAATCACCCAAGCGTTGAGTGTGTTTCTAGTCGTATACTTTGACAAATTTATGCTGGATAACATATATTTCGTTTTGAAGAACCCAGTTGGTGTCGCCGTCATTAACAAAGGTTTTGTACAAAGAGATTGTTCGTCAAATTGTTCAACGGGATAATTGGAGAAAGGTCAGAACGGTACCACTATATATATAAATATATATCACAATAAACGGTAGAAGGGTAAACTCAAAGAACCATCACTGAAACTGCAACCACGACGTAGATTAACACCGAACAGGGACTGTCACTACATCACACACACAAAGAAAACAAGGTTGAGGGCAAATTTCTAACAGACAAGTCGCCATTTCGGAACGATACAAGTCAACAAACCATTATACAAGACGCAAGTAGACACATAACAAGGGTAAATATGGTCAAGTATGTACTGACTTTTGCACCGACAATTCTGAGGGTTCTTGATGGTATATATCTAATGGAATTAACAAAGATTAATTAAGCTTCTTTCTTTACCCTTTTGGCAGGAAAAACATTATAGCAAAATCATGGGTAATGATAAAACCAACATGGAGCTCAAACAAGGCCGTTCTAAACGTTGAGTATACCCGACGTGGCAACGCATATATTTCAGTTCTACCATTATAACAGGACGATAAGTTACGAGTCCGGAAGTATGTCACAAACGAGCCGCAATGCAAAACAGAGAAAGTATCAATATAACAAGCAATCTATATGGATACCGTAGAAAACTACGTACAGGTAATTAGTTCATCTATTCCCGGTTGAGAGCTACGAGAGACAATGAAAGCCGAGAGCGAACGAACGCCTTCCAGTCAATATGACAAATCATATAAATTATGAACCAATTAGGTACCCTGACGGAAAACAAGCTGGAAGATGCGAACGTATTATGCGGTATGTATTATGGGAAGCCGTCCATAATAAACGTCCTGACAAATCTACAAACTTAAACATGGGACGAAAAGAAAACACTTATGTTGTAGAGAAGCCTGAGTTTCGCTTTAATGAAGCGTCAGTTGTAATATGTTTGATGAAACCCAGTAGCCTGTCTATTGCACTAGGAAATAATATCATACCGGCTAAGCCGGTAACAGTGACAACCCAAGATTCAGAGGTTATTTCTCACTAATTGTTACGTTATATATAGATAAGTGTCTATTAAAAACTCCAAAACTTACTAAAGCTTTATAAGCAACGTTACCGTGATCCATCCACACGAGAGACCCAGGTAGCTGTGTATAGATATAAATATCCTGGATTGATTTAACCGCCTATAATGTATACATAGCCGGTCCAGAAACCTTGGCTGAGCCGACAGCTAATCACAGGACAGACGGAACAGACATAACGTAAACATTGATCCGTCATTCATTCACTAAAGCACTAAAAGAATACCGGTTCAAAAATCTTACGTCGTTCTCGTTAGAACATTAACTCTTGATTGATTTCCAATTCTGTACTGTGATTAAGAAAAGCCAGTGTTACATGGGCGATATGCTATGTTACTGATAAAATAGTGTATCTTATAAAAACCACAATCCATGTTGAGGTTTTTGTATATATATAGAAAGACATAAGTCGCTTCTGCTGCTATTTCTGTAATATGTGTAAGACCCAGTAATATGTGTATTAATAAACCAGGCAAGAACTCAACATATCGAACACTAAATAGATTTAAAAGCCGGTTTAAAAAAAATTTAAATTATCCGAAAACGATATTTTAATCTCTCTGACGTATCTTTGTAAACATCATTATTCTTCGCGCTACAGACTGGTATTAAACGACAAAAGTGACACCTTGATAAAAACGAAAACTATTTTGTGTTGGACGCTTTCATGTAAATTGACCATGGCGAAAACAGAAACAAAAAAATTAAGTTGTAGGCCCCGTACTGTAAACGTTACAAACACGAACCACAACAAGTCATTGCTATACATATATGTCCCTGTCAGTGTATATACAGTGAAGAATTAGGAGGCTAGGACAAATATACAGGCCGAAGAGCCTTGTTAAATTGTTGATCTGTACAATTCATATGAATACCAGCGTCCATTTGGAAGTTCTGTAAGGGTCTATGTTGTTCGGTTGATTGCGGCGTATGTGCATGTATAATATCTGAGCATTCCCCCAATAGCGTAACACCAACATAACGACTCAGGCCGCACGGCACTCGCGTACACCCTATTTACACAATCCAACATGGGCTGTACATTGCTACGCCGAGACGTAAATTAATAAGTTACTTTAACTAAATGCAGCTATACATGGTCAAACGATTTGATCTTTTCACGAGGAGAGCTAACGACGCAACCGAAACCTGAAACCATTCTAAGCTAACACACGATATAACACATGGCGACCTATCTCTGCACAACATAACACATGTGTCCGCCTGTTTTACTACACTTTATACACATCAGTAATTCCTAATAATATTCAGCTAAAACCTCTAATATTAAGCAATGTTGTTGTGTACGTATACGCTAAAATATACGTATATACCCTTATGTACATTACATCAGGTGCGAATTCGTTGCTGCCTCTAGTGTCTGATGGTTAGTTTATATACATACACAGATAAATCCAGCACACACATGGGACAAAGTGTCAAACAGTCCATGCGGTTAAATAGAGCACAACAAGTCCACTGATGTGGCTCGATCAAACCTCTCACTACAGTGTCGCCACCTTACGGCAATCGAAATAATTCTTTGCAAAATCCGGCTTTACAAACGTAAGTGTGACTCCCAAACTACCCCGTTCAAACGGGACAAAGTATTAATCAGAACACGTATCACCACTGTACGTAACGACTAAGCGTGTCATGATGTCAAGGGTCATTTATATACAGCGTATATCTCTCCAAAGTGGATGACGATGATTGTTATGCCATGATGAGGTCACCAACAACGTCCTGGTGAGAACATCCGGGGAGTGGACAACAGGAGGAAAATATGAATAATAGTAATAACACGAGGGAAAGCAGGGACAGCGATTAAGGTTAGAGGCAGCACCAACACGGCGTGATCGGCCTCAGAAATACCTCGTCATCATGTTGTAGATGACTGAGCGATGATAGGGGTCCTGCATGTGGGGGTCGTTCATTGCGGCGGCGGCGGCAGCCGGGGTCTGGAGGTAGTCGCCGGCCATGGTGCGGTCCTGCAGCCCGGGTAAGGCGGCCGGAAGCTTGTTGGACGTCAGGTACTGCTTATCGCCCATGAAGCTGTAGGCGCCGTGCTGGGCGTAGATCGGGTTGCGGCCGTAGTCCCGCTCAGAGTAGGGTATCTGCGGTGTGCTGGTGGGCGGCATGAAGGGGTTGGGCGCGCCGCCGAGGTGCTGGGAGCGGAACATGGCGTCCCGGGAGTAGTAGTACTTGTCGAGGCCCAGCCCGGGCGGCGGCGGGGGCGGCATGCCCATCCGACTGTACATGTCGGCCATGGAGGGCGGCGGCTGCGGCAGCGAGCGGTAGTCGCTCATCTGGGCCGCCCGCCGGTAGACGTCCTCCAGCTGTTTCTGCGTGGAGGCCGCGGGAGGCGGAGGGCCGATGCCCCCGGCATAGTTCGACCCCGCCGCCGCCGCCGCAGCAGCAGCCGCCGCCGATGGGTTAAACGTCCGCGACGACATGTACGCGCTGGCGACGTCGTAGCGGTCAGTCGGGGTGGCGATGCTCTGCGGAACGGGCGGGAACCCGCTGGATGGTTCGGTAGACTTAGGGTACTGGCTGCTCGAGTTGGGGTTGAAGTTATACTCGGCGCGCGAGGACGGGTAAGGCGTCCGGGCGGAGTCTATTTCAGAAGGCATCAAGATTGGCGATGGCTGCCCCCAGTGACGCGAGCGATCCTCCTGTGACGTCATCCAGTGCTGCTGCTGGTGTTGCTGCGAGAGCGTTGTCGTCATGCCGACCAGGGACTCAGTGACGCCCGGGTAGCCAGCCCCGGGCATGAAAGAAGCAGGAGGGCGCCTGAAATAGTCGGGGTTGCTGACGGGGAGGGAAGGCAGCGCGGCACCCTGCTGATACGCCGGGCGGCCTCGCTGGTCCTGGGCGGCCAATGGCGGGTGCGTGAGCGGCATCGAGCCGGTGTCCGGCAAGTACTGGCCGAAAAACTCCCGGGAGGGGAAGGCACCACCTTCGCCCACGCCGGCGATGAAACCGCTGGAGCCAACGGCCGAGTTGGAGACAGGCCGGCTTGAGGACGAGGCTGGCTCCAGGGCCGGCGGCTCTGTGCTGCGGCTAGGCAGGTACAGCGGGGGGTCGGCCGCCGGGAGGCTGCCTCCGCCCTCCGCCGCCGCCTTGCTGATGCTGTTGAGGCCCGCGTAGTGGCCGCCGGGCGTCGGAGGCATGCCCTCCGGCGAGTAGGACGGCGCCGAGGTGGCGGGCGGCACGGCCCCGGGCGTCGGGGGCTGCATGATGGGGTAGGCCGGCGGACAGCTGGGGGGCCCCGACGGCTGCTGTTGCTGGGAGTAAGAGTTCTGCTGGTGGCTTAGACTGTCACCCCCAGTGTAGCTGGACGGCGTCGGGGGCACGGAGAGAGGCTGGGCGAGATCCTGGTGTGGAGTGCCCGGCTCCTGCACGCTGCTCGGCGGCGCATACACCGGTGACGTGTACGAGTTGTTCTCCAAGTACCCGTAGCTGGACGAGGACTGCCTCGTCGCCATAGAGTCAGGCCCCAGGGGCTCGTTGCTGCCGGGAGGCGCCGGGGTGGGCGGCGTGGAGCGGGAAGGCGACGATGGCGGCGGAGCCGGGGCGGGGGGCCCATTGGGCAAGCTGTCGTAATCGCCGTCAGGTGGCTCCACGCGCTGATAGTGCGGCCGGTGTCGATGGTCGGGTGAGAAGAGGTGATTGGCCGGCATCGCATCCCGCGCGTTGATGGGCTGCTCGTAGTTCGGGGAGCAGTACCCAGTGACCGGCCCCGCGAGACCCTCCTTGTGCTGGGACATGATAACCGGGACCTCTTGCCCTGGGTGGTGGCGGCCCCCGGCCCGCTCCGGGTACCGCTCGCGGGGCTCCGCGTAGTGCTCGTTAGAGCGCGGGTCCCGGTAGTGGTCTGCGGGCGGAGGCTCGCCGTACCGGTCGACAGACGGCGGCCCTCCGTACGCGTCATTGGACGCGGGCTGACCGTACGCGTCGTTTGACGCGGGCTGACCGTACGCGTCGTTGGACGCGGGCTGACCGTACGCGTCGTTGGACGCGGGCTGACCGTAGGAGTCGGTCGAGCGGCGGTCCCGGTAGTGCTCATTAGAGTGCGGGTTCCGGTAATATTCGTTATAATCGTCACTGGCGCGCCGCGTGCCGTCGTAGACATCGGCGGACGGGGCGTGCGCGTGGGTGTGCGCGTGGGGATGGGGGTGGTTGGAGTTATGGTGCACCTCGGCCGGGGAGGTGATGTCATCCAGGGCGGCCTCCTCCTCGCCGCGGTCCATGGCCTGGATGGAGGGCGTTAGGTCCTCCACCAGGTCGTGGTCGCTCGGGCCCCCGCCGCCGCCGCCGCCGGCGACGCCTCCGCCGGGGGAGTCCCGAGGCACAGACGGCAGCGCCAGGCTGCCCACGTCGTCATCAGAGAGCTCCGACACCGGCGACTCGAGCACCTTGCTATCGTCGCCGTCAACCGCTGGGGACGCCACCGCCGCCCGCGGGACGCCGCCGGACGAGGGCGCCACTTGCCGTGGGGAGTCCTCGTCGTCGTATTCCCTGGGGGCGCTGGGAGGCTGGAAGGTGCGTTCCTCATCCTCGCCGAGATCGTAAGCGTCCGGGGCGCTATGCCGTCTGCGCAGGTCGTCCCCAGCAGGCGAGGACGGCGACGAGGGGGACGGGGACGAGGGAGACGGAGACGAGGGAGACGGAGACGGGATGGGGCTGGCCACGGCCTCCTCGACCTCCTCATCCTGCTCTTTCGACTCCTCCTCGAGTGGTACCATTTCGGACTCTTCCATTTCATCCCTTTCAGCCTCTTCCATTTCATCCCTCTCTTCCTGCTGTTCTATGTCCTCATCTCCTTGCATCTCCTCTGACAGCACCACGTTATCCTTTTCCTTGCCTTCCCCTTGTGCCTTCTCTTCCTCCTCCTGCTGCTCCTCCGCCTCGACTGAGAGGGGCGCCGGGGAGGCCTGTCCCTCCTCCGAACCACCCTCCTCGGCGGAATGGTAGTCTATAGTCTCGGCGCCCTCCCCCACGGCCTCTGGCTCAGGCACCGATGCCGGCGGGCTGACCACCGCCTCGGTCTCTCCCGCCTCGGGCTGGCTCACCTCGGGCTGGCCCACCTCAGGCTGGCCCACCTCAGGCTGGCCGGCCTTAGATTGCTCCGCCTCAGGCTGCGCCGCTTCAGCTTCAACCTCAGGACGCTCCTCCACGTTCTCTGGCGGAGCCGTCTCCACTTTTTCCTGCTCCACAGAGCTTGATGGGGCGGGATCCTTAGCCTTCGGACTGCCCTTCGTCGACTTCTTTTTCTTCTTTTTCTTTACTTTCTTCGTTGGCGAGGCTCCGGATGTTGATGTATTCGTCAGGCTTCCACTCTTTTTACCCAGTTTGTGTTTGAGTTTCTTTTTCTTCTTCGGTTTTGTTGCGACTTCTTCCCCTTGAGACTTCTCCACGCTGACGACTTTCTTAGATTTACCATCGCTCTTCTTCTTTTTAACCTTTTTGATAGGACCTTCTTCGGACTTTTGTTCAATGGTAGACTCGCTCTTTTTACTTTTCTTCCCCTGTTTTTTCTTCTTGCCTTCCGTGCTTTTCTCAGCCACCTCTTCTGAGCTATTTTCTTTGGCGACAGTCTTACCTTTCTTCTTGGATGTCTTTTTCTTCTTTTCTTTTTTCTCCGACGGAACCGACAGAAGCTTCTCCGACGGAACTTCTGTTTCTGTCCCGGACCCACCTTCTGCGGCGGCTTTCGGAGAATTTTCGCTCTTCGCCACTTTTACTTTCTTTTCCGCTTTCTTCTTCTTTCGCGGTTTCTTCTCTTTTGCCTTCTCACTGGAGTCGCTCATACCCAATAGTAACATGGGGGACTTTAACCTATTCAAGCCATCGACCTTCATGGAGAAATCTTCCCCACCCCGAAGCTTAGTCCTGGGCGACTTGCATGGAGTGAACTTCGGCAACTGCAATGTAGCCGTGTCATCGTCGTCGTTAAACTCGTACACATCTCCCTTGTTGCTAGGGGCGCTACCACTTCCGGTATCAGCAGCAGCAGTGCTCAATAGCGACACCCTTTGGGACGCGACCATCGACGGGCCACCACTAGATGATGATGGCGGCACCAAAGACACCGACTCCGGACGGCCATTTTCAACGAGACGACCTGGGCTTAGATCACCCTTTCCCTCCGCGTCAGACGGATCCTCGTCGCCGGCCTCTCGCGCTGTCTTTCCCAGCTCGGGCTTGCCGGCCTTGACCCGTGCCTCGTGCCTCTGGATGTGGGTTTTGAGAGCGGCCTTCTGGCGGAAGGCCTTGGAGCAGATGTGGCAGTTGAAGGGCCGCTCATCTGTGTGCTGACGATAATGGGATTTCAGGTTCGAGGCGTAGCGGAACTCCTTGCCGCAGTCCGCCCAGTCGCACTTAAAACGCTTCTCGTCTGTGGCAAATGAAACACCAATTAAAAACCATATAAGTGACTATCTACTTCATTTTAATGATAAATGTGGATACATGGAAAGGCTGATGTATAGGCCTTTTTTTTTTTCATCTTAATTAATGACGAGTAAATCGGTACCAATAAGATTTGTAGTATCCTATAAGATATACATATATATATAAATAAACTTTAACAGGTCAAATGTTGTTGAAATTTAATCCTAAATACACCACTAATATATATGTATATATATACATTAATTCATTAACTGCAAATTATGAAACAATCTGGTGAAAACAGAATCACATTGGAATTTCTTACAGATTACTGATATTTATCATATGGTCGCAATGGCTGACAATGCATGTACTGAAAATCCGCATTTTACAACCAACAGTTATGTTATATGATAACAGTATGAACAGGCAATATTACACTGTGATTAATTAATATTGTGTTACAGACGTCAATTTCATTGCCGGGAAAGCCAAAACAGTTTTGGAACTATTTATATGCTTGGATAAAGGTTACCTTCCTCTTAGTGAGTGTCACGGTAGCAAACTCTGTTCACACATCTTTTAAAAAAAAGGTTTCTGCGTATATAAATCCTTTCTTTTGTTAGGAAAAACTATTTTGTTTAAAGGTAAATGTGCTTAAAATCAATTACCATAAATCAAACTACATGGATGTAATATTTCCTGTTTCATTCGCAATTGGCTGTTAGAAATCGAAATTGCGCTTTTAGTTCATGAATTGTCGACCCGCCCATGTGCACTAATTAGCAATTCCTCTTGACACCTTGTTCATCAGTATTATGTATTATTACATCACAAATAATGCATGTCATAAAGAAAGGCCTGCAGAACAGCATACGAAATGGAACCACTTACCTGTGTGAGTGAGTTGGTGTCTCTTGAGATGATAATTCGTGTAGAACTCGTGTTCACAACCCTCGTGATTACACTTGTACTGCTTAGGTTCCTGACTATGGCAGCGCTTCTTGTGCCAGTTGAGGACGCGCTCCTCCTTGAAGAGCTTGCCACAACCTTCCACGTCACACGGGATATTGTTCGTGGCTTCGTGCACTTTAATATGCAGAACCAGCCGCTTGTTGCTCTTGAAGATCTTGCCGCATTTGGGGCAAGGCAGTTTGAGATTCTCGTGCATTTCCATGTGTTTCTTATACTCCTCCTCGTTGAAGCTTTTCTTGCACTTGGCGCAGGACATTTTCTTGTCCTCCTCCATGTGGACTGTCTTTGTGTGCACACGGAGCATGCGCTTAAACTTGGCGACGAAATCGCATTTGTCGCAGGAAAATGTTTTGGGCTCCTCGCCAGAATGCCACCGCTTCATGTGCGCGCGTAAGACGCAGACGAACTTGAAACGCTTGCCGCATTCTTTACAAGTCCAGCCCGTCTTCTCCCCCGTGCACTCCTTCTCGTGTTCGACCAAGAGGTTAGCGCGGAACAACACGTTACACTTCTTGCACAACTTGCGCCCGCAGCGACTCGGGTGGTTGTCCATCATGTGAGTTTCCAGCTCGGCGCTTGTTTCGTTGACAAAATCGCAATGAGCGCATTGAAACACACTGTGAACAGTCATGTGTCGCCGCAGGGAAACTTTCTTCTTGGCCCTGTAGCTACATTTAGGGCAATGCAGAATCCTCCCATCCTCCTCGTCGTCGTCATCCCCTTCGCCGTCATCCACGGGATCGCCGTCTGCGTCGACGACATTCTCGCGGACTTTACTCTGGGGTTGGTCCCCACTCGGTGCCTCCGAGGAGTCAACATCCATTGTCGTCCCATCAGGAGTAACCTCTTGGTCCAGCTTGGGTGCAGGGTCCGCGCAAGTGCCCTCGTCACCCTTCGCCATTGCAACCGCTGATTGCAAACCTCCATTAGTCTGCTCGTCTTGTGTGTCTAATTTTCCATCGCTCGATCCAGTGGATGTTGTGGCAACTTTGCTCGCCGCCGCTTTATTCTTACTTGTAACGGCCGCTTTGCTGTCTTTATTCTTGACGGCGCTTTCAGGTTTCGTAACTTTCTTAGCCGGTGGTTTCTTGGCTTTCTTTGGTTTAGGGGGTGTTTCTTGCGAGTTATCCTCCGGTGGTGATGCCTTTTTTTTCTTGGCTTTCTTCGCCTTAACCTCACTCTTTTCACTGTGAGGCGGCTCGTCTTTTAACGGTGTAACAGTTCCTGAGTTGGATTGGTCGGGGGCATTTGCCGAGGCTGATGGTTTGCAACTACTCGTAGACATTTCCACATCTGCTTTGTCACCAATGGAATCAGGGTGGCTTTCTTTAGGCGTTTCAGAAGTCGAACTATTAACTTCAACGGTACTATCAGAAGACAGACCCAAGGTAACGCTGCTTGGATCGCTAGTAGCAGTCTTTTTACCAGTCTTCGCCTTGGACTTGCATTTACGTTTAGGTTTTACCGCAGCCTTCGCCACCTCTTCCAATGCCAAGTCTTTCAAATCATCAAGGGAAAGACCTTTTCCATCGTCCGAATCAAGGACCTTATGTTCTTTTTTCTTCTTCTTCTTAGCCTTAGGGGCGGCGAGTTCACCGACAATGTCACTCTGAACGTTTTCTTTCAGCGAATCTTCCTTTTCACCCTCTACAATTTTTCTTTTTCGTGGTTTCTTTGGCTTTTTCGCTTTTTTTGCCTCTGCTTCTAGTTTTAACTCTTGGTCGCTATTTGGAAGGGAAATCTCCTTTGATTCATCGGAAGTCTGGGCATCTGCTTCATCGGAAACCTTGACATTTGCTTCATCGGAAACCCTAACATTTGCTTCATCTGAACCCTTAACATTTGCTTCATCTGAAACCGTAACATTTGCCTCATCTGAAATCTTGGCATTTTCTTCGTCGGAAGGCTTGGTATTTCCCTTTCGGGCCACTTTAGCTGCTTTCGTCTTCGCTTTGGCCTTTTTCTGCTGAGGTGCTGCTTTGCTAACCTTAGGGGAAGCCGCCTTCCCTCCCTTGGGTGATTGTGTTCGGGCACCTTTAGGCGACGCAGAGCCCTTGGGCGACGCAGAGCCCTTGGGCGACGCAGAGCTCTTGGGCGACGTCGCTCTGGCTCCTCTGGGGGACAAAGCCCGCGAGGCTCTGGCGGGGGCGGCTCTCGTCCCCTTACGGGTAGCTCCCCCAGGCCCCTTCGGCGACGTAGCTCTAGTTACCTTTGGCGAGTTAGATCGCTGCCCTTTGGGAGATTCCGCTCTAGAAGTCCGTCGCGGGGAGGCACACCTATTGCCTTTGGGTGATGCAGATCGTGTCCCTTTCGGCGAAGTTCCTCTAGCCGGCGATACATTCCTCACGTCCTTTTTGCCACTTCTTGTTTGGAGATCCGCTGGAGAGTCAGCCCGGGCAGGCGACCGCCTCGGCGAACGTCCAGGCGAATCAGACAGCGCATGCGCGGGAGACTCCACCTTGCTGGGTTTAGGAGAGCGTCCCCTCTTCGCAGGATGTGCCGCCTTCTTAACCTCAGCTTTTTCCCTCACGGTGGATTGAGAAGAGCTGGTAATGGCATCATAATCCTGTGGTTCCTTTTTCTTCCTCTGTCTCTTCGGCTTGTCGAAGGCTATGGCCTCCCTAGCGACCGATGCCTCCGCTGATGGGGCCTGACGTGAAGCCGGGAGACAGTGGGCGTCGCTCTTGCTGGCCACGAGAACCACATGACAGTCCTTACTGATAAGTTCTCCATTGATGGCACTGGTGGCAGTGTCTACACAGTTAGTGTTCACACAAACAGCATCCGCGACCTCAGCTATAGCGTTGGAAGCTGCCTCTGTCAATTCCTTATCCACTTCTTGGCTTTGGTTTTTAGATGTTCTTTTGTCACCTCCCTCAAGTGGAGAGGCCGGCTGCACACATGTCCGGTCCCCAGGATCAGGATTATCCACTTCACCATTAGCCATGCCATCTTGGTAGACAACAGGCCTGGTGCTAATGTCTTTTTCACTGTCCATTGCTGCTCACAGCCCCGATAGGCAGGATCATCATCTTCTGGTATGTGGTGTTAGGTGTTACCATACGTCTTATGGCCGCTACCGATAAAAGCTGTCTGGTGCCTCATTTCTCTGCTCAATCTGAAGAATAACAATATTATCATTAGAATCATATCTGGAAAATATATATAGAACACATGCCTAGGGATAAAAACATTTCTTGAATTTCAACTTGTCCATTGGGCAAGCTATATCAATTGTCCATATACAAACATTTGTGTTTTCCATGATTACTACTGTCAAAAAATGACAATTATTAATCCTTTAATATATTGGTAGCACTAGAACATAGTCAAAATCCTTTGTACCTGGTTGGAGCACCTCAACATATATATATGCACTGCAAGAAGAAAAAGATCTATGTGGCCAGGACTGGCCTGCCAGGTTCCAGAAGTGGCCAGGAGTTGGTTGTTGGGGGGTGGTACGAGGCGATGGTTATGGTATTGAGGGGCTAGGGGGAGGAGGGTTTACTGAAGATGTTAGAGAAGCCTGCACTAATTGGACTGTGGTCACCATGCCAGGTTCCAGAAGTAGTCTGGAGCAGGCATGTAATGTAATCATGATTACCAGTACTTTCTATGACTTTATGCCTTAAAGTAACTATTTCAACAAAAATGTAAACATTGGAAGAGCAGGGCCTCACAAATTTGGTGAGGATGGTTTCATGAGTTCAGAAGTCAGGCATTTCAAATACCAGCATTCTATATGAAGCCTGTGCAACTTAGTTGGGAGAGAGTATTTCTGATTGTAAATTTGTGCATTCACTTCCTGATACTTATGGCTACAACTGTTGGTTAGGCTGAAAACTGTCTTCTCCACTGTGATCACTTTTTGAAGAAAACTCCTCGATCGTGATCAGTTATTTTAAGAATTAATTCAAAATAGTTACTTTAATATGAAAAACATATCAGTGAAATACAAATATGCAGCATTAATTCTTATTTTTCTGGCAGAGAGGGAGGTGTGGCGGGTTCAAGAAAATTATGGCTTCTATATTAAATGGCAGGTAAAAAAGGAAGCCACAATACTATGTGACATAGAGATATACATACATTGCTGTACTGCACTCCTAAACCCAGTCACAATTATTTTTATAACAACACCCCTTCCAGTTAATCTTCTTCAATAACACAAGCATCTACCACCAGCCCACATCAGCCGCCACCCACCCACTCCCAACATACAGGTTGCTCTGGATTAATCCTAGAAAGCAATTGCATTACATGGGAATTGACTTGATTGGCTCTGAACAAACAACACATTGCGCTAAACTCACTAGTTCTTAACGAGCAGACGTCTAAGTGTGCATCATTGTTATTTACACCTCTTGTATACAGTTGATATAAGTGGGGCTGTCTATGTATTTGAGTCAATACACAATGACTAGAGAATGCAAGTGAAAGGTTTTAACTTCGGGGCAGCGTGTCAATGCTATTCAACGGCAGAGCTGGAGAGACTATAACTAGCATAGCAGCTTTGTCTAACTGAATGCTGATGCTATCACAGATAAGTGGGGAAAATAAGCTAGAGCTGCATCAAAGACTCTGAAGCTGTATTACAGTTCCATTTGAGTGTGTGATGATAGTTGAGCGAAACTGCCCATCCTGGGCCATCCTTCTATTATAAATCAACCTGGACATGATATTACCAATGTAAATAAGACTTTTTTTCCCAGAAAAACAATAAAAATAATTGGTTTCAGTTCTTATTCTGCCAGTCTTTTATTTAGCCATAACCATAGAACATACAGAAATTTATTAAAGACACAAATAACATAATTTAAAAGCATCTCAATATATCTCTGCATTAAAAAAAGTTGTAAAATAATGGAATGGACCAGAAGAATGGAACCACATTGGGCCAGAATTTATTTTCATTGAGACAAGTAAAACTACCTAAAAGCATTTTAATATACCCAAAAAGTTCATTTAATTATACTGTACTTGATCTGTTGATGTAAACAGATACCATTGGAGTGTCACCAATAACTCAACATTGAAAAAGTTGTGAAACAGCGGAAGATGTCGATATCTAATTGTACTTCACTTGATATTGTAATATAAACTTTTAGGTGTCACCAATGACTCAACACTGAAAAAGCTGAAGGTGTCAATATAACAATAACGCAAGTTGGCAGGGCGTTAGGCAATTTTATTGGCCTGACATCAAGCGGTAGCAGCCCCCCAATTTTCATTATCCGGAAGGGCTGCTACAGCTTGATGAAGGGCTAATAAAATGCCTAACGCCATGCAAAACTTGCGCTTTTACTATTATTACGAGTTGAATCTAAATTTAAAGTGCTGTGTTGTCTTTGCTTCTTTGGTTTAATTTCCGCATGCAATGATCAAAGTAAAGCATTTTGTGGCTGACTGTCTGTAAATCGCAAGCCTTTCCACATATAGTTGGCCAGTAGCCTGTTTGATACCATATATATTGTTGCCAAGAAATATGGCACGTGTAACTATGACAACTAGGCAGGTAAGTGGGCCATTATCATGTTTCATTGTTCTATGCAATATCGCTAAGGCAACTATAGTCGATTGCATAGGCAGCAGGGCGGTTCTAGTGGGAATACAGCATTTCAGCAGCCTTCAGATTTAATGCTATTGTACTAGTTAACATGACCACCAATTTGTAATAATAGTTGCTCTCGAGATGGACCAGTTTGGTTCTAATTCATCTCAGATCCTATCTGACTTGGTTCTGTTCTGGTCAGATTAGTTTCTATTTCCGATCTTATTCAGTTCTGTTAGTCCAATTCGTTCAGATTTAGTTCAGTTCCAGTCTCATTTGGTTCAGTTCAGATTTAATTTCATTTAGATTTGGTTTTGTGCAGGTTTGAGTTGGTTCATTCCACTATATTTATGAATGCCATTTATGTTATGATAATTAAATATTGCATAAAATGTAATGCTAAGGCTGACTTTACTAAATTTCATGCCAAGAGTTGACAAATCTTATCTTTTTACAGATAACCATTTGCAACATACCAATTGGGTTTTATCGCAGACTTGGTATGACCATGTTCAACATTTAAGTTAGGCCTAGAGAGCTAGATTTTACATTAGGCCTAGAATAACCTATAGCCGGCTCATTTAAGATCTGCCGCCTCGCTTTTCAAATCATTTTTTTCTATACACCATATGTAACCACAATTTATACATTTATGTACTCCATTTCACAAGACCTTTATGATTTTAACTTACTTGAAAGTGTATCTTGCTTAACTCTTTGCCTACACATTGATGCGCTCCTGAATCCCACCCGCGCAGCCCACAAGACGCATATAAGTGCCGCCAGTGTGTGCATGCAAAACCCCGCTGCCGCACATATGCGTGGCCCCGAAACAGCGCTTAATACCTCCAGACGCATATATGCATTTGCAAACTTCATCGTGATTGGATAAAAGTTGAAGCTCGCCAACTTAGTCATCCAATGGAATTCCATGACATATATGTATACTCTAACTTATGCAGATTTCAGTATGCAAATTAGATGCAAATGAACCAGAACAGATCAGGGTTTTCCCAAGGGGCCCATATGGTTGTGTGGTTTTGTGGTTATGCCTGTCTGGATCATGGGCTTGGATCCAGGGCTGAGAGGGCTTGGGGCGGGAAATATAGCGTCACTTGCTGACTTAGCTGGCAAGATGGCTGCAGTAAATCCTTCGGAGAGTGACTCTGGTGAATCCTTTGATGGTTTTGATCAGGACTTAGATCCTGCTTGGATTAAACCACAGACGCTCAGATCAGTTGATACGAAGCCTGCCTGCATCACATATTTACCTGTGGCAGGCTGGCTTCGTATCAACTGATCTGAGCGCCTGTGGATTAAACTGATGTAGGTTGGATACGAATTTATCGATGTCTATTATACTAGGAGACATTTCAAAGGTCTGTTTAAATAATCTTAGTAGCTGCAGTAAGCGTATTGCAGCTCAACCTGTGCATGCAGCCATGCGGCAGAGCTGGGCTGCTCCACGCCTGCTCTGGTACTTAAGCTTATAGCTGTGTGTGGTATGTGTGCTGGAGAGCTGTGTTGGCAGCCAGCCTGGAAAGTGGTTGGGGTAGGCAAAGAGTTAATAACAGTACGAAACAATAGTCTTCAGCATAAAGTATAGCAGACGAAAGTGTATTGACAGCTACGTTTTTATGAAGCTCTAAGGTGAAGGTCACATTACATTTTCATGAATTAAATGAAGTAAACCCACGGAATAGTCTAATATCAGTAACAAGCAAAGGGAATAGAGCATTATTTGTCCATACAAATTAAATGTACTAAACAGTCATTTTAGCCTCCAAAAACAGATGTCAGAAAAATAGTTTGCATGTAGATATATACGCATATGACAGGCAAAAGAGACACCACAAAGACGTCAGATGCATATTTACAGTCACAGCAGCATTGTAAGCTCACTTCAATTGATAAATCCATTGGCTCTGCGTAATATGAAACAACCATAAGTTGGCTAAGCTGCCCAGACCCAGTGACTGTCAAGCCTTGGCCAGGGTTTCATCGTCAATATCGGACTCCACTTCGCAGCTGAAGGCTGCACCGATGCGACGATATGTGGACATACGAGAGTTGGCATTAATCACACAAAATACTACTCTTTTATTATTTATACATTTTAACGAGGCCCATCAGCGAATTAAAAGGGAAAACACTGCACAAACCTCTGTGTATATTCCACAGTTGTATATCAGGTATATTTCCTTTCCTGTCTGTTCGTCAACTTGATAGCACATCGGGCTGACGGAGAAGGCGTTCAGCCATTGGTTAAAATTTGGGCTTCCAGCACAGCGCCATCTGGTGAGTCACGTCAACTTTGCAATCTTTGCCCAGAGGGCGCAGCACAAAAAAATGCATTCCGCTTGAAGGTTTGGTTCCCACATGCTCCGCTAGAGTTATAGAGTTGTCAGTTTCTGCATCCTCAGTCTCTAAATGGCTGCAATAGTAGTACAGACAACAGAAAATTATAACGTTGAAATGTCATCTGTTCTCATAGTCTTTAACCACTATTAGAGTGGTTCGATAGTTGTAGGATTTAGCTGAGGGTTTCATTCTTCATTATATACAGCTTGCGATGGCTACTGCATGGTAGCCAGTATACATACCCGGAGGGGGTGGGGGATTCATTGCAGTGCCGGACTATATATATTCCAGTTGATATCGAAAGTATTAAAATAAATAGCCTCCATATACTTTGCGATGACTGTCAGTGTCTAGTTTTGATGCCTTTTTTAATCAAAAAATTCTTTTAATCACCACAAAGTCACGCATTTTTCTCATTTTGGCGTGGGCGGGAAACACCCCAATCACTGTAGCATAGTGTTCGCCCCCCCCCCCCCAGTGGCGGATCTAGCGGGGGGGGGGTTAGGGGGGTTGCCCCCCCCCCCCTTGGGAGAGCAAACGCCCCCCCCCCACTTGTGAACCTGAACATACACTGTTAAAGTCGGGTTCTCTAAGCCCCCCCGCCGTCGCAAGTTTTCAGAGCCCTTGCCGCCCCGCCCCCCCCCCCCCCGGTCACAAGTCTTCAGAGCACCTCCGCCCCCCCGCCCCCTCGGTCGGAAGTTTTTTAGAGCGCACACTCCTCGGTCGGAAGTTTCAGAGAGCAACCCCCCCCCCCCCCCCTTTGGCAAATTCCTAGATCCGCCCCTGCCCCCCGCCCCCCTGGGTATGTGTAGCACCCTGGGGTGGGGTGGGGTGCCGGGGACTTGGGGGCTATATGGTTTTTAAGGGTTCAGCGGAATCGGTCTACCCTGTTTACCGTGGCCGGGCCTCCAAAACGGTTAAGGGTGCTGCTCTCTTTGCCATTGCCGGGCTCTACGTCGCATTTCCACGCAGACCCGCTTGGTGTATTCTTTTTTCCCGGCAAATCTGGGCCACTGAGCCTATACCGACACACGTGTGTGCCCAAAATATGACATCTGGCTGGGAACCGGCCTAGAGGTGCTCGCAGCATATACAAGTTGCTTGACCGGCTGGTTCCAAACGAGAATATGATACTAAAAGCAAGTTCCAAAACTAGTGTTTTTCCACTCTGCTAGCAGAGGGAGCTCGTTCCTCACATCATTATAACTTGAAATTTCTCAAGCATTACAGGGCGTCCAGGGCGGCACCCATCCGAGTTGTATAATACTGCCCTAGCACTTTATGTAGACCCCGCGGTCCCTCCAGCATCTTGCATAGACGAACGGATGCCAACCAACCGTGTTTCCTCCACCTTTACCCCCTTTCCGGCGTGAGCCCGCATTACTTTTTCATATAGCTCATCGGCCGTTCTAGGTGTATAGCTTGCTTAGCGGCCACAGGTGAATACACGGGGAAGGTGTGCCCCCTCTTTCTTTAAACCATAGTTTGATATGGTCTTTGTATTACGGACTTGCTATGGTGTCTGATTTTCCGCCGTACACAGGATGACGTTTGTAAATCTACCCAACGTAAAAATATATGAACATTTCCCTCAGGGAATTTGATCTTATTCACCCAATAAATAGTCGTATACTTAGAAACTGACAATTAGAACTTCATTTTTTGTTTCACTGGCAATGAAAAAAACCCCGTTTAGGTCTTCTTATTAAACTGAGATGTTCATGAAAAGCAAATGAGATGCATTACCAAATATTAATTTTCATTCCTTTAACATTCATAATAGAATCGTAAATCAATCAGAAATGTAAAGAAACCTACCTGTCTATATGAAATTCCAATTGGTTGGAAATTGTTCGTGGAATAGTTTCTTGGATATGATAATACATTTGTTTCATGTGCCCGTTTAAAGTAATTCGACCGCGTACACAGCGAGTAGACAAGACTGAACTTATGTTCAGTTCATCGCTCCTTTCAACTGGAAGGCGCCACTGTCTTCTGGGATCGCCACCTCGTTTCAAGAACAATAAGAACACCAAACGATGTAGTCGGGAGATGCAATACGCATTTGTCGCAGCGAGGTTTTTTGTTACTTTTAGGGCAAATAATTTGGTCTTGGGTATATTCGCCCCCTCCCCCCCCCCCCCCGTACAGAAGAATACAAATCTGCGGTATGATAATGAAAAACACAAGCACAAGAGGTGGTGTAGCCCCAAGGGCCGTATGCTATTCAGAAATAATAAGAGAACGCGGTTCCTCCGCCAAACTGTCTTCACCGAGATGCAGTACCGAAGTGGAGATCGTACTGTTATGGCCCCATTATTTTCCAGACATAACGAGTCATACGTATAATATATTCGTTATTTTGGAGCCATTTCTCTTCTTTCAATGCTTATATAATTAGTGCTGGACCTTTCTCGTGTTCTAAGACAGAGTAGGTTTCCATATGAGAAACATTGAAGAAAATTTAAAATGTCTATACATTATAACGATTGATAATGGAAGAAACAATGTTGTGGCTTCATGTAGTCTTCGTATGCGGGTCGAATGTCTATACCAAAGAAGTGTATTGTTAGAATCTGTTATAACGGTTGAGGCTATCCGTGTCAGAGTTTTGTGAAAGTTATTTTATTTCATCCAGATACAAAACTTGTAATAAGATCTTCTTCGTCCATGCAATTATTTGATTAAATCAAATATCCTAAAAATCGGATTAGTGGCAGTATTAAAATCAACTTTTTATTCAACATAGTATGCGTGCAAGCGCGTTTTCTGTGCCCTATGTAAACAATGGTAGTTGTACCATCCATCATGGAAAGTTCACTAAAAGTCATCAACAATATGTAGCCTGTAATATAGTTACCTCTTATATTACATATGTTGGACAAAACTAAGACTAGCAGGAGATAAAGGTCTCAGGACAGTCAATAATGCAGATACGTAGAATATGACGGGTTCCATCGGGGTTATCGCCAATCAAACTTGCGAGCGGGCACGTGCTGGAAAGCACGCCTCCAATCTTGTGATTCCTTTAATTCTAGAAGTATCTTGGTGATTTGATCCAAGCACAAACTCTTCGATCCCAATTTCCACCTAAAATAACAGTGAAGAGAAAAGCATATGGAGTTTAATAAATAATTACTTGTTTACTTGTTAGCGCCAGCATGTATCAACAATCATTTCATATATTTGCGATATCTTATTTAATATCGACCTTTGCGATATATTATTTCATATCGACCTTTGCGATATATTATTTCATATCCACTATTGCAATATCATGTATATAAGAAAAAGTCCATAAAATCTACTGGGTGTTAATATAACGAGCTAAACTTTTTCTACTTCTATGGTATTAGTAGAATATTTCTACCGCTTGAATTATATGTACTTCAGGCGTTAAATGAGAAACATCCCCAAAGATGAATGCTACCGAGTATAGACCGATTAAGCAGTACCGGTTGATCTATTTATTTAAAGTAGGAATTTGGAGAAAATTGGCGTGCAAAACAACTCGCAAACCAGTCCACTGTGTTTTAAAATACACCTATATCTGACAAGGGTTTTTCTCCATCTACAGAGATATCTAGATCAATCGACGATGCGCGCCTTGAAAAAAGCGGAAACATCAACCATCAGCCATCCTTCAGGGACTCGTGTAGGTTGCTGAATTGCGTGTCCAGACCAGGGCGCCCCCTGACGTGGTTCATGGTTTCAAGTGGACCAATGTGAATGGGGACTTAATTATCTCACCTGAGGTAAAGGTCCAGCGGTAGCTTGGCGGTGCGCAGGCGTTCCTCCTTGGCCTTAGCCATCGTGACCGGCTCCTCGATGGTGCGGTCGACAATCCCGCCGACAATATAAACGTCGTCGTGATCAAAGGACTTGAGAGTTGTGCGCGAATTGGGGGAAAGGTAAACCAGGCTCTCTTTCGGGAACACATCCGTGTAGCTCTGGTCAGTAACTGTGTAGGGTACATCGGCCAAGCTGCCAAACTTTTTGGTCAGAATATCTTCTACTTTGCCATTCTTCAAAACATTACATAGGTAGAAACTAAACGGCTCTTTATGCATCTTATTAAAGCCGTGACATTCGGAGAATTGTTCCACTAGATTGATCAACTCCCTGTCATTGAGTTTGCTTTCAAAGCCCAAATCGAAGACCAGAGGGGGACCAAAAACCATGGCATGCATAAGTTGATGATGCTGATACTGCAATATATCTTTCTTTTTAATAGGACGCACGCATCTGTTCACATTTTGAAAATTTTCACTTTGACCAGCTTTCGCCTCCTCTTCTTGCTTTTTCAATTGGGCCATCTTCCGGAGGGCCTTCTTAGCTTGATCACTTTTCTTATGGTTTTCTTTAATCATCATAAATCGCAGGTACTTTCTACGCGACGCGGTAGAGGGACATTTCTGCAGTAAGTGCAGCCAAGTCTCATCGCTGACGTGTTGCGGCACAGGATAACCCATGGACGACCACACGTCAAACTCCAGCTTTAACACCTGTAACTTCTTGCTCATCTCCGCATCAAAAGACGCAATAATATCTGACGGCGATGCATTTCCAGAAGTTTCACCATTAGACGTGACATCATTTTGCAGGGCGTCCGGGCGAGTCTCGGCTTCCTTGCCGACTGAATATGCCCGTCTTATCCGACCTGGGTTGGGAGGTGGTTCATTGTTGTTGTAGGTGGACAAGGTGGCGGTAGTGAAGCCAAACGTCGACGTCTGTGGGGACACTTGTAACCCCCGAGAGGATAGACATGCAGACATCTTCGCCATGTGGACACGTCTGATTACGGCGCATATTCGGCTTAGAAGAACAAGGCGGGAGCATTGTGCCATTGCAAAATCTAGCTACTTGTAACTTCTGTATTCCTCTGAAATAAGACCGTAAATAGAATGAACAACACTGTCAAATTCATAATAATAAAGATTACAACGGTGAATTATACAAATCCTAACCCATGAGGATGATACGTTTAGTCACTAGCGGTATACACGTCATAGGGCATCTGAGTTTCCAACTTATTCACCTGGCACGATATAGCCTTACAGGCTGAAATCGCCGTTAAGCCCCAGTCAAATCAACCGACTTATTCACCCTGGTTCTTCTACCAGAACCAGAAACAACAGCACACTTAAACTTATGCGTTATGTGCCCATAATACACAGTTGCCCAGATAGGTCACCAGTTCGCCTAAACAAATTTCACCAATAATCCCAAAAGACAAACTTAAAGTTTGTCCGCTCGCACTGAATCAGAAGCTGGTGACACTATTAGTATTCCGATAATGAAAACGGAAATTGGTAACAAAAATTGTTTTCAACAAAAAATGAGAACTGTTATGCAGCAGTCTTTCTTTTCGCCGTGTTACGCAATACACCATTCGCGTTGCATACGGTATTCGCTAGGTGGCAGCACCACTCATGGTTCCAAGTTCAAGATCAAAGGGAAAACATTGGGTGCGTTTCATTGGTAGCCCGAGCATATCCCCAAGGTAAACCGAATACACATTGGTATACCTCCCAACACTTCTTTTACCCAGGCCGGGTACGCGCGTGTTAGAACCCAAAACGTCATTATGACGAAAAAATGGAAAAAACCTTAGTAGAATGAAATACAGTTTTAAGTTTCAAGACTTTAAAGTTGCATGTCGAGCTCTTTCCCGCCAAAACTAATGGTCAATATATATATAAGAATCAGTCCTTGAATCATTCAAGACTTCTTTTATCTACACTCCACCCATACCAGACTGCCAAATAGTGTCAAATATAGCCTTGTCCGTGATATCAATTTACCACAAGTTTTCATTTTAGTGGTAAACGTCATCAGTTTGTGTGCTTCGCGATGCTTTGGTATAAGTAGCAGTGCCGCGACCGAGTTCTGTGGTGTCCCGGGATAGACACGTTTGCCACACCACAGCCGAAACGGCGATGTTTATCAGGTTTCTGTAATTATAGAATGAAACAATCGAGTTTTCTGCAAATTTTGATATAAATTTCGCCTAGGCTTAGTTTTGGCGGGAAAGAACTAGACATGCAACTTTAACCATCTCGGTTATCGCCCATGCTGTGACAACCCTGCTTAACATTTCCAAATGAGATTGGGCAGGGCTAGCCCTGGTACATGCCTCTCTGACCACGCTCGTAAACGGAGCAAGGGTGAGAGCCATGCGGCTCACCATGCCTAAAATTAGAAATTGCGGACCGGTGGCTAAAGTTGAAAGTTCTTACACAATAAATATGCAGTGCCTACCCGTCAATGTGTGCCACTATATTCCTGAAGCTTTCAGGGCTTTCATCTGACAGTCATTTATTTACTCAGCAGTGTATTTTCTTGTAATCCGGACGATTCGTATCATCCACCGCTTGCCGGAAGTAAACAAACTTATACGTGAGCACTCGCTGCCAGGCGGCGTTTGCTGACATCCGGCGAATGGCTGAGCATTGAAAACGAAGCGAGGGGTGACAAAAATCGCCTGGATCACAAGACAATATACTACCGATATACTGGTGGATCCATGTCTGTAGGTCTATCTTGGTTAAGTTAGCTTTAACTATTTTACTCAGATTTCGATACTGTTACTTAGCTAAAGCCAAGGACATGTCACAAGTTCACTATTTGTTACATGATACATATATTATACGGTTGTCTATTATAATCTACTATTAGCCATGATCGCAACCCCTGATATATTTTCACTTTGATAAATATGGCGCCCGGCTGGGGTTCAATACAATATTTTCCCCTTAACTTGGAACTTCGAGCCCAGAGTGGTGTTGCCATACCGATCTCGATGATAATGATGCAGTACATGTATACAGCTACAAGAGAAATAGTTGCATTATAATTTACTCAGAACCATTTTTCCCTTTTTTCATTTTCCAAACAAATAATTTTTTTTGACCAATTTCTATTTTTTATGTCAAGCAACAAAAAGTGAGAAACAGTTGGTTTGTTTTTCATTTTTCTTATGATCATTTCAAAATGGAAGACCAAATGCCCATTTCAAGTTATGGGAGCCAAACTGTTTCTTGAATCAGTAACTGAAACAGTTACTGTCTAATACTTAGATTTTGTCATGCTAATGTTGTTGAAAACTACTGACTTAGTGTAGGCCTAGTCCTGCAAGCAAGCCGCTGTGGCTACCGCCAACCGCGACTGGACCCATATTGGAGCGGACTACGTTACATCTATAGAACTAGACTAAGAGAAACTGTCAGTGTCAGTACTGGGCGATAATGAATCAATAATCAACCCATAAATCATTTAGAATCTAATCGATTCAACTCTTCCAGGCAGAGAAGAGCTCATCCAAGAATAGAAAATATGAGCGATGAATCGATCGCATCTGACGAGTGGGAAGAGTAGTTTCAATATGGCGAATGGAAACTTACCTATTACTCACAGCTTATCGCCCAACATTATCAGTCAGATAAATGGTTAACTACATATGTGAGCCCTCATGTACCACGCACATGCATTTCAAATAAGAAAATAAGGTCTTACATATGTTTCACATCATTTTATTCATTGTTTTATTCATGTATTTCCCCCTTATAATGCTTAAACCTATTTGATCACACTGAGCGAATATTGCATAGTTAGCTTCTGCTATGTTGGAATCGTCTCTACCTGTTCTCTCTTCCACCTACCTGGGCGGAAGAGCAGAAAAGGTCTTCCAGGAAGAGAAGATGCAAAACGATCGCACTGCTGCACTCTTACGGAAGAGGTAGACTTTGGAAGAGGCGAATCGATCACGCCCTTAATATCGCCCATCGTCAGGTCAAGAACTACAGTAATAGTAATACATGTACATTTACGTTTGCATTTATCTGGCCTGTTACAAACACCTGCTAAAAAGCACCTTTTTCTTTCTTATGGAGTTAATCACAGAGGACAATTCAAAGTCTAGTATGAGACCTAAGTCACACGGGACCAGACGGCAGACCGCCTCACCTTCTTCAGCATGTGAAACTGGTTCCAGACAGACTTGCCGGGTTGCCTGGTACCCGGCCCCCGGCGGGCTCACTCTGCCAGCAGAGGGAGCTGCTTTTGATACCTCACAGAAATGCAGAACAGGGATTTCGAGGATTTCACATGAAGTAAACAAACTAAACGGGAAGTGCTCGTGTCATTCGTGCGTAATATACTGATCAATTTGCTCCACAAATATGTTGGTTGGGCATTTCAAGGCACAAGACGCTCGCACGGGACAGCGCATTAATTATCGGATATATAGCTAGGGGTCTGGAGAGGGAGGTTCAGTATCGATGTTTCAAAATTCTCAGTGTCGAACGTCGATTTTTCACGACGTTCCGTGACGCTTTTTGGCTAAGTTCAGTGTCTTTTTTTTTTTTTTAAATCGGCGTCAGTGTCGCTTTTTCACTTTTTCACAGTGACGAAATTTGGAGGTCAATGTCGAATGTCGATTTTTCAAATAAGCCTGTGTCGCGTATAGATCGGATCGATTTTCCGACAGAGGGCCTACATTCTGCTTACGCTTAAAATACGCGTTCCGCTTTCCGCTTAGCGTTTCTCTTTCCGCTGACTATGCTACGCTATATATATAATTAGGAATGCAGGTGGAAGGGGGGGGGGGGGTGTGCGACAAGCAATATCATACAAATCTGGGGGGGAAGGCACTCTCTGTCTTCGACTCACTCGGCTAGGGCTTCATAAAAGCTAGCTTGCGTAGCGCCACCATGCGGGGAGCCTGGAAGGATGGGTCCCTACCCAGTGATGCACGAGGAAGCGCGACACACACACACACATAACAAAGTGATAAAATCTATATCTGAATCCCATAGGCCATACTGTTATGAGCGGGTGAAATCGACCGGAGGTCGACCCCTACTGGGGAAAACGGAAGAGATTGCCTGTTATGTAGGCATGCATGTTGTTGTCTTTTCGTCGAAGACTGATTACTGTAAGACATACATATATATATAATATGACCTACCTCTCGTTCTATGTTCTGTCATTAATTGACAAGAAGAATTGAACGTTTTAAAACGGAATTCGAGACTTTGTCGCGGCTATAAGTGCTGACGCCCACTGGACGCGTTCGCGGCGCGGTGACGGAACTGACGCGGCGACGGAACCGAGGCGGCGCGGTTCGGTCGCGGTGGCTATATAGCCCACTTAATTAGGCGTTTCTTAGATATTAGCGGCATTTTGAAAGCAGAAAGAAACCGGAAAGATTCTTCTGATGAGGACGCACTCATGCCGTTAGCAGCGTAAAGGCGTCGCAGAAGGAATAGGTATTTGATTCATCGCACTCTTCAAAGAAGACGCTGGCACTGGGAGAATACACACTCATACAGGAGTTGAAAATTGCAAACGATAAGAGATTTCGGACCTAAATTTCACTCATATTGACACCAGTGCAGTTTCAGGAGTTGCTGGATCTGGTATCATGTCTCCACCAACGAATTCATATATCCCAAGAAACATGACCAGATTTTTTCCTTACCCTTAAGGTGGTCCCGACCTCGCATAAATGTTTTTAATTGGTAGATCTACGTAAAGAGAAAAGAAGCCAAGGCTGTAAAGCACTGATAACGCTTTTTTCCGTGCTTTCTTACGCACCCCCCCGCCCCACCCCCGACCTGCCATGAAAATTCAATGTTGTTTTTGCATCGTTATCAAGGAGCTACAAAACGACCGTATCGCGGTTTCATTTCGGCCGATTGTGTACGATTGAAACCGCAAATGGAACTGTTAGTTTGTTCTTAGCTGTGTATGACGTGTTGGGCAGTCGGACGTTTTCGGCCCCAACACACGCCTGCCGCTTTCCGCTTAGGCCTACTGCATGCAGTAATGGTGTGAGGAACGGGGACCCTTTGCTGGCAGAGTGGTGAAAATTGGGGGGCTTTTTCGCGGAACCCTCCGGAGCAAATTACGTAAATGAATTACGATAGGTGTTTTTTTTTCTTAAAATTGAACTGCTGACACTTTTTTTGGACAAACCTAATCAGTTAAAAACAAATGCGCAGCGCAAAGCTGTTCATCAATGTCAAACACCATGGCAGTTCGCTTGGCCAGGAAAAAAGGATGTTTGGAACGATTTCTAAGATTAACATCAAACGATCGACCGATTTTCGGTATGGTTTGTAACATATGGTTAGCGGTACGACGTAACGTATAGCATTTTGTTCAGAAAAGTATGTCTTATTTATTTGCTTGGTAACCTAGGTGTGGCGATAATATGGTATTTTACTATTTACGTTGCCGTTGGTGCACGCCCGAGGGCCGAGTTGCAATGGGCGCATTTCTTTGCGGCGGGGACAAAAGCCCGCAGGGTACATCCGTCGAATGTCGGACAGTGGGGTAATCAGGTCGAAGACGACCGTCGATCGTTGGCAAGTGCCCCCAGGCAAGCCCGCTTTGAAAGCGGGCTTGCCTGGGGGCACTTGCGCCAAGGATATCCCTAGAACGAGGGTAAACAGCGTACTTTTCCCTCGATCAAGGGAAGTCGACTGACATCATAATTTTCATTTAATTCCGCTCAACCATTTATGAGGCATGTTGCAAAAGATATCATAGATCAAATTGTATAGAATCTTTTGATTCGTCAAAAGTTTTTAAAATAAGTTCAATATATTAGGAATAGGTCATGACTTAGCCCTGGTACATGCCTCTCTCTTATCCAAAAAGAGATAAAAAGATCATTTCCGGCCAAAATTAAATACAGAAAAGCAATGTGAAGCATGGAAAACGAAGTGAGAGAGGATACAAATCGCCCAGATTACAAGAAAATACATTACCGACAAAAGAAATAACTGTCCAATGAAAGTCATAAAAGTTTCAGGAACCTAATGGAGCAATTTGACGGGTAGGCGCTGGATATTTATTCTGTTATGACATCAACTTAAGCCACCAGTCCACAATTTCTAATTTTAGGCCTGTTGAGCGGCATGGCTCTCACCCTTGCTCCGTTTACAGGCGTGGTCAGAGAGGCATGTACCAGGGCTAGGTCATGACCTAGTTACATGACCTAGTCCACCTGTCTGACATTGCCCCATTTTAGACTTCCATTTTAAATGGATTCCACATTGCTTTTCGGTATTTAATTTAGGCCGGAAATGATCTTTTTATCTCTTTTTGGATAAAGAAGAGTCATCTTGTTGACAAGAAAAAAAATGGAAAAGACAACCGGAGGTTCCACTTTCCCGGTTTGAGTCACAAGTCAGGGTGTAGCTTTAAATAGGGCCTTTTCAGGTGATTGTGGTGTCACAGGGGGGGGTGGGGGGGAGGGTGAGACGAAAGTTACCGCTGTTGCCAAAATAAATTATTGCATCATAACGTTATATAAGTCAATACGTCAGGAGATAATTCAACTTGAAAGCTGTGTCGTCAGATGCTCTTTTCCCAGGCATTGTGTTACTGTGGCAAGACTGATAATGAGCTACTTAAGAATCAGAATCAGAATCATTTATTTGGTCAATCATACATAGCAGAACAGAACAAAAATAAACACACTATTGGAAAATGCCAACATAGGCACAGTAGTGTGGATTGATTGACCGAGGAGACCCCATTAAGACCACCGAGCAGTCGCTAGCATGGGAGCCACCTCAAGAAAAACCAAAAAAACAAAACAAAAAACAGACAAAAGGAAAGTCTATAACAGGCCAGTTGCATTAAAACAATATTGATATAAACCTGTTAGCGATGGGACAGGTACTAATATGTTACAGTTACAGTTAGCCGCAACAAAAACAACAAGGAACACATATGGTGATAGGGTTATCTCATACGTACATTACAGACATAACAATACTGTGCATCACAATAGTCCTGATAACCATTTAGAAAGTGGTGTTTGATATCAGATGTGTAACTTTCTAGCGAATGTGTAGATGCTTTGCTAATGATATGCGGGGGTGTATTATTTAAGTGTTGGGTGAGACTGTGTCTCAGCGTTAGTTCACTAAATTTGTGTCTAGTTTTCGGTACATGGAATGTGTGCTTTTGTCTTGTGTTATGATTGTGTAGGTCATTTATTTTGAGAAATGTCAAATGTTCTAGAAAATATGTGGGTAAGTTATTATTTTTGAATCGGTGGTAGAACTTAAGCTGTTGTAGTGTATGTATATCTTTTAGTTTTAATATTTTGAGATATTTAAACAGCGGATCGGTATGTGCAATATAATTGCTTTTTTTTATAATCCTAATTGCTCGTTTTTGTATTTTGAATAGCCTGTCTGCTCGATATCCCCAAGCCAGTATACAGTAGTATAGCTGACTCTGAAATAGGGCCATATATATGGTATACAGAATGTTTTGCGGGAAAAAATTTCCTAGCCTTCTCAGGATACCAACCACTTTACCTAATTTTGCGGCAAGTTTGTTTGTGTGACTAAGCCATGTTAAATGTTTATCTAATGTTAAACCAAGCAGATCAAATGTGTCGACACACTCTAGTTTGTTATTGTCAATATATAACTCTGGAAGTTTTACTTTTTTTCTGTGGCTTGTAAAATGCCATATATTTCGTTTTTGTTGTGTGTAGGCACAGATCATTTACTTTCAGCCATTTATTTATCTTAGACAATTCGTTATTTATGTTGATTCATTGTTACTGTTATTGCTTGTTATTGATATGTCCAGTGTGCTAAAAAGTGTAGTATCATCAGCGTATACTATGAATTTAAAGACATCGCAAGCGTGAGGTAGGTCATTTGTATATATAATAAAAAGAAGCGGTCCTAGAATTGAACCTTGCGGAACCCTGCGTGTGACAGGCATAACCTCGGATCTAGTGTTGTCAATCATAACATACTGTTTGCGATTGTTCAGATAACTTCTGAGAAGATTTAGAGCAGTTCCGGATACACCATAGTGGTCAAGCTTGTTTAATAGGATGTTATGATTTAATGTATCAAATGCCTTGGATAAATCCAGATATATATGTATAGGAATTTTGCCTTCATCTAGCTTTTGTATGGTTCTGTCTATCAGTTCCAATGTGGCCTGTTCAGTGGATTGTTTTTTTCTGAAGCCATACTGGCTAGAATTAAAAAGATTTTGCTTCTGAAAATGATCATACAAGAATTGAAATATAATTCTCTCGAAAATTTTCGAAATAGCTGGTAGTAGGGATATTGGTCTATAGTTATCGATATTTGTGTTGTCTTCTTTTTTGAAGATTGGAATTACCTTGGCCATTTTTAACTGGTCGGGAAAGATTCCTGTCGCCAGGCATTGATTGATTAAGGTTGTGTTATTTATTACTACTGCCACGTGACTTCACCCACACCTATTGTAAACCAATGATCACAGGCCAGGTTTCAGGTGATGTAAATTGATACAGCTGATACTGGTCTCACACCAAATGCAATAAGTTAATTGTACCAGACAGAAACCTGATACTGGGTAAGTATGACAGCGATTCATAAACATGCAGTAAGAGCCAGGAGAGCCAGCCACTGGTGTGACTCTTGATAAGAGCTGCGATCAGAGAGAGAGAGATGAATGTTGTTAGTAGTCGCGACTGCTTGTATAAACAATTTATTGGCTTGGTAGGGGCCAGGAGAGCCAGCCACTGGTGTGACACTTTATAGGAGATGCCATCGGAGAGGAAGAGGTGAATGTTGTTAGTAGTTGCGACTGATTGTATAAACAATTAATTGGTTTCGTTTGGCGGGACAGGATTAATACAAGGGTGGGGGGGTAGAGAGGCCAAAGTCTGGGTGCTGGGATGATTGGCAATGAGCAATGTTTGGTGTGTTTGAAGAAGTGATGAGTGTGTTTATATTCATAATCAATAAAATGTGCCTAATCGTGTTACCCTACAAACTGTAAACTGTTTGGGTGCTCCCTTTGGTTACAGGGGCTACCATAAATGTGAACAGATTTACAAGTTTAGAAGCTCACATCTACAAGTCAGTGGCAGCCAGGACCAAATAGAAGAGTAATACAGACTTTTTGAAAGCTTGACAAAATGGTCCAAATTTATTACTATACATTTTGTTCAAATGATGATCAGTGTTTTATAATGAATGTATAGCGTATACATATATATCTGAAGCATATATAAACTGAAGTCAGAGCTCACCGTATATGGAGGTAGCCTAACAATACCACTTTTCATTCCACTAGACATTTTACAGTATATTGACTTTATATTTTGCAGGTCATCATATGAGACAGCATAATCATTACTACACAGCTTCTACACTAAGTCAGAAGGAGACCCGTGATGTGCGATGGAAGCTCTACAGTGCTGTATGTTTGGAGAGACTACCGATTATAACTCAAGAAATGAGTGAAATAGAGTCACAGTTTCAAGAGTTATTGCATTCAGTGGAGTATGAATACAGTATGCTATCAGACCATGAACTACAGCATATCGAAGACCAGTAAGTGTAGTAGAATTAATTTGTAAAAATTTAAGGCACTAACTTAGTCTGTGAATGACCCAGTTTTATGACATGCATCAGTAACTTATCCACAAGTCTTAAGGTTCTTGCAATACTGTCCTTGGTTTCTTACTGCCTACTATGTGCTCAACAACCATTCAATGGCACTTCATGACTGTAACAGTGCAATATCTGACTGTAATGTCCGATTTCTCAGGCTAGCCATTGGTATTTATATTATATGTAGCATTACACCATTGATCAATTTAAATGCCCTTGTTTTAGGGGACTTTTTGAGACTATGTAATGGACATGATTTCACATAATACAAGTCTCTATCCAAAACGGTAATAATTGCATAGCTTCGGAAACATGTTTATGTACACATTGCATATCCCATTGCTTTTCAAGAAAATTATCAGAGCTGAAGAAACAGGATACATATGAGGAGACCGAGGCGGATGCTGTACGAGTAACTGCTGCTGAACTCGAAGACAAATGGGACGCAGAATTTCAGCAATTCCAGGCAGCTGACAGAATTACAGGTATGGCCACCCGATACAGGCAATCAATCGACATAAGTTTGAGGAAAATATTGCGCACCAGATCAAATTACTGCGTTGTTCCATGGCGTGGGTTGATTCATCACAGCCTGGTGAAGGGAGACCACTTATGACTTTTCAGAAGCCGACAAAAGCAATGACATGAAGTCGTCTAATCGGCATCTGGACAGGAAGTTAGTCCTGATGGTGAAGCAGAAGTTGGGTGAGGAGAGCAAGTGGGTAATGCCCCAAATCGCCTGGCAAGACGGCGAGTCACTCAGACAGGTAGGTAACGAGGTTTAGTATAAAAAAATAAGTTTAAAAATGTATTCAGGTGTATAAAAGAGGTCACTTAATTTATCCAGTGCGTCAATATTGTGCGTGACATGTGTCTTGTTCATTTGCGTTATAATATTCTTGCTCACGACAAATAACCAAAGAAATCACGCCCTCTTTATTATCCTTGCAATAGTTATGTTATTAAGTAATGCCCAGGTAGAAGGTTGCGATTGTTACAAAATGGTCTGGTCCGCCCTTGCAATGAAGTTTATTCTTTCGGTAAGAGTGTATTAAAGGGCATGGTACAACGTATTATAAACTACTTCCGAGCAGTGCGCAATCGCACAGCATCGTCATTTGTTCATGTATCTGCAGTTAAAGAGAAATGCCGGGCCCATATCATTTACATTTCCAGTTAAACTATAACGAATTAACTAAACATTACATTACAAAAAAATTTTTTTTTTAATCATACATTAGTGAAGTTCCAGGCACTTTTGCACGATCACCCAACTTGCCATAGGGGGGGGCGAGGTGGGGTGGGGGGGGGGGGTTGTGGAGTCAGGGGTCCATCGTCATCTTTGGCAGGGTGCCCAATTTTGATTCGACACGTAGAGTGGCGGGCCATGGTTCGGGAAGCGGCAGTCGATGGTGTAACTTGATACAGCTGCTGTCTTAGAAACTCACTGTCACTGAATGGTATATGGACAGGACGGCCGTACTACCGGTACCCAGAACGGCCGTATGGGTTAGGGTGGGTGGGGTGGCGGTCTATAGGGGTGGAGAAAGGAGAGGTGCGTGAAGCTAGCAGCCGGGTCGATTGGCGGGCCAAGTGCATACTGTGCAGCAGGGGGTGGGGACAGGGGATGGCGATGGCAAAATATGGTTGAAACAGCTTCAGGCTCCAGCCTCAGCTTTATAGTTTCGTCTGGTCCTCTGCCTATGTTATGTTTGCTGTCCTTTTTTGCACTTGAGTTGTTACAGCCCACAGATGAACATCATTTTGTTCTGAATGCATCGATGGTTCAAATGCGCTTGTCATTATTAGGTATTAAGTATTGGGCCGACAACTTGTTTCAAAGACGCACCGCTTCTCGCATGTAAACACATTTTTGGTTTAGCGGAGGGTCGTCGTCGGTGACGTCAACGTCTTGCGCGTGATTGGCTAACTCTGTTTACGTGTTCAGAACATGTCGACACCCGCCTGATGGGCGAAAATCAGTGTTTTATGCTGTTGATGTGCGATTTTCTTGATAATGGTTTCTTTTTAAACAAAACGATTAACGGCAATAATATTTTATGCCAACAGAGTTTAACTTTTATATCACATTGCAGCCGCCCGGTATTTTCTTTTCAATGATGCGTCGTTTTGCTGTCCGTTATCACAGCACTTGTCAACATACCTTTGCCAATTGTGTAATTCCGTTGAACGATCGTTTCGCCATTTCGCTTTGTCAACGCTACCGATTCGATTGATATCTTTGTATACCCTTAATTTTACTACATGTGATTACCGATTAAAGTGATACCCATCAGTGCTGCTATAATTGTTGTGTTTCAGTGTACCTTGAAATGGTTATTCAATTGCTATACAGAATTGTCAACTCGTCGGTACAACTAGTGTTCTCTCCGCTGGCCTTTCACAAACACAACTGAATTGCTGCCCAAATTGTCAGTAGAATAACTTTATGCTAGGTTACCAAGTATTGCGTCTTTCATTTTAGACAGCAGAAAGGACGTTGAAGGAGTTGTGTGGGAGCGGCTTACAAGCGCGGTTCCTCGGAAATGCGCCCTGTGGTTTTTACAAATATAAGTTCCCACCCAGTGAAAAAGATGCGCTGAATGCGGACGGAGCCAAGGTACCATATACGGTCGCGAAGCCCTAAGATCGCGCATGTACTATGGAATATAATAATATTTATGGTGATGTACGAACCAGCCGCCTGTATAAGGATGTTTTTGTTAAAATAATTGTTTCATGAATATGCTGTCTTTAATGGAATTGCTGCTTAATTATGTGGTAATGTTTAAGTACACCGTTATAAAAGTAAAATGTGTATCAGTTTTATGAACTTTATACAAGCATATGATATGGAAACGATATACCCTTAATATTATAGCAGCAGATTGCTAATTCCGTAATCGCTATACTTTATTATACGGATCAAATATTTTTTTTGCTTTAGGTTTTCTTCTTCAAGGCTCAACTGCAGAAGGGATCGCTTCAAAATGTTAGCTCAGACGTAGAAGACTTTGTGTGGACGACAACCACAGATATGAAGAATTACTTATCTGCCAGTTACGGAAAAGAGGTCAATAGGTTCGTTCTGGATTTTTAATTACGTAAATGAATTTGTGAGCAATCGTTGGCGTAGTAGAAACGACTAAGAAATACAGACACGTAGTACACCATTTCTCGTCAATGGGGGAGAATCTATTATAAATGCAACTGTTGTGTGCATTACTGCTGGTGCTTCGGTATACCATGCCAATAAATATTCCTGGACCGAAGTGTGACCTTGTTCATTGTGTCTTTAAGCCATCGCTGTAGAATTGAATACTGAAAACGTTTTGTCCTCTCGTGTAACTTTACGTAAAACCGATTTTTCGCCAAAGCACGTTCGATATAATGATTACAGGTTTAAAGATAGTCTCATAGCCGATGATTTAATATGCTCGGGTCAACTTGCAATACGTTCCAAACGTTAAAGCCGTTTTTAGATACGTAGCCACACATATCTTTTATACCAGAACCGTTCCGATTATGTTCAAGTGATCGGTGAGCTTTGCTATGCATATTCCGGCACAAGAAAAAATTAAATTAAATGATTGTTTGAATGCATCTTTTATATAAAACAATAAATCAATTGATACATTCAAAGCTTTCGGCTGAATGTGCTGCATAGAGGCGGTGCCTTCAAAACAATAACATTATATGTAATCTACATAAAATGCATGTAGATAATATAACAGACACATTACTTTGTCGCTGCCTGCAACACATAACTGACTAGTATTAATATATATCCAAATGGCTATTTGCGTAAACCTTCAAATTGCATATATGTTTGCTTAATTCCGTGTGTTCCCTATATAAAATACGATATTATGCGCATTCTTATGTACCACCGAAATACGATACTATTAAATATATACTATAAATGTTAGCTATTTTATATATCCGGCAGTATTTCATGCCCCGAAAGGGCAGGACTTCGCCATTCAACAACGTAACGTCAATTGTTATTGCATAACTATTTTAAATACTTTCAAGTTGGGACTGAAAGCATGACTTAACCAAGATCACACTATCAGATCAGATCTGTCGTAACCCCCCATGGCCCTTCTAGACTTTACACCGCCACGTTTCATGCCTGAGACATGACTGTATACGCTCTGGTCCATTCGAAGGGAAGGCTAAGCAGGTTGTGGTGTATATAACGGGTCCACGTGGGTTCGGGCCATGGCACCGGCATCCGGAGCCTGTCTCATGCACACCAATTCCGGGGAGGTTGATAACCTTCATTAAAAACGTGGCCTAAAAGAACCAACATTTCATTTCGGTTCCATTCGTTCCGTTAGTCGCCAGCCCCCGATACGATCACTTTGATCTCACACCCAAGACTATCAGGCATACATATCTACGTTACGGCGTACGGATAAGGCGTCCAGCGAACTATTAATGCATCTCCTTGCCATTCCGTGGATTATGTCGATTCATACTACGATATGACGGCAGATGGTGCGCGGCCGTTCCTGTGTCTTGCATGATTGATTGAACATTATCGTTAGCATCTTGACCAAGCTGGATATACTAGGCTAAGCCATAACAAACAGGACACACCAGGCAAGGCTGGACACACACAATCTGCACATATACCAGGCCAAACTAGACATACTCTGATACAAGGCCAAATGAACATCTCAGGCCAGGCCTAATTAATCGCCAACCCCACATGGACCAAACCACTAGAGTAAGAGATTGCAGAACTCCGTAACATAAGCATATTGCACACTATATCACAGCATTTATATAGCGCTAGAAACGTTTCAGTCAACTATCAGTAACAAAAAACTTTAAATTTTATACAGTCGTTCATATTTTCATATAGCGCACAACTTTAGCAAGAATAAAAAACCTGCGACAATACATGTATCGCAATACTAAACGGTCCTTTTCAGCAGATTCCCACTGTTACATACTTGTCTATATACAGAGAAACATTTACAGACTAGATCGAACACTATTTACACATTACCATTAAACTGTTTATGAACAACCTTTGATATTTGCGATGTTATCTTTGAGATGTCACATAAAGGAACCATGTTCAACAATTTATATATTAAGACCATGATATATTCGAACGATATTAAGTGAACCTGAACACTTGTCGATATTCACATTTAGTTACTACATGGACTATTTGGGATATTCAGTGATGTACGGTTTCCCTTATGTTGACCATCTGTAATTTTTCGGTTTATGATTCTCCAGTCGATAAAACTCGCCAAGATTCTGACCGAAAAATCTTGTTTCAGAGTTTAAATGCCGCAGGGCCGTTTTGTTAATAAAAAAAAGAAGATTACAAAGCCTTGCGTTCAATGCCTCAGAGATAATTGTGACTTTAAAGGCATTGCCCACTTTATAAACACATATATTCTCTTTCCACACATACAGTCCATACGATAATGACGTATGTGGTTCGACTACTAAATAAACTCCCCGACTCCTCATACAAGAATATCACCGTTGCCACCCCCCCCCCCCCCCCAAGCTTAACTTGACAATTCATACCTATTTTTCAACACACATCTGTACAACATGTTTGAACACACATGTATTTTCTGCATAATTCATTCACAAAGTCACGCCGATTTCATTCATATTTCACGTTTTGGCGCAGATTCGGTTGAGCATGATTTCGGAGTAGGCCGCGTTGATGTCCCCCTCCACGTGGTAATAGATCGGCATGTCCACCAGCTTGACCCCGCGACCTCCCGTACTCTGCATGTACTGCGTGAAGCTGGGCAGCACCTCGCGTACCTGCAACGATGACATAGGATATCTACCATACACTATCCCGCCATGATCATGAAACCGCGAAAATGTTGCTTCTTCGTTGTCCCTTTCTCTGTAACCTATGGCTTACGTAATCGTTCTATTGTACGGATATACATACATATAGAAATTATGTAAAATCAGGCGAGCATAAGATACTACATGTATAACAGTATCTGCTACGTCAAACAAAATCAACGGAATGTTTCAGTGGTTAATACAATTTAATGAATAAATTCATTGACTGTCTACGTGGGGCCTCCCCTTTCAAAATCCTGGATCCTCCCTTGTATTGATATATATTTGTGAAATCCGCCAGCGAATGCATATATGACACTTACCCTGTGGAAATGGCAGGCACACTTCCCTTCCAGGAAGTCTTTGTACCTGGCCATCGTCATGTTGAAGGTGGCCACCACGTCAAACCCTTGGCGCTTGGCGAAGTCTAGCAAACCGGCGTTGTGGATCACCAGTTTCCGTTGTTCTCGCTGCAACATTCATTATACATACTGACAGCCATCAACTGAATGATGTTTAACCATATATATCACTATATTGTATATAATGCGCACTGAGAATGGTTGAAAATAGTACGCAAATCGAAATATCTTCAAGAATGCTGATTGGTGCAAGTGCGCGATGACTGGTACCTGCGCAATTCCTTATCCACTTTCTACATATATATGGTACTATTTGGTGGTTGATTAATTCGGTCATGGTGTTGAGATTGTTTATGAGACTACTTTGCTCATTGAATGTTGAAATTGTTGATGAGATGTGAGGAATGGCCCGCATCGGCATGCAGGGTCTACGTGTGCTGACCAGTGTGAGGCAATGTAGTCCGTTTACAGGTTGATGGAAGCCGGCGCCTAGACTCTTGATAATCACTCGGATGTCGCCCAAGCCCTCTCTGGAATACAAATATACAATTAATATAAAAAAGTGGCCAGATATGAAATGCCAGCCGTGCTTGAGAGAGTTTTTTTTGCGTGTCTCATTCCCCTTACATTCTCCCCGCTCCGCAATAATGTAAAATTTACAGCAGAATGTTTAATTTCGGATATATATAGTACGTGGACATGCATACCTCTGCAGCGCCTTGGCAATGACGCTGATGTGGTGTGTAGCCAGCCAATGGACTCCTCCTACCACAAGGACCGTGTTGTGGTTATTCTCAAGTGGCTGAGCTCTGTTAGAGGAGATCAGATCTTACATATGCATAAAGTAATTATTATATACATCAGTTCTGCAGGGCCCATTTCCATGGTCTACTGATCAGTTTAGTAATTTTTTTTCAAATACTTCTCTTAGCCTGATTTTCCATGTTATAATGCACGGTCATAATTAGGGCGATCAGCTGATGATATCATATCAGTATCAATGATCAACAATTTCACTTATACTAACAATAATAAATCAACTCACTGTTTCATCAGTTGATATATTGCTTTGTCAAAGACTGGTCGCTGGCTGACTGGCAGCCAGAACTGCGGGTAGTACGCAAAACTGACACTTGTCCGGTCCTCGTTCAGATTAGTGTACACTTTGACGTCATGCGTCTTGTCCCACTCAGACAGAGAGCCATTTGCCTGTTCCATCAGATAATGCATGATTCCCCGGTTCGTCGAGTCGCCAATGAATAATATCTGTGATGACAGAATGAGCGACATCGTAGTAGGTTTATGCGTATGACATCAGCTATCTCCCCATTATAGTGATTCACACCCGTGAGGGAGAAATAGATTGTAAAACAAAATATCTTAAGTCTTATATACTTTATGGATGAAACATGGTTAATGGTTACAAATGGTTAATGCTACTTACACGACAATTTCGGTAACAATAATATCGTTTCCATAATGAAAGGCCCGCATATCATGATCCCACACTGACCTGCTTGCCGGCTAAGCACTGCTTCAGTTCTTCGCGAGGCATTCTGGGATGTCTGCAGCTCAACGGTTGCCACGAAGCCATCTGCCAGTCACATGATCGTCTGTCCGTACAATCGTCGCACGGTACAAACCACTCTCCTGCCAACAGAAAAAAAAATTCCCGCGTTAAACAAGTTACCCTCTTTCCGATCGCGGAAGACCGAGGCGTGCTGACTGCGTACCAACCAGACCTCCTTCTGGAACCGGTACATTTGATTCGCCGGTAAAACAAAATATTAAAATATTACATACATGTATAGTCATTGACATAAATAATTACAAGTTCGTTTATAGTTGCAAGGGGTAAATAAACTCTACAACATACCTGGAGCATCTCCCGACGTGCAGTCGCGAAGGGTGCCCACATGTTGTTGAAAGTCACCCCAGCCTAAGTATTTAGTAAGCTGAAGGCCGCACGGTAGAGACGGCTGGATCTGTAGCTCGCAATCCTGTAATATCGCAAAGTTAAACCAATGTACATAAGAAATGTTCACACCCAAAATTAATACATAAGGAATGTTCATACCCCAGATTAAGACATAAGCAATGTTCATACCCCAGATTAAGACATAAGCAATGTTCATACCCCAGATTAAGACATAAGCAATGTTCATACCCCAGATTAAGACATAAGCAATGTTCATACCCCAGAATAATACAAACGCACCCAATGCAACATGCGTCCAGAAAGACGAACGGGCGCCAAGAAAAGTTCTATTGTGATCCCAGGAGGGGGCGGGGGGGGGGGGGGCAGGGGGGTCACTCTTATACGAATCTGGTGGGGGTTTCCGCGGGTGCCCCTTGATGCCCGAGGGAGCGGAATTTGTGAGGAAAAAGATACAGAGCGGATATTTGCGACCGGGGGGGCTCTGAAAATGTGCGTTCATAGAGCGGGTTGCCGGGCAAGAATACCCCTTCCGAGCGATTTTGATCGTAAAACCCCCTGACCGAGCGGATTGTGGCCGTAAAACGCTCCGACCGAGCGGATTTTGACAGCAAAACCTTGACCGAGCGGATTTTGACGGCAAAACCTTGACCGAGCGGATTTTGGAGGTAAAACGCCCCGACCGAGCGAATTTTGGCGGAATAACGCCCCGACCGAGCGGATTTGGGTGGTGAACAAGGGGGGGGGGATTTACTGCGGACCCCCCCCCCCACCGGCCACAGCAATGGATTAAGTACCCCCCCCCCCCCCGGGAGTGTGATAACAACCGGATGTCCTCAGCCATGACCAACTTGCTAAAGAACCTTAATTTGCAATCTGCGACGACAGTTCAAAAACGTTCAATTAGGTTCTTCCTTAAAGTATTTACGCTTCTCAGATATCGTTAGTGTGAGAAAACATCTGTACGAAAATAATGTTAATTTACCATAAATTAAATGAAAACAATAGCTATATAGATCCGAGGGAATTTTCAAATCGTACAAAATGTATTAGGCTTACTTGCGGCAGTCTGCAGACTTTGGGACGTGGGCTGCCGACATTGTCTGACTGTGATCTTTCAGAAAGATCTTCCCGGTGGATGTATAGGGTGTAGGTGTTAATGATCCAGGGTTCTGTGTGCGTCACGTCCACCACTAAGATGACAATCTTGTTGTTTCCCAAACCCAGAGTAAAATTGGAAGGTCTGTAATAATAAGATATATGAATACATGTAAAGGAGCGCACAGTCAAAGCAATATTTGTTATATTCGCACTTATTGAAGACTACTCATTGAACTGCAGACAAAACTAGCACAATTAAGCTCTGTTCCATGGTTGTGTTTTCAGACTTCACGTTAGAGGTTAGATCCTCACCTTGACAAGCCATATTTCTCTTCGAGTCTCGCCTCACAGAAGCAACTCGTGGCGAAGGCCCAGATCTTGATAAGGAAGACTTCGTAGGGCACGGTGGCGTAGTAATCTCCAATGGTGGCGTTTAAGGACGGAGATAGTTCCAGCGATGGCTCGGAGAATATTCCGTCCAGACCGGACATGATAGACCTATCTGAAATTAAAATGGGTAGAAGCACAGTTAGGTTTCTCTCACTTTTTGCCGCTGCATGATGAACGCAAGAACCACTGACAATATATTCATGCTGTAGTTTCTTTACTAAAGAGACGGATGATTATTATAAATTTGATATATACTTACCATCGCTACATGTCTGTCGCACATACTTGTCTGTAAACAATCCATGAGAAACATATTAAACATTAAGCTTTGACAATACTCTGCTCGTAACGGGAAGTCTTCGCTATACTATATTATAGCGTCAATAATCATACCACATTATGTAGGTAACTATAAATAGTATCATGCAATCACGTCTATATTTGGTGTACATATTGTTCACAACCTGCATAACAATCTTAAGTGTTTTATAGTTTTGTTATAGTTTTGTATTTTGTTGTTGGTCTTAATTTATTATTTGAACAGTCCAGGAATAAAGAATATTCACTCATTCATGCACAGTCCAAATGTCTTTCAGACTCACCGTCCAATCCCGAGGAATTGTAGAAAATGTTCTCTACCAGTTTATTGTCGGCCTTGGCGTCTGTTTTGCTCTCTCCAAATCTAATATTGACGAAATGTTTTATAATACATTACATGCGCCTTGATATTTTAAAGATAGCACCGCCCTTTCAGCTATCTTAAACAACACATCTCAATATTCTTAGCAATAAACACCTTCTAACTTTTCATTCTCCGGCAATTTTGATACTCAACCCCCCATCGAATATAATAATATAACAATTAATAATGCATCATATATGTTTTTAGTATTATGTCGTTGCATTACGATTACTTACAATGGCAGATTCAGATCATCGTAGCTTCCTTCCATCACATCCTGGCTGTGAAAATAGCGTATCAACGGCAGCACAAGTGGATGCATCTGCGCCGTGTCGTGACACGTGTTGTACCCGTCGCCCCCCGGGTGACTTCCGGGTTGCCTGTCCGAGGCACTGAGAGCCTGGTCACGTGTTATTGGCTTGCGGAAGTAGCGCGAATATTTGTGCAGTGTACGGAGTAATGACGAATATCTGTCGCTCTCCTTCGACGGGTACAACTGCGAAAAGAAATGTTTATATCACATTGCAGTTACGTGATGGCATATGGCGACAAAAACACAGATATCAACCATATAAGATGCAGTTAAAAGAACAGACCAAAGTATCATCATGTTGGCAAATTATAACACGCACAGCAAATGATTGAAGCTTATATATATGAAATCCCTCAGGGATATCGCGTAACTTTTTTTTTTTTACATACTCACCTAGCATTTGTCACAACATAACTATAGAAACGATATATCTAATCTACATCAACCCTTCTTCGCAAAGAACATGATCGACATTAACGTATTATATTCCTTCCGATACCACAACGGGATGAACTATATTTATCTCTCTCTATATATGTACACACACCTGTTTAAAACCTCCGAGATGAAGAGTTTCTCTTCGTAAAGACACCAAATACTGCAGATCTCCGGGGTAGAGACACGATCGTTCTGACTGGAAGCCCCGACAGCGATGAGTACCAGCCTGTTAGCGACAAGCCAGCGACGCATATATATTTATAACTGTATCATGTGTAGCACTCCTATATAACTAGGTCTAACCACGATATAGTCGAATGGAAACAGTATCAATGACAAGGTAAAGTGTGACGTTGAAGTCATAATAATTAGATTTTGTTGCATATATATTGTCATACTTTACGCAAAATGATTCAACTACATTTAATATGCAGTTAATATTTGGTACCTTTGTGCCAAAGAGATTTCTTTAAACCTATTGGCCAATATGTCTTCTGGGACAATATATCTGAAGCGACTGAAACTCATCAAATAATTCGCAAAATAAATGAATAATATGTTTTTTTCGTAGTTGGGTTGTGCATAAAGGCGACTTATGTGCCTCAAGTCATGCTTATATAGTCTGTTACACTTACACTTGTATCAATATTTATGTTGAGTTCCCCCAGTGCTATTGCAACGTCGGTTGCTGTCAGTGTGGTGGCAGATACCATGGCAATCACATCGTCAACAATGCGGCTACGACTGGTGTCGTTCTCCCAGTTGTCAAACTTAACAGTGTCTTCCAGACCAGGACTCAAGTTAATCTGTGAAAATAAAACGGTTGAATAAAACTTGATGAACGAAAAAACGTGCGTTGGCGTGAACGATTTCGTCTTCCTAATATTACTAAATATAATAAATAAATACTACATTACTAAATATTACTATTACTGCTAAACAAGCGTGTTCTTGTTTATCGCAACATAAGCATGCATTAGTTAATAATTTCAGACTTTTGCCGCTTCTTACATTATTTGGCGTGGATACACGCATAACAATACGAGTTCTTACTTCAGTTATCACAGGATGGAAAGATGAGTTGTAGATTAGATCAAACGATAATAATTGGAAGCAGTTGGAGCACCTGAGAAAAAAGAAAGATAACATGGAGTATAAAAACATATTTACGTCGTGGCGAAAGCCACCAACCAGCTGACATCATGCATGCAACATACACTTCTTCTTTTATATCAGTTACCATACGAGTGATAATAAAAATGTATGTTATATCTGAATAAGTGATCCTCAGCTTGCAAGCTCCCGGGTACTACCGGGAATTAATTAAGCGTCTTCTTCCAAGGTGTACTGATCAGCATTGAGCGTCTGTTTTAAACGTTTGCTACCCAGGTGCGACAGTCTGTTGCCAAGGTACAACACGTCTGTCGCCGATATGTCGTCGCATGGAGGTCAGACAATAGGTCAACCGCGATCATCGTATGTGACGTTTTTTACGAGGCAACGACTAGATGATCCTAATTCCAATACCTAGTAGACTCAACCCTCGATTGGGCTACGGGCTGAGCCCACCGCTCATGGTTGGTCAGCTGTATGAACTCTGAGACGAGCAGAGTTTGCGTGACGACGGTTTCCATGTTTCTGAAGGCCACATCAGCCACTGCTTCACTGTATATTTGGGCCAACTGGTGGCGCCACTTGTCAAAGGTCCAGGTCCTGCCCGGAACCTGCCATATACATGGTATAAATGTCAACATAATTTGTGTATCTCTCGTTTGCTTCATGCCGCAGAACACTATTATATGCAATCACCAATATACACAATATACTGATACACAACCATTACAAAATAATGATACATTACCATAACACATTTGTTACATAATACACCTAAGCATTTTTTTAAATACTGATACACAAATATAACAGGTGATTTCGACTAACATTGTCCATCTATCGATCGACATAGCGCAACGACGGCGACGCAAAATATAATATTTAACCTAAGAAGTTGAGCTAAACACCATGGGAATTTTGTTGACAATAACTTCAGTGTATCCTATCATTATTATGTGAATCTGCCGTCTATTTACCTTCTCAAAATTTCGTTGGTAATCATGCCGGAAGTGGACGACACCCTCGGAATGTATGTAGGCCCGCAGCGGTTGCCATGACGTTATGATGACGTAGGCCGTGACGCTGAAGGGCATGCCGAAGAGGAGCAAGGGGTGGGCCACGTACTGCTGCACTAAGGCCCTCTTGGTACTTATGCTGCAAAGACGATGTTTTCATGTTTCAACAATTTAGACTTGGCGAAGTTAAACCTACCTTTTCTATGGTTGAATGAACGCGTGATATGCTATTTCACGTTACATACCATATATTACAGAGGTGAAGAGAATCGATATACAAAGCTGATTAAATCCTATTCTAGATAAAATTTATAATGCGCACGTATCAAAGCAGTCGTATGTATGACAAATATTTTCATCATTACCGAGGATTAATTTTTTTTAATTAATTAATTTTTAATTAATTTATTCAGGGAATCAGATATCACAGCAATATCACACGGATTTACTTTTTAATCTTTAGGAAATCTTTCTCCAGGTGCGGATCCATGAGCTGCACGCGCGGGAAACGGGCGTCCTCGACCTTGACCACCCACTTGGTGCCGTGACCTTGAGCGTCTGCGGCGCCCAGGAAGTCCTCGTACTGTTCTGGCAAGTGGAAGCACGGCGGCGAGAACTGGCTCTCCTCCAGACCTATAAGGACAACCCCACAGCTCATGGGTCAGCAAGAGGAGACGGTCCAGGTGTATTAGTTAATATGGATTAAGTCGGCAAATGTAAGTAGGATTAACTTTTATGAAACGCATAAAAATTCATATCTGTATTAACTAGATCTAATTCTGATTAGGCCATATCTGTATTACGTAATCCCTAATACAGTTTTATGAAACAGGCCACTGTGTTCATTACTCCTGAGGAGGGCCGGGTTAAAAACTACGAAGTTAGCATAAATGCATCCCCTTTTGGATTAAGCTATTTCTTTACTGACAGAAAGAAATGATTATTTTTTAATTAGAAATGTGATTTCAAATCCAGTCCATATAAAGTGCGCAAATTTCATGGCAATGTCTGGAAATAAATAGACCGGGTGTCCCTTGCTGGTCCCTCACCTGGAATGTATTGTATGGCGGCTAACGTGGCACATGTATCTTCTCTGCTGCCGAAAATGGAATCTAACGCTGGAATATGGTTCACCTAGAATAGAAATGAACAACACAGAACAATCATTAGGCAAGTAGATACAATTACACAGATGCATATAACCCTTGTAAGCACGTATACACTGTGATGGCGCTGGGTGCTTGATAATGGTGATGGTGGCAGGATTTTTATCGGAAAGGGAGCTGCGGATAGGCCGAAACACGAACATTAAATAGTTATCGACAGAACTGTTTTGAAGAGAACTGATAAGAACGAACTGCTCAAGTTACTACTAAATCTGGAGTGATTTTTTTACGAGACAAACCTTTTGGTATGGTTGCAGCTTGTGGTACACATCGGACTCCATGCAGGGGGGATCTGGCACTGGCTCCGGACCCCCGGCTGTGTCCGGGGGGTCTCTGGCGACGCCGCTGCCCAGGCACAGATACAGCCCCCAGCCCGTGTCCCACAGCTGGCGCACATAGCCATTCCTGCCAGGCTGCGCGTCCAACATCACGCTGCTGGAGTTGTCACCTGTCAAACAACGTACCATTATAATAACCGTACAACCGTACAATATCTTGTATTTATGTCTCATATAGTCTTCATTTTTAATGTCTGTTTTATAGTTGTATAAAAACATTATTAATTATTAATATTAGTAATTGTAGTAGCATTGGAAGTAAAAACTATCTGGAATGTTTTCTATGAGCTTAATGATATAACAGTGTATGATCAAATTCCCATATTCCTCTAACACCCCCCCCCCCCCCTCCTCCCATTAGATCCGCCACTGGGGACATAAAGGACTCTACAATCAGTCAGCGATATTAAGAAGTTACCCAGAACACACATCAGTCGGGATAAACAGGCGTCTCAATTATTGCGCATATAAGTGGGGATGGAGGCACACCTGAGGTATAGACGACGTATCCCTGAGCAGTCTTGGTGTGGTACCCGGCTCTCTTCAGGGCGTGTTCGTACAGCGAAAGCAGACGACTACAATCAGTCTTCACCGATACGGGGCGCCTGATGACGGCGACACGTGGCTGAGATCCGCCTTCCAGGGAGTCGCGCTCAACCTGCAACGTTAAAGTAAGGTTGTAAGTCATTGAGAGGGAAGAGGTATGAGCACTGCATTGAATAGACACAACACGTAAGAGACGGGGTAACAACATAGGGCTACTATATACTAGCCAATGGCGGTGCATACCTAGCTGATGCCTGTTTACACTGAGTTATGGAACACTAACGATTTCTTTTTGTTGTGTACATATTCAAGATTTAAAACCGTCGACCGTTTAGGTCACTTTTGTGGAAAGTAAGGCTAAATCTGGTTCAGGGACGCCTACATGGGACCAACGGGTTAAAGGATGAAACGTGTCGGGATATACGCTGGGATTGAAGTCGGAAAGTTGACTACTATCTCTCGACATCGGTCGATGTTAATAACCATCGCAACAACAGCAGTATTTCATTGTTAGTATCGCACCAATCACCATTAAGTACTTCACAGGCAGCCAGAAAAAAACATATCCCAAATCTCTATTCCACTTCCTCTGTCGCAGAATTCGTCGCCGAAAACTTAACAAAACTGCACCCGAGAGTCAATTTTGCTCCATAAGCAGGCACCATTGCCCGATTAAACCGTCCGATAAAGTCGGAAAAACTCATATCAACGTTGTTTTTCGTGAACCGTGTAACACTTGCTATGTCGTTGGCTCGCCACAGTGTTAAATTGCCTTCGTTATATGCCTCGGCAGTCGTTCGCCGTCTATTGCGTAACCACACCTCGCGTTATCAGTTTGATATGATATCGAGTGTGCAGAAGAAAAATCCGAACGACCATTCGAACAAACGCTCCGACATATTTGGCAGAGTCCCGCGAGTTCCTCAGATAACGGGAGCCGGCGCAGGGAATCAATCTAATCGTTTAAACGCTTGGTATATTTCGGTAAATTCCTCTCATTATGCACAGTTGAGACCTAAATCAAGTGATTTAACGTTACAAGTAACTAAATTGTTTCCAACAGCAAGTCACTTAATAATTTAGATGCGGTATGAAAAACTGACAAGATAACATGTCTCTACATTCTGTCACCCTTGTACAATTCACACAACGTGTAGTCCAACATCCCCCTGTGCACGACATGTACACGCGATTACAATAACCCAAGCCAATACAATTATGTCCCATACTCGTGATTAATTGCACAACATGACATTTGCATCCGTAATGTTTCGTATAGTTTAGTTTATAATTCGACCGCTGGATAAGCTATGTTACTGAAACATGCATTATTGTTGTGTATTGTGTCAAGAAGAACATTGGGTCCTTTACATCCATTAGGTCATCCAAGTACATCGCCGAGGATCGCCCAGGACAAAAAACCAAACGCGGCCATGTGGCCGAACAGACCCCATGCGTTTTATTTTATGGTGCATAGACATCCCATCAACTTTTTTAAGGCGAATTATTGGGCAGTCCCGCTTAGAACCAGAGTGACGCCTGCCTGACACGGCTTTCTGCACCCGATATCACGCTGCGTCCCTCGGGAGCGATCGCCTCGTTTCCCACTGGTGCACACTTTAAGACATCCATTCTTAATTGACACCACACCTCTATTTCCAAACACCCGCCGGGTGCCCAGTAGGCTGTCGTCTCCCGTGCAGGGACGATATGAGGATGGTGTGGCCAGATGTCCCACGTACTCCATATACATATATATTCCAGCTGGCACCAGATGCCGAGATAGAGAGAGAGGAGAGAGGGGGGGGGGGGCAAGGGATGAGAGCAACAAACCAGCAACTTGACTCGGATTCGCCGGGTAAAACTGCTATAACGAGGACGGTCGACTTCTTATGTCTTGGGACTTTACAAATAAACGAAACAATGTGCGTTATCTTAATTGAAGTTTCTGGTCGGTACTTGTACGCTGAAGATCACATGTGGTCCCTATTGTCCGTGATTCAGAGTCTGGCAGTGGCTTAGTTCGTAAGTAGGCCAACAGGCAAATTACAATACTGGTTACAGAATCCAAATCGGGATTGGATTCTTTCATCTTGGATCTCCCGGGAAAGTCAGACTGATGACTTTGAATGGCGAAGACAGTTTGCAGATAATTATAGAAACAGTCTGGGTTTTCCGGCAGAACACTCGTGTTTCATGAAGTTCTCGTAGTAAAATTGAACAACTTTGCTCGACGGTTCTTTTTTCAAGACTAATTGCCCCAAAAAATCGCCCACCGACTACATGCCTTTGGTGTAAATATTATTGTCTGTTACAGTTTGTATGAATGAGTAAGCGTCCGGCAAGTATTTCAATATATAAAGCCCACCACCAGTCTTCCACTACATTGTCCTCCATCGCGAATGTAACCTAGCAACGCGCCGTCTAAACGGCAACCAACTAACCAACGATGCTGAAAGGCGCCGAGCCGACAGCGCCTTTGAAGAAGCGAAAAACAAGTCCGTGGCACTCTAAATTCATCACCATACCGTCTGTATTCACGCCCAAAAGTTTACACCTGAGATTCCAAAGGACTTTTTTTCTCCGCAAGAGGAGATAAGATATATAATGGTAACGTGCCACAGGCAGCGGTCGGCTCTCTTCCACGGCCGTCTTCTCTAGTCCGGTCCACACCCTCCTTCCCGCTCCCCTTCCCCTGCCATCTTTCCTCCCAGCGGCCGGGGGGGTGGGGGGGGGGCAGGAATCCGTTCCCCGTGGCCGCGTTGCGTGGCCAGTCCGCATTTTACCCTCCCACCTCAGTAACGCCTCTTGCTCGCCTTACTTCAACCACTCCCCCTCCCCAACCACGGGGCCAGGTACCGCCTCCTACACCGCCTCCCTTCTTTTTCCTCTTCCTGAACCAAGTCCCGTTTCCGCCTGCTCCCGGACCTCCTCTTCCTTGTACCTTACGGACCCCGTGTCTACCCCGCCCCCCCCCCCGCCCCGCCCCACTCCACCCCACCCCCCTGCGCCTTGGGCGTGTCAAATAGCTTGGAATAAAGGCCGGGAATCCGCCCCACAGGTGTATGGAGAGTGATTGCGGGGCGCCTCGGGCCATTTTATCTGGAGCGCCTTCTGATGGTAGAGTGCCACTAACCAGAGCCAGGATGTAATACTTATGATACGTCACCTGCGACTTATTGGCAATTTGGACGGGAAGGGCAGCGGGTCAAATCCAGACTTGAGTGGGGTGAGCGTAAGCACTACGGACCCAGGGCCGCTTCTTACCATAGATAAACGACCAGACGATGATGTATTTATCTAATGAACTTGATGATGTAGCCCTTGTCTTTACGACGTAATGTCAGCAAATCGTTAAATTATACAAGGTGTATATGTTCTATTCACTGCTTATCAGGTGAAAAATATATGCACTATACCATCTCAGCCATCGCGAGGGCAGACGGGAGGAGGGGGGGGGCAAGCCACAATGTGCTGTAGTTAGTCTACCATAGCGGTGGGTATATCACGAGCGTCTGTTCGTCACTACGGCTTGGAAACCCCACAAACGCCACAAGACTGTGCCAATGACCGTTTCAACTTCTCATCTCGTTGGCCCAGTTTAGCACCAATGTAAAACATCAACCGATCGATTCATCCATAGGACCATGGGACACTTTAGGGAGAGACCGCTGAAAATTGCGCCACTCATTAAACATAATATTATCAAAATTGCTCCAGGGAACGATGCCGGAGTTGACAGCTGATATCAAAATATGGGTTGATTATGCCCCATTCAGGGCGCATATAACCCTACGGTGGATTCGGAAAACATAGAAGAGTTTTTTTGGGGTCCATAATTCATTATAATTATAAATCCCGTTTTGCAAATCGATCCACTGAAGCGAACAATATAAAAGTGGAGTCGTTGGTCGGGGTTTTCCACGTCTACTTACAGACGGTGATCGACGTAATAGAGTAGGTTCCGATCAAACTATCAACGTGGCTAGAGTCCCAAACAAATAGTTGCGTTATGTTTTATGGTTTTATGAGCGCCACACACGGCGATCTACAGCCATTAATGAGCGAGCCACCATGGCGCCATCTGCCAGCAGAGTATGGAAACCTGCAGGCAATTACAATCGCTCACCACCGCCACGTGCATTCAATACCGGACGGCGTATCCGTGTTTTCCCATCGTCCGCCACGTGGTCACGCCTCCAGAAGGCGAACTCAATCAAGCTCCATGTTCGCGGTCTCCCGCTGTGTCTCGGCATCACCTCTTCAAAGCCAGAGAGGTCGTGGGGCTACAGCGAGGGTATCGCACCACAATATTTCGCCAGGTGTCAAGAGTGGTCATAATGACAACAATAGCCAAGCCAGTGATTCCCGCGTAGGCTGTGTAAACTTTGCCCCCGGTCAGCGCCGTGAAACCCTTCCTATTGGCTTTGGCCGGCACCGAGTGTCGGCAGCGCGCCACCCCTCTTGGCCCGCCCCCTGCGCGGACCCACGGAATGGACAGCCACCCGTGGTCAGTCTGCTGGTACAGGTGGGCCGGATGTGGTGTGTTTTCACCCTGGATCATGGCCAGGTGATACATGGATCATACGTGTCGGGGAACGCCATCTGGCGATTGTTTACCTTCCCGGGTATTCCCCTGCCAACCGGCCTACATGAGTTCAATGGCCATCATCCACTGGCACCAGCCTTGTTCGTCCAGGTGGTGTTTTGTTTAAGTCACTGTTATTGCACACGAAGAAATAACGACAACGTGTTTATTCGGCAAGATGCATTCATTCAATTATGAAATCATGAAATCTTCTCGCTAAAGGGCAAACCACGGCAGCAATACCCGAATGTTTATGCCACACTTTCAGACATGAGATGCACAATACTAGCACAAACAGATTGTCCTTATTGCCATCATGTCGGTCAGTTCTGTTTGTGTGTCTGTGTGTGTGTCTGTCTGTCTGTGCCCGCGATAACTGTCGTTGTCAAACTTCGCCAACAGATGCCAGAAGTCTAATCTAAGGTCAAGTTCGTTGCCGGGTGAAATCGATCAAACGTCAACGTCACGGTGACGTCAACACATTTCCCTGTCTAACTCGCTTAATATTACAGCTAGAAACACGAAATTAGTGTCATATTCTCAGCTCCTGAATATTTTTCTCGTTATCGCTATCAAATTTTACGTAGGAGCAATAGTTTTCACGCTACAGGCTCTGGAAATTTCAAAATTTTCTGCAACCATTTTTTTTCCCTTAAATCTCAATGCGATTGTTACGAGACTTTGTAGGGACATGAAGGGTTCTACTCAAGTACCGTGTGTCAAAAATCATCCCGATCGGACAGTTACTTTTTGTTTCCATGGTAACGCAAAAATTGCCCAATGGTAAAAGATATGACATTTTTGAAATTTACTAGGAGCTCAAAACATAGACACCTATAAGCCACGTGACTTATCCTTAAAACAAAGATTACTTAAGGTCGTATCTTAAAATTGATTATATTTCAGCAACCTGGGTCGAGGGTCAAGGTCGTGACCTTGACTAAGGTAAATGTCGAGTGCTCGGTTGTAGCTCAAAAACTAAAAGACATCTGAGCACCAAACTTGCCCTGGTGGATAGAGGTGACGTGGCTTATGCCAAATCCAATCTCACCTTGAACCCGGAGTGCGCAACGTAACGGTGCCAGAGCGCCTGGAAGTTGGAGGTTCGAACCCGACTTTTTCAATTTTTAAGCTATCGCCTTCCAACATTTACCACAGACTGGGCCATAAATTAGGACCTTATGTTTAAAATTGTACTACAATCGCACTGATGGTTATCACGTAACGGGTCATTTCAATTTAAAATTAACGAAATTCACGGTGCCCTCAATATTGACCGTACAAACTTGAAAATGGTATAGGACCCTGAGGAATTGTATCGCCCTTAAGAAAAATATGGCTAAAATTCGCCGTGTTAACACTTTTGCGTAAATCGACTAAAATACCATTGCATTAGTAAACTATACGGCGTTTCCGTTCGCCTAACGCGACCCCCCTCTCGCCGCCCCCACCCCGGCCTTCTCCATGCCCGCCAATACATACACGCATTTTGCCTTTGATGCGATTCACTGGCGCACACTCCTGCCCTTATCCACACCCACCCCCTACCTTACACCCCTACCCTGTGTATTGCTCACCGGGCCGCTGCCGTTCTGCTGCTTGCTGCATGGTGCTCTTAACGTGAACCGAGAGCTGACTTCCTCCCCCTCCCCCCCCCCCCCCAACCCCTGCGGGTCCCAACTGAGGTCGAGGTGACAGCGATTGCATCAGCATGGAAAGCTACGAAACGCTGTAATTCCCTTAATAATCGGCCCAGAAGGTCCCGGTTTGATTTATAATGTGCAGCGAGACGACCCCCATGCATCAGTCATGCGTCATGCGTCATCAGACGTCCATTTGAGCTATAAACTCTCAGCCGCCAGGGTGATGTGATTTTTTACTGTGTGAGTCACACGCTAATTTTGACGTATTTACTTCTTGAGAAATTGTCAGAAGGAATAGTTTTCACATATCACTAGAGGATCTAGTGTTTTCGCTTGGAGGTCCGTTTTCAGTGAAAATTTTGCTCCTATTTAGGTGTGGACGCCCCCCTCTCTCCTTTCTGGATGCGATCTCCTACTATCCTAGATCCACTCTTGCCCATTCAAGCAGTTTAAAAGACTACACTCTCAGCTTTTCAGCATGCAAGCAATCACATCGACAAGCGGGAAATTTACCGTCTGTTCCACGACAGTTGCAACCCTCCAAATAACGGACTACGTCAACCACGGATCCAGCGTTAACAATTAAAACGGCTATTTCTTCCCCAAGTGGCGCTCGCGGCCGATTGACCTCCGCTAGGAGCCACCACAGTCAATCACGCCGGGACTATTACGGTAAAAAGACAATCTGATAACGCGTGATCTACGGTGCCACTCTGACCACGGCCAAATTACATGAGTATCGATCTTGAGCGTGAAGGGGAGCTACAGAGGGCTGAGCTCCAAGGAAGGGACTTGGCTCGCAATCTGCAAGAGCTATATCAAGACCCAGTTTAGCAGTGCCGAACCGGTCCTTGCCATTGTTATGGGACATCCCGAATACACGTACAAGGAACGCATCCATTGTCGCTCTGTTAGAGGAGAAAACAACGAACATGGCATCACCGTTTCATCCCAAGAAAACAGCATCGAGGGGACAAAAGCGTGCACATACAAGCAACATTATTATTTTTCTAGTTTGGATATTATATTTGGCAACACAGCGCTCAGACTCTTTTGCAAAAATATACTCTTTTTTTCATGTGTTACAGGCTGGATTCGCTATCTTTGAGGAAGATGGAAACGTCAGAGATGGGCGTCAGGGAAGTGTTTATGTTATAAATCTCAAGCACCCCGCTTGTTTCTCCTGAATAGATCGATAGAAGTCCGAGGTCGGTTTGGTTGTAATATATCTCCGTTAGCTTCGAGGTTGGCACGGGGCCCATTTCCTCGTGTCCTGGAGTCGAGACCTTGTTGTGAGATGGCCGGGTCAGAAGCAATCCAGGCAAGACATTCCTCTAGCGACAAGGCTACGGCTACGGCTACGACTACTACTACTACCACCCCCGCAGACCGACCTCGGGCCAACAGATTCCCTCGCAAACGGTGCGGGTCTCCAGTGAACCTACCCCCCTCCCTCTGTAATCAATCACCCATGACTGCTAATAACACAAGAGGCTCCCGGGCGGGTCGACGGGATCAATTCGACAACCGCTTAATCTCCACAACACAAGATCTATTGTGTTTGAGAAAGAAGGCGGGTCTGACACAGGGCGGCTTGACGACATGTCGGACGGTCGTTGCCGGAGGTAGGAGCGACGCCAGAATAGCGGGAGAACACCAATGGATCAGCTTATGTTATGCAATACTACAAAAAAAAACAGATATTACAGTAAGTGATTTGGTTGAGTCTGGCTGCCGCAGATTGCCAAAAAGCTCTGTATTATTATTTTTTTCGCGGCAATTGTGTTGGATGGACGCAGCTGTTGGGAGTGAAATGGAAGTGGGTTCTTCCATCGTTGATAAATTCGAGGTCCAGAATGTCGCGGATATTAATTGAAAATTTTATATTCTGTGCAGAGTATGAATGGATCGACCGCCTCATATAGCATGGCGGACATAGTATGGCATGGCTGACATAGTATGGCATGGCGGACATGGTATGGCATGGCTGACATGGTATGGCATGGCGGACATAGTATGGCATGGCTGACATAGTATGGCATGGCGGACATGGTATGGCATGGCTGACATGGTATGGCATGGCGGACAAGGTATGGCATGGCTGACATGGTATGGCATGGCTGACATGGTATGGCATGGCTGACATGGTATGGCATGGCGGACATAGTATGGCATGGCTGACATGGTATGGCATGGCGGATATGGAATGGCATGGCTGACATGGTATGGCATGGCGGACATAGTATGGCATGGCTGACATGGTATGGCATGGCTGACATGGTATGGCATGGCGGACATAGTATATCATGGCTGACATGGCGGACATAGTATGACATGGCGGACATAGTATATCACGGCTGACATGGCGGACATAGTATGGCATGGCGGACATAGTATGGCATGGCTGACATAATATGGCATGGCGGACATAGTATGGCATGGCTGACATAGTATGGCATGGCGGACATAGTATGGCATGGCTGACATGGCGGACATAGTATGGCATGGCTGACATGGTCGACGAAGAAAGGAAATCAGCAATAATTGGTGGCAAGTACCAGTTGTAGGACCAGTGGCGCGCCTGGGAACCCAAAGGTCAAGGTGTGGGGTTCGAACCTAGGATATCGGCGTGTGGCCTGACCTCAAGAACAGAGCTACATGCCCAGCTATACTATACCAGTACCCCCCCCCTCCCACAGCAACATCTCAGGATTACCCACGTGTCGTTGATGATTTGTTTAGCCGGCTCTTGGTAAATACAATTAAGCATAATGACACGTGTGACGCTATTAAGACTCAATCGTGATTCTTGGTCGTTTTTTATAAATTAACCACCGACTGTCTATTATAAATACATCACTTGTGCGCTTCCCTGTGGCGTTACAGTCACCCCATGTCCCGCCTGCAAGGTCACGATGGCGGTGTGATTACGGTACAACGAGGAAGAAGGATTGGCTTCGTCAGCGTAACCATATCTTACATCAACATCCCTTCTATTCCCCCACGGAGCCGCCAACAGACACCGTGATATGTCAAACCAGGGGGCGATTCTGGTGTTCGCAGTGCTATATCTCGCGGCGAACAGACACAACCTGCTGACACTCCAATAGTTGCTCCTTCAGATATTTTATGAGAATGGCACCTCAACGGCATTACTTTCACGCAGATCGAAAGAACCATTTCTCTCTGTCAAACCAGTTGGTTTTCTTTTCTTTAATAGAAATCTATGAACGGAACTTTTATAATTGCGTCAGCACCTTCCAACCCATGTGCAGTGAGTCCGTCTTGACAACAAAATCACCGAGTAAGACAGATTACCGTCCTCAGCGTCACAACGGCGCTCAGACGACAAATCTCTGGAAATCGCAGCTGCGGAGAAAATTAGGTTCTCCAAAATATGGATCGTGACTGAGGTACTTAGTCTCGGGACATGGCGAGATAGCAGTCCAACGTACGGATTGACAGCCAATGGGAACGATAATAGGGGAGGGCAAGGGTTATTTCCGTTCGTCGGGAATGGGCTTTCATTTCACCGTGAACTGGGAATGAGGAAAATGATTCTTCGTGAACTGGGAATAAGTAAAATAATTCTTCGTGAACTGGGAATGGGATATTAGCCGACAGTCGTGATAAAAACAATTCATTAATCGTGAACTGAAAATTTTAATATCAAATAACCGTGAATTGAGAAATCGCCAATTTATATCATGTATCCGCCCCTTCCAGGGGGGTTCTCCATTTAATTCATCGAGACCTGAGAATATATTCTTGGAACACGACCCCCCCCCCTTGCCCTCCCCCCCCACCCCACATGTGTGCGGTGATAGATCCAATGAAGGGGCTCATGATGGTCCTTTCCCGAGCAATTCCGAAATATTATTGTCAAGTAGTTGACGATAATATAATCAATATATCAGACCTACAAAATATTATTCAATTGACGGTTCACTTAACCGTGGAGTTTCCGCCACCGAATGTTATCAACAATTATGACAAAGAGACTGGGACGATGATTTTACGATTTGTTGGGTGTATCGACAGAGTAATAGTCCCTTTCCCTGCCGGTAAGTTTTAATAAAGGGGAATTGTCCGCTAGGAATAATGATAGAACATATCAGATAGGAACAGCTTTCAGATCTAAGATGCCTGGCTCAATGTCCAAAACAAGAAAAAAGTAAGTCCTTCTCGTTAGCTGTAAACCATAGTATATTGCAAGACAATACATTTTCACTCTGTATGAAGAGAATTGATAATTAGCTTCATATGAAAATGCTTAAGTCGCTACTTATGCCAATGAACTGCGAAATAAGGATACACGGAAGGTTTTCACTAATTACCGAAATAAGATGTATTATCACTGTTTCACAAATACAGCGATGCCATGGAAAGTTATTAAGCATGTCCATATATGCCCACATTTTAATGGTGAATATAGTCTACCCGTTTTTTTTCGCTGACCTCTTAAAAATGTACGGGTGAAATCAACACGCGAAATGACATCCAACCCCTTCAGCGTCTTTATAAAGAATGGAAATGAATTCTTACATCACGGACCCACTTATGCTGGATATTGGGAAACATTCCGACCCCTCCATTTCGTCATTTGCAACTTGGCAACATCGGTCTTCTGTCGGCCAATATATTCGTTAAAAAAATCCGTAGGAGGAGATAAGATAGATATAAATCTTATATACCTCCCCAAACGAAGACTGTTGCTGCTTCTATGAGAGGCAAAGTCCGCATTTATGCAGCACTTCCGGCGAGGAGCATGTATGACTAGAGGGGGTGGTGGGGGTGTGGGCGGACGTGGTGGAGTGGTATACTTGCGTCCCACGGCTGTCTGCCAGCCATTCAGAACAGCTACAGGTTATATCTCCAGCATGGCATGGCATGGCATTCCCCCAGGGCCCCAGTAATCGCCAACCTGACACAGCAAGGGTCAGCCGAAGAGACCGCTATTTATGTCGCGGTAGGGGGGCGAATTTGATTGAATCTGCCCAATTTGCTGGTTGGATGTCGACGGGAGACCATTGTAGGCAGCCGTGGTCGGCCTGGCAAGACCGGGTGAGGGTGAGGGACAGAGTGATGGTGTTCGAGCCGGGAGACAGGTTGGGGTTGGAGGGGGGGGGGGGGGCGGTTGGCCTGATAGCGATGCCGGGGGGACTATGAGTCCCAAATGGGTGGATACCATGGGTCGATGGACGGATCCACGGGCTGATGAGTTCAGAGGCGGGTCTCAGTCACTAGGAAATGGTGTTGGACCCAGTGGATTTGTCGGAGAGGCAACGGTGGTGGGTGGCAGTGACAGTGACGGTAATGATGGTGGCGGCGGTGGCTGTATCATTCAGGTTATGGGGTGGGTTGCTGTTCATCAGGCTACTTCCCCATCTTCCGCGGGAGATTCACCGTCATAGGCATCTCTAACTTAGGAAGGGATATAAACTACACCCCTTAGACCTTCATCCCCCTCCCCCCCCCAAGATTCCCTTCCCCCTTGTCCTTCTCGTCCCATCCATTTCGGCCCTCGGTAATACCGCCCAATGCCCTATATAGCTGTAGATCACGAGCCACGGCTTATCGGGCGTTAGCGAGAGATTTAGGACCAGCAGTCAATATCTGCAAGGTTCCTGCAACTGCTGCCGCTGCTGCTGCTGCTGCTTCTGCTACTGCTGCTGCTGTGGCTGCTGCTGTGGCTGCTGCTGTGGCTGCTGCTGTGGCTGCTGCAGTGGCTGATGAAGACACGACACCGAATGGCTTGTGATGTACAGACCCATCACGTTTGATTCACGCTGCAATCGGTTTTTATGGAAGGACAGTCCGTTACAGTGGGTCAGTGCGTCTTAATGGGGTGGAGGCGCCATGGCTAGAACACAGAACGCGCCGTCACAGTAACGCCGTGACGGACTTTACTGGTGTGTCCCGATTGTACATTGCATTACAACTCCCGTATGGAGCATACAATCTCCAGCATACATATAAACGCATGAATTTCTCGGCCAGTTCGTCTCATGGGCGCATCTTTGAATGTTGATATGGAGCATGGCAGCATTAAAAACAAATCATAGCATCATATTATGTGTCTCACACCAAAGGTAATTGTGTGGACTTATTTAGTTATTCCTTGTAAATCCGACTCATACCCATCCTCTTTTATTAATGCTAGTCGAACAGCGGAACAGCCACGTCAAGAGCGCCATGTCTTTGAAATAGGCATGTAAAAATTTCCCTCTTTTGAAAAGTGCCAGAAGATGCATCGATAATATGGCTACAACTGCTCTTTAGTAGACCCGCTAGGAAATACACTCAACAGCTTTATCAGTGTTTCGAAGTCATGTGGCTCGAATCTCATTGCCTTTATGTTAGCCATTCCACTCCCCCGTATGGCTCGGCGGTGTTAATCCTATCGGGAACAAAGACCTTTGCTAATAGAGATTTAACAATACCATTAAACTTAATATCTACCCACGGGGGGCGTTAAGACTGCGCTCCCCAAAGCTGTGTCTGTGGGCCTCTCCCATCCCCAATGGCTGTAGATTAGGGTCGTTTTGCGTTGAAACTCTCGCAGCCAATCCATAAGACGGAACGCCGCAAAAACAGCGGTAAAAGCCGTTATGGACGACTCTGAAGCCATTCGTCTGATGATACCGGGTGTAGAACGAGAGAACGAGACCACATTGAGTAAGCATCGGCTTTTATCGCATGCCATTGTTCCGTGAAATTGAACATAGTGAACCGCGAGGATATAACGCCACTTTAGGTGTCCGTCATTAAGTGGGAAACAAGGCAGAACGCACGGGGATGCCCTTCCCTTCGCAAGATAACAGTCAATATTTATTGGTGTAGACTGTTAAACTAGCCCATCGCCAACCTTGAGCTGGAGTTCCAACGGTTATAACCAATAGACCGCAATATGCATCGCTCCAGCAATGCTCCGTAAATATGGGTCTGTATATGACCCAATATATTATAGGGCTTTGTACATATGGAACTTTTTATGGATCTACATATAAAGAGAACACCGAAAGGTTTGCTTTATGTCTTGTCCCTTGCAATGATTACAAGAGCCCCGTTTTCAGACTAACATATATGATATTGAGCGAACTGATTCATTGTAGCAGATTTATTTGGAGACGGAAGGTACAATACTTTCCTCTTTTTGCCTGGAAACTGGTTGCCGGCAGAAAGACTTAATACCACTACACGACCTAGCAGAAGACCGTGTTTATCACCGGAAATTGAGGCCTCGCACATTTCTATCCAATCCATGGCCACGAGTCCGGAAATTTGAAGGTGGCGGGGCGGGCCAAATGGGAAGGGGACCGTCGCTATATACAAGGCCGTCAAAAGCGGAAGCTCACAAAAGACGAGGCCGTTAAAACGAGAATGGCGTCATCGAGGTATGGGGTCGGGATCGATGACAGAAATGTGCGCAGACAGAACCTCCACACTCGCAGTCCCACAATGCTCGAAGCCATAAAACCAGCACAGCAGATTAATTCAGGAATCCATTTCCAGTATTATAACAGTCCTACAATACACAATCGAGACGCTGTGTAAAATTATTAGGATAGGACGAGAATGGCGAAAAACCTACTTAAATTGAATGCTGCTTACCAAATCATGTCACGTTCTTCAATTATTTCTCGGTAAAGCAAACATTACATTCGGTGGATTGCAATTAACCCGATGAGATAGCCACAGACCGTTAAGTTAGGATCAGACTGATCAGATATCCCACCAAATGGGCGACGCGCACGTCCAGCCAATGCAATTGTATATTATAATTATCATCTCTTATTCCACGTTCTGCAATCATGGGATGCATTCACAGCGACAAACTAATTCTATTATCCGCAGTTACTCAGCAGGGTGATCGAAATGAACAGCCAGAGGCATTTCAGTAGTGACGTCAGAAGTGGCACCTCCATGTCAACATCAAACAATTATAAAACGACATTGGAGGCCAAAGTACGGAAATGGCAATCAGTTTTTTCGCAAAATGCCAGCGCTAGCTCACCATTAGCCTACTCTAAACTCGTTCAGATTGGGTTCTGCTGCTGGAAACACTCAAGTAATGACACAACAACCTACCAACATTTCCAGAGATGATACTGTCCTCCAGGAATTCGATTACGACCACTTTTTCTTCCGTTATTACTCATCTTTTCTACATTATGATTAATTTCGCCGTGTCCTCATTCAAATCACCAAGTATTGCCACAATAAAATCCTAACGACATGCTATCAAAAATACCATAAGGAACAAATGGGCAAAATACATCATCATCCGAAAAATACTGCATTGATAAACTCCTGTACGACTTGGGACCTGTCCTGGGCGGATAGATTGGGGACACTGTGGTTGTCCGGACAGATTGGGATTAATTGAAAAGGGATGTTTTTGCCAATCCACATTGCCTCACACCCTAGTTCGGCTTTGCTGCCGGCCACGGGCGGGGCGGGGTGGCGGGTTAATCCGTGCTCAACAGCGCAGAAGCCCGTAAAGCCCGCCCGACTGCGTAAACGAGGCCCCGGAGGAAAATTGCAATTCCGGCTCCCATGTTAACCCGTCCCAGCTCGGCGCCGGATGCGGTGAGACTGCGACTTACGGGGACAGTCGAATTATCCTTTGTATCGATTCTCGATTTATCAGAACAAGTAGATTACCGCTGCAATTTTTGGGCTACATACACCCACCTGCCAAATTCACCGTTAAAAATCACGCTGCGTCACGCTTTTTTCTAGTTTGCCTTCGAAGGTTGCAAAGCAAGCTGCATGGCCTACGATATTTATTACGGGATTGTTTAAAGCCACAATGATATCCAGGCACAGGGGTAAATAATTCGGGAACAATAACACTTACGACCTCGTGATATCTGGGTATCAATGGGAAAATCACGCATATTATATTGGAAAAGATAATGTAGTGTAAAGCAGTCATCGTCATTAGGGGGGGGGGAATCCCCCCAGTACTAAAACTTCCGTTAATTAGGAAGCAAGATCATCGTCTATACACACAAAAGTCGTGTTTGCGAACGTATGTAGCTGGCATCCATCGGCGAAATGTGTTTCATTGCGCAAATTCCGTCGACCATCCCCAACCCCATCCCCCCGCGCCATCCATGCTGGTCACACATGTAGATCATTTCGCCCCCACCTCCCCACATTCCCCCTGTTACACACACTCCTAGATCAGCCACTATGTCCCCGTTCTTGTGGCGCAATGATGACACTCATTGCTTAAGGCCAGAGCGCCCATGCACCGTTGAGATTTACAGTACCAAGGGTTGAAGTAACAGGTTTAAATGTTCAAAAACTCAAAAAACTTCGCGTCCACGTTGACTAATAAACACAAGAAAACACTTGTCAAGCAATGAGATACGGCTAAGGCCTTAAACTTGTATCTGGACCAAGTGCATTTTATGTCCATCCAATGTAAGTGAAATAGCTTAGCAGATATCCCAGATGAATGAATTAACCAAAGTGCTAATATACTCTGAATATCTGTCGCATGTTCTTTTGAGAACGACATGAATATTTAATCGCGTCAGTAAGGAGGATCAAGAGTAGAGCGAAACCATGTCCCCGGGGTAGCTCCCTACCCTTTACGGAGGCCAAGGATATAGGATCATTATCACGAACGAAGATAGACATTCGCCCAATGGCGCCCCAACTCCCGGACTCCGGCCGGCATGGTGGTTCTCGCCTCGCCTCGCGCTCGCTCTCGCCATAGCCCTCGTCCTTGCCCTAGCCCTATTCTTCCCCTCCCAAATGAAGCTGTTTTATATCGCGCGTGCAATGCAAGTAAAGCACAGATAACGAACACTCGTTTTACAAAATGCCAAGGAGAAAGTGCGAAATTAATCAACGCTTTCGCGGCGGTATCAAGGCCGTTTTTTTGGTTCGTGCTGTGAATTTAATTTCTCCACGTCGGGATATGCATTTTCATTAACTAGTTCGGTTGTTATGACTCCCATTTGTCGTTTCATCAAGCAGATTGGGTGTTCTCTAGTTTCCATCGATGGTTTTTATCAAGCAGAAGGGAGGTGCTATCTCTCTTACGCATAAGTCAATGTGTGCCTTCACATTCTGTTTTGGGCAAATACTTTGTGTATTTATCTGGGCAAATACATTATGCATATTTTCAAAGACAATATAAAGCTATCAATATCAAAGAGGATAGTGATAATGCTTGGACGTGCGGACACAAGGGTTGCATGTTAGTAGCCAGATTCACTTTTTGGGGTGGGGTGTCTGGAGGCAGTGCGAGTGTTATAGACCCAAGCTCCTTCTTCATGCGGAATCCCGCGTTACGGTACCCAAGGGATAGGCACCGGCTCCAAAATGTCACCTTGTGACCGCGTAACGCGTCGACACAAAACTCAGAACCACATAAGACGCCAGCCGTGCTACGAAATTCTCACCACCGAATAGGGGATTTTCTGGACCGATAGTACATCTGCCTCCCCAAATTAGGAAAACCTCTATCCATATCACGTGTGTTTTACGCATTGTGGACCCTCACGCTCACGGGGTTCTCATTCCCTTCCACTAAATCTGTTTCAGAATCCGCCTCTTCACTGTTGACACAATGAGGGATGAGTTCATTTCCGTGCCGAATGGACTGTCGAAGAAAGAACATCGGACAGCGAGGCAATCTGCGGAAGAAATCACCCAAGGGTAACATTTACACAATTCTGCTCATAGGTGACTAGAGGGCCGCATTGGCCGATATGGAAAATGGAATTCGGCAACGAATTGAAAAGAAAAGAAGCAAGCATTCCCCATTTGGTCCCGGTGATATAGATATCTGACAACTGCGATTCAATATGGATTACTGATTGCGAATTTCCGTTTAACTAACATAGGGACATAGGGGCATATGGAGAGCGGAAACAGTGCGCGATTTTGTGGTCATTGATAGAGATTTTTTTGGTTAAAGAAAGCATCCAAAATAGACACTGGAATGTATAGCAGAAATTGTACCTTTCTTCACCGAGGATTGAGAGGAAAAGGGCGAAAAATGGGTCATTTGGGGGGCACATATGTATATACTTAACTGTATGAAGTGGCCTCCCCCCCCCACCCACCCCCCCCCCCTCAGGAGAGGTAGGTATCCCCAATCTCACCCTTATAACGGTGTTCTTTGATAAACGTATCTTATTCTTCATCTCAATCCTGCTTACATAATGCGATAATCTTAAGATCCCAGACCTAATATTAACGTATGAACACTTTAAACTTTATCTTCGAAATTTCTCAAATAAGCTGATGACCTTTCACCACAGGGTACTTCCGGAGAAGAAAAACAGGCGAAAAAGCATATCTCCATTGAAGTGTTGAACTGACCGACATCAGTCATTTAAGGTCAGTCAAGGGGTCCACTTCTTCCAGTAATAAATATCTACAACAGAGCGATGAATGACCGCGGGCATGTTCAAGCCTTCACCTTGTCCACAAGGTCACTCTCTTCGCCCTGCCTGTACGGTGCGTGATGTCCACTGCCGCTAGATGGAGAGACCAGTGCCATTGGGACTCCGAGCCTCCTTCCTACGCCAGGCGGTTCAAGGTCAACCCGGGGGGTCTCGGGCCTGGCCTCATAGGGGCAGGCTCTTCAGATTAAGACGGGATTAACCTCGCCGCCCGGATAAACCCGAGATATGACGGATAAGTAGAAGTAAACTTCTGGAAAACCAGCAAGCCCCCTCTGTGCCGCCCGCCCTCACTGATCTACCAGCTACTGCTTCTGCCAGCCAGCCCCACTAGTTTCACTAGCTTCTAGCCTATTCCCATCGGCCCCCATATGACCACCAACCCCACCAACCACCCCACCCCATCCCCACCAGCCTCTCGCACCAACCCCATTACCTCCCATCTCATTTCCACCCCACCCCACCACACACACACATACCCCCAACCCCACCACACACACACATAGCCCCCACCCCACCACACACACACATACCCCCCCCCCCCCCACACACACACACACCCCACCCCACGCTCCTGCGCGGGGATCCAGCTTCAACTGCCCAGGGGATAAGACCTAAAAATTGACATCCCTGAAGCAGACGATAAGGCTTGCGCGCCAAGGCCGTGAAACTGACACTCCTCCTCTGGAAATATACATCGACATTGAAGCCTAGCCGCTTCCGGTGAAATTGGCATGAAACACGCTCTCCCGCTGCGTGCGCGTCGCTGGCAAATCTGGAACCAGTGACCGGAGAGAGATGATGAACGAAGCAATCCGATAAGTTTTGCTGGCGGGCCGAAGGAAAGGAAAATCGATGGTTGGAGAATTTGGGCTTCATGGAGGCTACTAAACGTCTGTTCTGGCATCGAGCCATTTGCACGAGATGAAGGCAGCATGTATTACTTTAATGTATCAGAAAGAATTAGTGGAGGTACGAACGACATTTTGCCTTTTTCTTAAGTCGCAAATACGCTCTGTTTGATAAGCAACAAAATTGGATACTACTTTTCAGTAAATAAAGTTTGACCTAAAGCGTGAAAAGAACTGACCAAGTATTAAATACACCCAGATATCTAACCGGTCCACATCTGGTTATGAAGGCGTCTGACTAAAGACAATTAATAGATATACCGGAATCATTCTACTAATGAACTGTAAGGTAAAATACACTGTTGACTCCTTTCACCCATGGGAACTGACGATAGAGAAAGCAGTGCACCGCCTCGTATATCGTTACCCGTAATGCATCACAATCTCTCCAGACACTGACGCACCGACACTTTAAGTTTTTAATTTTTAAATTTCTTTTACCGGGGATGCGATAACTAGAACTTCGTTCACTCCGAACTCCAAACGTTCCAAGTGAGTTTTGCTTTGACTGGTATCTCCATGTTAAAGTGACGTTCGTTTTTTGGTTGGGTACGTGATGTGGAAACAAGGACCACAGGGTGAGTATGGCGGTTGGAGCACTTCTCCCGGCTCCTGTGATGGGATCTCTGGTACCGCGAGATATACAAGGGAAGCCAATAGCTTTGCCCCGATATTTTTTTGTGCGTGATTGACATAAACAATGTGAAGCGTGGATATAACTTTATACAATTTCCTCGTCTTTTGGCTGTAAGAACTTTTTGAGAGTTCCATTCACTGAGCAAGGCAGAATTAGCAAGTATATTTCATTTATAACTTGGGTCCAACATCCATGTTCCTATCAACTATAGTGGTAAATGCCCCGCGTGAGTAATAAGTGAGCTATTCGAAATGGAAATACGTGCAAAGGTGGCAGAAGGACCACTAATCCGTCTGATTCCGACAACACACGGGATGGGTGAGACGGTACACGAGTTGAATGGATGAATGAACGAAGTTTATTCAAGTACGCAACGCCCATGGTACAAGAACAGTTCATACAGGATATATATAACACTTAACGAAAATAATACAAAACACATTCATAGTAATATATCACCACACACATTTAAATAATTAGGTTGAAATTTACCCCGAGAAGGTCATTTCGCATACAGTGGAGTCTAATTATATAACAGCTGCTAATTTCTTCATTCTTTGACATCTGTTGACTAACTGTTGAAGTCATGGTTGAAATAAAATTCGGATTATCTCTGACAAAGTGTACGCGAGATCGTTCTATAGCGACAATAGGGACATGATTGTTGTTTCAGGCCCATTCTGTGTCCACGAGGGCTACATTAGGCCAAGGAACATTAGATTAATTACCCCAGATCGAGTGTCGAAACAGGTACCCACCTTGCTACAGTCGGGTGTTCTACCGCTACAATAAGAAGGCCAAACGGTAAGGCGGACCCATGTTTTCCAGGAAGAACTCTTTTTCAAAGACACACATATTCGTAAGAGAGGGGCGCGAACCCGTAACCTCCTCTGCAGGATCACATGGTATGGCAGCGCCTACTCCACATGGGGAAGGGGAAGCGACTGACCGCCAGACCATTCCATTGATCCTCCAGAATTAGGGACCCGAAAGGGATAATTCGCGCCTGAATTGCCGTCACATACGACATAATAAATGTTTACGACAATACATATAACTGATTATTAAATACAGACCTCACATAGATGAACCCTGCAATCTGCATGACGTGTTTGACATTCGCCAGAACCGGTGAACACTCATATTGCCCCCACCCCCTCTGCCCCACGCCCCGAGGCCACTAGACCAGATTTACCATGAAGGGTATACAGCCTAACACTCAATATAAACATCGGAAAAGCTTTCGCTAAACATCTCGAGGCAGGAATTGCTAAACATAACTTTTAAACCTCCCACAGAGAGATGTTTTTCCCACACTCATTTCGAAATACACCCGCCGCCGGAAGGGGGGGGGGGGGGTGCTGGTGGTAGTGGGTAACAATTCCGTTGCCGGGATATACACCAAAACACACAATTAAACAGAAACAAAGTGCCGCATTTTACTATCGTAGGTCTATACTGGGGAAAGAAGCTTTAAGTGTCCTCCAAAACATATAGCTTTATTGTCTGGGCACCAGTGTAAGTACAAAGACTCCAATGATGACCAACGTCCATGCATTACCACAGCATTCTAAGTTCTAAGCCGATAAAACTGGTCCGGTCTCTCTGTGTCTGTCCGGCTATGCAGGGCCGTCGGTCATGTACACGCCAACGCGACGCGAAACTTCACAGAGATCCCCTGGCCTCCAACACCCACCCCCCCCCCCCCTCCCCCCTCCTTCCACCCTCTTTCTTACTCTCTCGTTTCCACAACGTTCCTGGTAAAGGAACCCTGTAACACACGGGTTTCCTTGGCGAGGGCAGACACGCAAGGAATCCCATGATTCCACGCGGTTATCTCGTCTGCAGCATTAGAGCCGGGACAAGGGACCACGGAACGGCATGCCACACGGAGCGGCAAGCCACACGGGGCGTGAGCCATGCGGGGCGTGAGCCACACGGAGCGGCGAGCCACACGGGGCGGTGAGCCACACGGAGCGGCAAGCCACACGGGGCGTGAGCCACACGGAGCGGCAAGCCACACGGGGCGTGAGCCACACGGGGCGTGAGCCACACGGAGCGGCGAGCCACACGGGGCGGTGAGCCACACGGGGCGTGAGCCACACGGAGCGGCGAGCCACACGGGGCGGTGAGCCACACGGAGCGGCAAGCCACACGGGGCGTGAGCCACACGGAGCGGCAAGCCACACGGGGCGTGAGCCACACGGGGCGTGAGCCACACGGAGCAGCGAGCCACACGGGGCGGTGAGCCACACGGGCCGTGAGCCACACGGAGCGGCGAGCCACACGGGGCGGTGAGCCACACGGAGCGGCGAGCCACACGGGGCGTGAGCCACACGGGGCGTGAGCCACACGGGCCGTGAGCCACACGGAGCGGCGAGCCACACGGGGCGGTGAGCCACACGGGGCGTGAGCCACACGGAACGGCGAGCCACACGGGGCGTGAGCCACACGGGACGTAAACCACACGGGCCGGTGAGCCACACGGGGCGGTGAGCCACACGGGGCGTGAGCCACACGGAACGGTGAGCCACACGGGGCGTGAGCCACACGGGGCGTGAGCCACACGGGGCGTGAGCCACACGGAACGGCGAGCCACAGGGGGCGTGAGCCACACGGAACGTAAACCACACGGGCCGGCGAGCCACACGGGACGTGCGCCACACGGGGCGTGAGCCACAAGGGGCGTGAGCCACACGGGGCGTGAGCCATGCGGGCGTGAGCCACAGGGAGCGTGTGCCACACGGGGCTTGAGCCACACGGGGCGTGAGCCACACGCAGCGGCGAGCCATAGGGGGCGTGAGCCACACGGGGCGTAAGCCACACGGGGCGTCAGCCACACGGGGCGTAAGCCACACGGGGCGTCAGCCACACGGGGCGTGAACCACACGGGCGCCGAGATGTCACATAGTGACAGATCCGGCCCTTCGTTAGAAAACTCGACGAAATTGGAACCAGGAAGCATTCGACAATTACCCAAACGGCCCCCTCGCCCCCACCCCCCCTCCCCCCCCCCCTCCCCCACGGCTCCCTCACCCCCATCCCACCACGACCCCCTCACCCCATCCCCCCACGACCCCCTCACCCCATCCCCCCACGATCCCCTCACACCTATCCCTCCAGTCTTCACTTGGCCAAGCTGTCGAAGCACAAAAACGGTATGAGCATCGCGAGTGGAGGGGTCAACAGAGGGGTGGTGGAGGTTATTTATTGAGGTTTTCGTTCATTTCCTCCGTATGACCGTCGAAAGCTGACCCTTACCCCCAACCAACCTCATCCATCCAACGCCACCACCGCCCACGCCCACCCAGTACGTGTTCAGGGCTACCCAGATGGACACCGCGGAAGGCTTCGAGTAAAAACGTTACTCAGCACTTGGTCATATAACCCAGCGCCACAAATTCGATGCTAGCGGCGGCGGAGACCTCCACCCCATCCCCCAACCCCCTACCTTACAAATGGGGAAATCAAACAGGAAAATACTCCACGGAGGCGCCTCCCAAAACACCCCCAATCCAGGTGGTAACATCCCAGGTGAAGGAAAACATCGCAGCGGCCCAGAAGTTGAGGGCCAGAAGTGGAAGGCCAGGAAACAATAAAATACCAGAAGTTCAAAAACACAAAAATGCGAACCTAGCCAAAAAAAGAAGAAACGCTTATTGCTTCAAGCCGCTACTGGAAGAGACATGATAGGGAAAAAACGCGAAACTTGGTCCAAAGTAAATGTTATGTCTCACCCACATTCCCAACTGCTTCCATATTTTCCTTATGAATGCAGTGGTTTTCGAGGAAACATGCATACGTCATTCACGGCGATAGACTACCAAAGTAGCCTGCCACAAGATGGGATAGGATTAGATGGGGCGTCGATAACACAAACTACGATGTCAAAACACGGAATCATATTATATTTTGGCTTCATTTGTTTATATAATTAAGCCAGCTTAAGCAATTCGATAAAATAAGAAACATCGACACAACTGTAGGTCGATATACAAGCAGTGAAGGCGTTCAGTTCCTGTGACGTCCTATCACATATGATGTCTGTGTTATACAGCATGAAGTCTGCCCTGTATATCAAATAGTTATCTATTTTCTATTTTACTAATAGACTTGTAAGATAACTGGTTCGATAGGGGTAAGCTTTGGAAGCGCACCACTGTACTTTGGCCTCTTGGCTTGGTCTCTATGCCGGTCTCTGTACGTGTGTGCATAGCATGGCGAACGGCTCCACAACGTATGATAACCGTTAATGAAATCAGAATAGGTCCGTCCTCCATGTGGGCCGGGGTCAGAGACAACAATGATTGTAGTATTAGCTTAGCTAGTATAATAACTCAATAACTATGAACAGATCACGTGAAACAACCTCATTATCTGAACAACCGATTATTGTCTATTCTTCCCTCAACACTATGATGGATTGTGACTAGTTCCCTGCGGGATCCAGGGCAGGTTCCAGGGGCCTCTTTGAGTGAAAATTGAGATGTGAACCCCCCATCCTTCATTCCCCCCAAGGCACCCCTTGTAAGATGTCTGACATCTCAACCCACCCAAGTGGACCCATTTTCTAAAGCCGAGATCGTACTTGCAGAAGCATTAGACAAATCGATCATAAATGATTTTATTTCATTTAAAGTTGCATGTGGAGCTATTTCCCGCCAAAATTAAAGAGGTCAAAATACAAATAAGAATCAGTCCTCGAATCATTCAAGATTGGTTTTGTCTATACTGCACCCATGCCAGACTGCCAAATAGTGTATCTTAGCCTTGCCCGTGATATCAATTTACCACAAATTTTCATTTCAGTGGTAAACGTCATCAGTTTGTGTGCTTCGCGATGCTTTGTTATAAGTAGCAGTGCCGCGACAGAGTGCTGTGGTGTCGCGGGATAGACACGTTTGCCACACCACAGCCGAAACGGCAACTTTTTTTCAGGTTTCTGAATTTATGGAATGGAACAATCGAGTTTTCTGCAAATTTTGATATAAATTTCGCCTGGGCTTAGTTTTGGCGGGAAACAACTCGACATGCAACTTTAAATGCACCATAATACGTGAGCACTATGAACGACCAGCTGACAACAGAAAGGAACCGGCAGGTCACGTGTCACAGCGCGAGCCTTCTAAGACAAATGCCGCGACAGAAGTCGTACGGGTCACGTGACACCTGTGGGCAACGCGTTTACATCCATTCGGTATGGTTACCGTCTGACCTGCGGTCAGGGGTTCCACCAGTAAGCCAGCTGTCAGTCGGAGTCCCGGGTTACGGGTCCCGGGTCAGGTGGCCATGGTAACGGACACGTGTTCCGGACACGTGGCTTATGAGAAAAGATAACAGAGTTACTTCCGGGGCAACAAATCCTCCTCGCATTACATTCCAACACAACGCGGGAATGTGTTCATAAAAATAAAAATTTCGATATTTCACCTTGATTCACGGTTAAATAATTCGTATAATGGCTTGCCGCCTATAATGGTGGACTCACTGTGGCGCATGCCGACTACCGTAGGGGTCATGTGGTCGGCGATAATAGAGGTGGATGAGATGGCAGGACATTCCCTGGATTTATGGCCAACAAAGGGTCGTGAGCTCTTTGAACCCCAAATGTGTGCCAGGTCGTTCAACGGGTCTTCAACGCAAATTCTCATGTAACACTTTTTCCCATAAACACATTTTAAATGTCTCACATGTGAATCATTTATTGAGGCTTTTCTTGCACGATGACAATGTCCTAGTGTACAAGAACTGCACACGAAGACGATATGCATACGTATCTAAAAGACGTCATTAAGTTCATTTCCATGAAACAATCTGAAACTCATTACTGAGAGAGCAAATGGTGTATAAGTAACTGTATAAGAACATGTTTCAAAAGGCTCTCCACGGCTAACGAGATATTAATGACCATATAACCGGGGTAAGGTATGGCAATCGCACAATAATGGGCGATACTGGACAGAATCCTAGCACACAATCCACTACCAGGCGGCTATGGACAGATCAATGCCACACAATCCACTACCAGGTGGCTATGGACAGATCAGTTCCACACAATCCACTACCAGGCGGCTATGGACAGATCAGTGCCACACAATCCACTACCAGGCGGCTATGGACAGATCATTGCCACACAATCCACTACCAGGCGGCTATTGACAGATCAGTGCCACATAATCCACTACCAGGCGGCTATGGACGGATCAGTGCCACACAATCCACTACCAGGCGGCTATGGACAGATCAGTGCCACACAATCCACTACCAGGCGGCTATGGACAGATCAGTGCCACACAATCCACTACCAGGCGGCTATGGACAGATCAGTGTCACACAATCCACCACCAGGTGGCTATGGACAGATCAGTGCCACACAATCCACTACCAGGCGGCTATGGACAGATCAATGCCACACAATCTACTACCAGGCGGCTATGGACAGATCAGTGCCACACAATCCACTACCAGGCGGCTATGGACAGATCAATGCCACACAATCCACTACCAGGCGGCTATGGACGGATCAATGCCACACAATCCACTACCAGGCGGCTATGGACAGATCAATGCCACATAATCCACTACCAGGCGGCTATGGACAGATCAGTGCCACACAATCCACTACCAGGCGGCTATGGACAGATCAATGCCACACAATCCACTACCAGGCGGCTATGGACAGATCAGTGCCACACAATCCACTACCAGGCGGCTATGGACAGATCAATGCCACACAATCCACTACCAGGCGGCTATGGACGGATCAATGCCACACAATCCACTACCAGGCGGCTATGGACAGATCAATGCCACATAATCCACTACCAGGCGGCTATGGACAGATCAATGCCACACAATCCACTACCAGGCGGCTATGGACGGATCAATGCCACACAATCCACTACCAGGCGGCTATGGACAGATCAATGCCACACAATCCACTACCAGGCGGCTATGGACGGATCAATGCCACACAATCCACTACCAGGCGGCTATGGACAGATCAATGCCACACAATCCACTACCAGGCGGCTATGGACAGATCAATGCCACACAATCCACTACCAGGCGGCTATGGACAGATCAATGCCACATAATCCACTACCAGGCGGCTATGGACGGATCAGTGCCACACAATCCACTACCAGGCGGCTATGGACAGATCAGTGCCACACAATCCACTACCAGGCGGCTATGGACAGATCAGTGCCACACAATCCACTACCAGGCGGCTATGGACAGATCAGTGTCACACAATCCACCACCAGGTGGCTATGGACAGATCAGTGCCACACAATCCACTACCAGGCGGCTATGGACAGATCAATGCCACACAATCCACTACCAGGCGGCTATGGACAGATCAGTGCCACACAATCCACTACCAGGCGGCTATGGACAGATCAATGCCACACAATCCACTACCAGGCGGCTATGGACGGATCAATGCCACACAATCCACTACCAGGCGGCTATGGACAGATCAGTGCCACACAATCCACCACCAGGTGGCTATGGACAGATCAGTGCCACACAATCCACCACCAGGCGGCTATGGACAGATCAATGCCACACAATCCACTACCAGGCGGCTATGGACGGATCAATGCCACACAATCCACTACCAGGCGGCTATGGACAGATCAGTGCCACACAATCCACGACCAGGCGGCTATGGACAGATCAGTGCCACACAATCCACGACCAGGCGGCTATGGACAGATCAGTGCCACACAATCCACTACCAGGCGGCTATGGACAGATCAGTGCCACACAATCCACTACCAGGCGGCTATGGACAGATCAATGCCACACAATCCACTACCAGGCGGCTATGGACGGATCAATGCCACACAATCCACTACCAGGCGGCTATGGACAGATCAGTGCCACACAATCCACCACCAGGTGGCTATGGACAGATCAGTGCCACACAATCCACCACCAGGCGGCTATGGACAGATCAATGCCACACAATCCACTACCAGGCGGCTATGGACGGATCAATGCCACACAATCCACTACCAGGCGGCTATGGACAGATCAGTGCCACACAATCCACGACCAGGCGGCTATGGACAGATCAGTGCCACACAATCCACGACCAGGCGGCTATGGACAGATCAGTGCCACACAATCCACTACCAGGCGGCTATGGACAGATCAGTGCCACACAATCCACTACCAGGCGGCTATGGACAGATCAATGCCACACAATCCACTACCAGGTGGCTATGGACAGATCAGTGCCACACAATCCACGACCAGGCGGCTATGGACGGATCAATGCCACACAATCCACTACCAGGCGGCTATGGACAGATCAGTGCCACACAATCCACTACCAGGCGGCTATGGACAGATCAGTGCCACACAATCCACTACCAGGCGGCTATGGACAGATCAGTGCCACACAATCCACTACCAGGTGGCTATGGACAGATCAGTGCCACACAATCCACGACCAGGCGGCTATGGACGGATCAATGCCACACAATCCACTACCAGGCGGCTATGGACAGATCAGTGCCACACAATCCACTACCAGGCGGCTATGGACAGATCAGTGCCACACAATCCACGACCAGGCGGCTATGGACGGATCAATGCCACACAATCCACTACCAGGCGGCTATGGACAGATCAGTGCCACACAATCCACGACCAGGCGGCTATGGACGGATCAATGCCACACAATCCACTACCAGGCGGCTATGGACAGATCAATGCCACACAGTCCACTACCAGGCGGCTATGGACGGATCAATGCCACACAATCCACTACCAGGCGGCTATGGACAGATCAGTGCCACACAATCCACTACCAGGTGGCTATGGACAGATCAGTGCCACACAATCCACGACCAGGCGGCTATGGACGGATCAATGCCACACAATCCACTACCAGGCGGCTATGGACAGATCAGTGCCACACAATCCACTACCAGGCGGCTATGGACAGATCAGTGCCACACAATCCACTACCAGGCGGCTATGGACAGATCAGTGTCACACAATCCACTACCAGGCGGCTATGGACGGATCAATGCCACACAATCCACTACCAGGCGGCTATTGACAGATCAATGCCACACAATCCACTACCAGGCGGCTATGGACAGATCAGTGTCACACAATCCACGACCAGGCGGCTATGGACAGATCAATGCCACACAATCCACTACCAGGCGGCTATGGACAGATCAGTGTCACACAATCCACGACCAGGCGGCTATGGACAGATCAATGCCACACAATCCACTACCAGGCGGCTATGGACAGATCAATGCCACACAATCCACTACCAGGCGGTTATGGACAGATCAGTGTCACACAATCCACGACCAGGCGGCTATGGACAGATCAGTGTCACACAATCCACGACCAGGCGGCTATGGACAGATCAATGCCACACAATCCACTACCAGGCGGTTATGGACAGATCAATGCCACACAATCCACTACCAGGCGGTTATGGACAGATCAATGCCACACAATCCACTACCAGGCGGTTATGGACAGATCAGTGTCACACAATCCACTACCAGGCGGCTATGGACAGATCAGTGTCACACAATCCACGACCAGGCGGCTATGGACGGATCAATGCCACACAATCCACTACCAGGCGGCTATGGACGGATCAATGCCACATAATCCACTACCAGGCGGCTATGGACGGATCAATGCCACACAATTCACTACCAGGCGACGATGGACAGATCAGTGCCACACAATCCACTACCAGGCGGCTATGGACCGATCAATGCCACACAATCCACTACCAGGCGGCTATGGACAGATCAGTGTCACACAATCCATTACCAGGCGGCTATTGACAGATCAATGCCACATAATCCACCACCAGGCGGCTATGGACAGATCAGTGCCACACAATCCACTACCAGGCGGCTATGGAAAGATCAGTGCCACACAATCCACTACCAGGCGGCTATGGACAGATCAGTGCCACACAATCCACTACCAGGCGGCTATTGACAGATCAATGCCACATAATCCACCACCAGGCGGCTATGGACAGATCAGTGCCACACAATCCATTACCAGGCGGCTATGGACAGATCAGTGTCACACAATCCACTACCAGGCGGCTATGGACAGATCAGTGCCACACAATCCACGACCAGGCGGCTATGGACAGATCAGTGCCACATAATCCACCACCAGGCGGCTATGGACAGATCAGTGTCACACAATCCACTACCAGGCGGCTATGGACAGATCAGTGCCACACAATCCACTACCAGGCGGCTATTGACAGATCAATGCCACATAATCCACCACCAGGCGGCTATGGACAGATCAGTGCCACACAATCCATTACCAGGCGGCTATGGACAGATCAGTGTCACACAATCCACTACCAGGCGGCTATGGACAGATCAGTGCCACACAATCCACGACCAGGCGGCTATGGACAGATCAATGCCACACAATCCACGACCAGGCGGCTATGGAAAGATCAATGCCACATGATCCACCACCAGGTGGCTATGGACAGATCAGGGCCACACAATCCACTACCAGGCGGCTATGGACAGATCAGTGCCACACAATCCATTACCAGGCGGCTATAGACAGATCAGTGCCACACAATCCACGACCAGGCGGCTATGGACAGATCAGTGCCACACAATCCACTACCAGGCGGCTATGGACAGATCAGTGCCACACAATCCACTACCAGGCGGCTATGGACAGATCAGTGCCACACAATCCACTACCAGGCGGCTATGGACAGATCAGTGCCACACAATCCATTACCAGGCGGCTATAGACAGATCAGTGCCACACAATCCACGACCAGGCGGCTATGGACGGATCAATGCCACACAATCCACGACCAGGCGGCTATGGACAGATTAGTGCCACACAATCCACTACCAGGCGGCTATTGACAGATCAGTGTCACACAATCCATTACCAGGCGGCTATGGACAGATCAGTGCCACACAATCCACTACCAGGCGGCTATGGACAGATCAGTGCCACACAATCCATTACCAGGCGGCTATAGACAGATCAGTGCCACACAATCCACGACCAGGCGGCTATGGACGGATCAATGCCACACAATCCACGACCAGGCGGCTATGGACAGATTAGTGCCCCACAATCCACTACCAGGCGGCTATTGACAGATCAGTGTCACACAATCCATTACCAGGCGGCTATGGACAGATCAGTGCCACATAATCCACGACCAGGCGGCTATGGACAGATCAGTGTCACACAATCCACTACCAGGCGGCTATGGACAGATCAGTGTCACACAATCCACTACCAGGCGGCTATGGACAGATCAATGCCACACAATCCACCACCAGGCGGCTATGGACAGATCAGTGCCACACAATCCATTACCAGGCGGCTATGGACAGATCAGTGTCACACAATCCACTACCAGGCGGCTATGGACAGATCAGTGCCACACAATCCACGACCAGGCGGCTATGGACAGATCAATGCCACACAATCCACGACCAGGCGGCTATGGACGGATCAGTGCCACATGATCCACCACCAGGTGGCTATGGACAGATCAGTGCCACACAATCCACTACCAGGTGGCTATGGACAGATCAGTGCCACACAATCCACTACCAGGCGGCTATGGACAGATCAGTGCCACACAATCCACTACCAGGCGGCTATGGACAGATCAGTGCCACACAATCCACTACCAGGCGGCTATTGACAGATCAGTGCCACATAATCCACTACCAGGCGGCTATGGACGGATCAGTGCCACACAATCCACTACCAGGCGGCTATGGACAGATCAGTGCCACACAATCCACTACCAGGCGGCTATGGACAGATCAGTGCCACACAATCCACTACCAGGCGGCTATGGACAGATCAGTGCCACACAATCCACGACCAGGCGGCTATGGACAGATCAATGCCACACAATCCACGACCAGGCGGCTATGGACGGATCAGTGCCACATGATCCACCACCAGGTGGCTATGGACAGATCAGTGCCACACAATCCACTACCAGGTGGCTATGGACAGATCAGTGCCACACAATCCACTACCAGGCGGCTATGGACAGATCAGTGCCACACAATCCACTACCAGGCGGCTATGGACAGATCAGTGCCACACAATCCACTACCAGGCGGCTATTGACAGATCAGTGCCACATAATCCACTACCAGGCGGCTATGGACAGATCAGTGCCACACAATCCACTACCAGGCGGCTATGGACAGATCAGTGCCACACAATCCACTACCAGGCGGCTATGGACAGATCAGTGCCACACAATCCACTACCAGGCGGCTATTGACAGATCAGTGCCACATAATCCACTACCAGGCGGCTATGGACAGATCAGTGCCACACAATCCACTACCAGGCGGCTATGGACAGATCAGTGCCACACAATCCACGACCAGGCGGCTATGGACGGATCAGTGCCACATGATCCACCACCAGGTGGCTATGGACAGATCAGTGCCACACAATCCACCACCAGGTGGCTATGGACAGATCAGTGCCACACAATCCACGACCAGGCGGCTATGGACGGATCAGTGCCACATGATCCACCATCAGGCGGCTATGGACAGATCAGTGCCACACAATCCATTACCAGGCGGCTATAGACAGATCAGTGCCACACAATCCACGACCAGGCGGCTATGGACGGATCAATGCCACACAATCCACGACCAGGCGGCTATGGACAGATTAGTGCCACACAATCCACTACCAGGCGGCTATGGACAGATCAGTGCCACACAATCCACTACCAGGCGGCTATGGAAAGATCAATGCCACACAATCCACTACCAGGCGGCTATGGACAGATCAATGCCACATAATCCACTACCAGGTGGCTATGGACAGATCAGTGCCACACAATCCACCACCAGGTGGCTATGGACAGATCAGTGCCACACAATCCACTACCAGGCGGCTATGGACAGATCAGTGCCACACAATCCATTACCAGGCGGCTATAGACAGATCAGTGCCACACAATCCACGACCAGGCGGCTATGGACGGATCAATGCCACACAATCCACGACCAGGCGGCTATGGACAGATTAGTGCCACACAATCCACTACCAGGCGGCTATGGACAGATCAGTGCCACACAATCCATTACCAGGCGGCTATAGACAGATCAGTGCCACACAATCCACGACCAGGCGGCTATGGACGGATCAATGCCACACAACCCACGACCAGGCGGCTATGGACAGATTAGTGCCCCACAATCCACTACCAGGCGGCTATTGACAGATCAGTGTCACACAATCCATTACCAGGCGGCTATGGACAGATCAGTGCCACATAATCCACTACCAGGCGGCTATGGACAGATCAGTGTCACACAATCCACTACCAGGCGGCTATGGACAGATCAGTGTCACACAATCCACTACCAGGCGGCTATGGACAGATCAATGCCACACAATCCACTACCAGGCGGCTATGGACAGATCAGTGTCACACAATCCACTACCAGGCGACGATGGACAGATCAGTGCCACACAATCCACTACCAGGCGGCTATGGACAGATCAATGCCACACAATCCACTACCAGGCGGCTATGGACAGATCAGTGTCACACAATCCACTACCAGGCGGCTATGGACAGATCAGTGCCACACAATCCACTACCAGGCGGCTATGGACGGATCAGTGCCACACAATCCACTACCAGGCGGCTATGGACGGATCAGTGCCACACAATCCACTACCAGGCGGCTATAGACAGATCAATGCCACACAATCCACTACCAGACGGCTATGGACAGATCAGTGCCACACAATCCACTACCAGGCGACGATGGACAGATCAGTGCCACACAATCCACTACCAGGCGGCTATGGACGGATCAGTGCCACACAATCCACTACCAGGCGGCTATGGACAGATCAGTGCCACACAATCCACGACCAGGCGGCTATGGACAGATCAATGCCACACAATCCACTACCAGGCGGCTATGGACAGATCAGTGTCACACAATCCACTACCAGGCGGCTATGGACAGATCAGTGTCACACAATCCATTACCAGGCGGCTATGGACAGATCAATGCCACACAATCCACTACCAGGCGGCTATGGACAGATCAATGCCACACAATCCATTACCAGGCGGCTATGGACAGATCAGTGCCACACAATCCACCACCAGGCGGCTATGGACGGATCAATGCCACACAATCCACTACCAGGCGGCTATGGACAGATCAGTGCCACACAATCCACTACCAGGCGGCTATGGACAGATCAGTGCCACACAATCCACTAATATGGCTAAAAAATGGCTGACATATTTAAAACTTCATAGTAAAAAAACAACGCCTAAATGCGTTCTGTTGTCTATTGTTAAACTGGTGCATTATAAAAAAGCACATAATGAATGGCTTACGGCATTGCCGGCCCTTCCCACAATCCTTTGGGAGAAGTAGGGAACAACCAGTCTTCTTTATGGATGGGCCCCAAGCGAGGTGCTTAATCTCATTGTGTGAACACGGTGTGAAAGAACAGTCGTCCGCTGTCGGCTCGGCGGCGGGAATACAGACAGACGGAGGTCATTGTCTGGCAACTACCGACCAGACATCTCACGGAGAACAGCTGGTCCTTATTTTGTCACCTATAGCGTCTTCATCCCCCCCGCCCCCTTCACCACTTTCACCCGCGGACGCCCCCCCCCCCACCCCGTTCCATAATGGCAATCCGTACCCGTTGCTTCATTCATCAAAAGTGAAAGAAAAAATGTGTTTCCAGTAAAAAGAGTCAATGACGCTGACATGTAAGTAACAGTTTTACATGTCACCCGTAGACACGCCAGCGTGAGTACAGTCACTTCGCTTCAGTTGAGCTACTTTCTGTATAACAATTCGACAGTTGTAGTATCCACAACCGCCGTCGGCATAGTCGGGTCCTCCGTTGGGGTAACAGAGCAAATCTGTGTACACCGACGCGGGGGCGGGCACTATAGTCTGAAGTTACAGGATATCTCTCTGTACTCGAAGTCTCCGTTCTCAGAAAACGAACAGTAATCTCGTTGGTCACTTAACCTCCAAATTGTAACGAACCAATGACAACCATGAAACTCTAATGTACTAGCCAATCAAAAATGAGCATTCAGTGAGATAACCAATCACAATCAATTAGTGAGAGTTGGCGTCTAAAGAGACCATACCAGCCATCCAATGAGGTGGAAGACTACCATTCAATTGCATCTGATCGATTACGTGTTGTACACACGCGTAAGGTTATTGCGTTTTGTGGGGGATGATTCGGCGACATGTAATGTCCCGCAGCACATCTTCAAAGCGAATCACTCCGCGGCGAGCGACGCCAGCTGGATGCCGCGTGGGACTCGTCGGCTACTTCATCCGGGTCTCGCGAGAGTCTGCGGCTATTTACAAACACACGACCGTGTCCTCCGCGTCGGGGCATTTGTACGGCTGTCAATCAGGCGCTACACCGGTAAACAGAGCCAGCCACCGCAGGCACACTGACATACACACGGCCTCAACTACGGGGGAAACAGCGACCTCATGTTATCACCCCCCCCCCCCCCCCCACCCACACACACACACTTTAAGTCTCCTGCACTTTCGTTTACTATCTCCTCTCCACCAGGTGGCAGCATACACAGCTAACCCCCTCCAGTGGTTCGTAAATGCTTTGTAAAAACGCAAGCGGCTTAACACCGAGAAACTGAACAATACTATGCTAATTAATTAAAGCCATGTGAACAATTATAAGTTATATTTTAATTATTTTTTAATTTATTTTGTCATTTTGGTTTAAACATATTTTATTTTGCAATTAGGAAACAGACAATGCCTGTACAAATCCCTCTTGCTTACATGTAATTATTTAAAGCCAAGGTGATACTGCTAGGCGATGTTGAGGTGTTCTGCCCAGAGACCACTTTAATTTTATTGCACACAGACACATAACCCGGACCCCCATTTCCAATAATGTCCTACGGCTCTGTTTCGGTTGCCATAGTGCAGACAAAGATGGGGAGATTGTAAACAAAGAAGCCTCCAATCCATCATCGTTGACATTTTGCGCACGATAGACCACATTCCAAACATAGCAAAACATGCAACACGTCAGCACGGCTTACATAAAACAGGTATGACAGGAACAAAATTCCGTGTATTGTTCCGCGATGCGGCGGGCTGGAGGAGGATCCCAAGCCTGACTGGCTTATCCCTAGCTGCAGCAGGCGGTGTGAGTCGTATCATCCTACCCGCCAGGTTCAACATCGCATTCCCCAGACGCCGGGAAACGTATAACACACTTCCTATCCGACATATCTCCTGTCATTGGCAAAGACAACGGCGGTCCATCACACCCCACACGGAGCCTAATGCCTATACATCCGGCCTGGTGATATCGGTGTAAGGTTAATTGCCACTCATATATTATCGCCCACGTCTTGGGATTATCACTTATAATGTGATCCTTTCCCAGCCATTGCCAAGCTATATTACATCGTAATGCTGCATAAAACTTCAACATACGTAATTCAATATGACATCTTGGTCCGTACATCTATCTCAGCGCTATCATATTGGGCGCCATGTTGTGAAGTGCCCTTGGGGCAAGGGGGGGGGGGCGTATAGATATGCGTGGCAACGGCTGCATATCCAATGAAGTGGCGTTGCGTGTCTCGACTAGCTTTATGCTGGAGTCGTTGAAGAAGAGCATAGTTTTAATCTGAGAGCATGTGGCAGAATTGTTTCCATCGGTCGCATATATAAGCACCGCCAGCAGAATCCGGAGTCACCGTGACCTTTTTGAATTTATTATGTTGGGCGATACCATATTGGAAGTTACTAAAACACAACCAAGAGTGTTAACTTCCCATGTCGCCTTACAAAGTTGTGTCTCACACATGCAAAATATGCGACAGTCGAGACCTCATCGACGGCACCTTAAGCTTTACCACCACTACAGTTGTGTACTTGCTGAAGTGACCGTTTATATGTGTATTCGCTATCAGTAACATCGTTTAAACAAATAGAGTTATTACAAAAAACAAAATATGTAATATACAGGCATTTACCTTGCGCAGTTTTCGCAGCAGATCCGGTTTGAGGGTTCGCCGCCTGGGTCGCTCCCCCTCAGCGTCGCCCGTGCTTTTCTTCGACGACGTCTCACCCACGTTCTTCTTCCGTGTTTGGTCATTTTCCTTAGGCGCACGAGGCTGCCGCCCCGGCCACCCCTCCTCGAGGTCTATACCCTCTAACCCCTTGCGTTTGTCCCCGACTATCGCCAGGCGACCGATCCCGGCAGCAGCTCTCACGCCCGCGGCCACGGCGTCATCACCGCCGCCGCCGCCGCCGCCGCCACCGCTGATAGTTGCGCCCCCTATGGAACGACTGTTACGGTAGATGTCGACGCGCCCTTTGAAGTGAATCTCCACCTCGGTGGCGCTGTGTTGCCGCGGCAGGTAGCGACCCAGCTGGTAAGTGATGAGGATAGAGATGAAGGCGACCGCCACCACGGTGCAGAACAGGTCTCGCAGGGACCGCAAGTTGGGCCGCCGGAACCGCATCGCTGAAACCAACACGAAATGGTCGGGGTCATAATCATGGTATAATTTGTCTGCATACATATATATATATATATAGATCTATCATGTACGTAAGCGCCACTTTCATTGCACTGATAATGTTGGCAGATGGCACTTTTCGCCGATTTGCTTTTGTTCACACAAGGGCTAAATTCGGCCAAGGAACTACCCGGGACGATCACGGATGAATGGCTGAAACAAGCCTCGCATTAGGTCCCCAGGCTCGCATTCGAACCAAGGATCTATTGATCTGCGGTATAGTGTGCTAACCACTACATCATGGAGACCTCAATCGCCAATGATCACGTGTACTATAATTGAGTGTGACTTTCGTGAGGGTGACGGTTCAATGAACAATTTAACAATTTTTGCGCAAAATTATGATACCCAAAGGGGGCCACTCCACTGTAGCGTGTTAAATGCCATTTGTCAACTCCAACCATATCCCTGAAAGCCTAAATCAGTGTCCCTGGAGATATCCGGCGACTGTAAATTAAACATGAAAGGTTTGGCGAACTATAATATATAGTAAGTATACCTTAATTTAGCAATGGTGGAGTGCAATTTAGCCTACGCCGCTCTTGGCAAACTGTGAAGATAGAGACATTCCTAGACAGAGAAATCGTAGACTGGTATAATGTGACGTTTAGTAGACCTTAAACGAGACACTACAGTATGATATGCAGAGTAGGACAGTGACAAATCTTAAAACCAGACGAATGGTTGCTGTTTTTTGCTCTTTTCGGCGATGGTACCCGACATTCAAATACCCGTAAATACCTACTAACATTGAGATATTGATCTCCAGTGACAACTTTTGTAACATCAAAGCACCACCGGGAAACAAACTCGCCAGACGCCTTGCAGGGGTTCGGGCAACATGGCGGTTTGATGAAATAATAAGAAGACATCAGTTACCGGCGAGATGCGCCGAAATGGCTCGTGAAGGCCTCACTACGCCTGTGAATAGCTTCATTAAGAACGCGGAAGTTATATCATGCAGACCGAGTGTCTCAATTCTCTTGGGCCCTTTGGCTCATCTTGATGATCCGCAGCAGTTGTAACCGCATTCATAATAACAAGCAGCGCTGGAGAATAGCAATGGGGTAGGACGCCAAGGATCTTCCTATTGTTATGACAGATAATCCACCTCTCTGCCTGATCCGCATAATGGTTGCCAATAGACGTGGCTCATGGGGGGTGGGGGTGGGGGCTGGGGGAAGGGGAGCTTTCGTCTCCCGCCAAAAAAAATGGGAAATCCCTTGATGGGGGCGGGTTCGCTTTCCGCATAGGTCGAAGGTTGGTTCTCATCGGCAGTGGATGTCTATGTTTTCTTATTATACAAGGGGAGACGGAGAACAAAAAACGCTCACAAACTTCTGTCGGGAGGCTGCGGCGGGACGGCCGGTGTTGGACTGGCACTTCTGCTTCCAATTCGTCCAGTTATCCACAAACGCGCAAAACTTGTAGGGATGCATTTCAATGCGGTTCATTCCAAGCCTAATCTAAAGGTCTGTCCGTGTTCATACTACACATTTCATATGACAGCAATTTATATTATGATGTAGGTTAAAATACTACTTTGACCTAAGAATTTGTCAAGTTTTCTGTTTTCAATGAAGTAGATATTGACATGATGTGTACTATGCCGTAGACTAAATTGTTAGTCAGTCCTGGCATCAATTACACCCCAGTCAGTCGTTTAATTATAGGTGTCAGACCAGTTTATGTTATTAGCTAGGTACAATGAAATGTTTCCGAGTGATCAATCATGCATTGGACCTCAGAGTAATGTTATGTTCTGAAATACGATGACGCAGGGGCATTGGCCGGAAGGAAATGTCCAGCCGGGGGGGAATGCCATACGCCCAAAATGACAATGCCATTATAGACGCTTGGACGGCATCGCCAGCAGGAAAGAGAAGACTAGAAGGGCAAGCCACCATAGCCTGCCACCCGTATATCTGACAGCGCCACTCAGACCCGTTCACATTATTATCGAGTCCGCCTACCACCTCCGAGAGGAACAGACTTTGAAGAGGTCGAGCCTAAGGTATCTGGGGCGCGACGTGGGGTGGGGGGGGGGGGGGAGAAAGGCTATCGACTGGCTCCTGACTATCTGCCACGAGAGTCGTGAAGCTCCACTCAGCATGCGAAGAGACAGGATGAGGCTGGTTTATACGCCTGTCGACTGTTTTGTTCCGGTAATCAAGGGGCGTGTTTTACCACACGCCCCTCCCCCCCTACCCTCCCCCTCCCTCACCCCCGGGTAGGCATTCAAATGGTGATCTCAGGCAGCCGCACAAGGTATTGCTTTTGGAGGCACGTGTTCTGCAGCAGAAGCCAACATTAAATATCGATGTTTTAGGCCACTTTTGTGGAAGGTTAAACTGAGCCACGAAAGCTTCAGGGATAAATGGAAGGAGGTTGGATAAAACTGGTACCCGCCCCAGAAGCGGGTGGCTCTTGGCGACTGCGCTCTGATAGACCAACCCGGCGGCGGGCGAGGCGTGGGTTCGAGCCCCATCTGGGCAAATCTCTGTATCGGATAGAAACATCCCATGTCTTTTTTCGTTTATTAATTCTCCATGCATAAGATGAGTGCATGTGATGTTGCCGGAACGGAACCAAGATTTGATCTGAGAGGTGGGGGAGGGGGAGAAACGACACACCAGGGCGCATGTAATAACACACACCAGCGTATCCAAATGTTAGGACGGTCAGATGTCAGATTTTGACAGAAAGTCGGCGGTACAAAAAGACGCGTCATTAGAAGGCCAGTCGAGGGCCCATTTACAGATCACGGATCGCAGCCCGTGTTTTTTATGCGAGCCGCAGATGAGCTACAACGACTGTACTCCCGGGGGTAGGGGACGGGGGATGGGGTCTGCCATCGGTGGTGGGGGTCACAGGACGCGGGGCCGGGCGACCGACTGTCTGCGCTCTGTATCCCCGAGAGCGGAGTCAAGGCGACCATTAGCACGTCACGCTATCTGGGCTCGGTATCTTACCCCGGAGGTAGCCTTCAGCACGTTGTGCCTTCACTCCATCACGACCAACACTAACAGCCTTCATTACAAACCGCCCCTGCCACAGCCGCTATAATCTTGGCGATCTTCGACGTCTTCATTCATACTGGAGTCTGCAGCGAATTTGATCAATTTGAAAACGACCCCACAAAAAAGAGAGAGATTTGATAAATAATCATATATGTCATATCCGACCGCAAGACCCCCGCGCCCCCCAAACACATGCACACAACCATTTCTTTCCCCGACCCGTATGTTCCGCCACAGCAGCAAGCTTAGACCAGATTGTCCACCCCACCAGCCCTCACACACACAAACCCCTCTATATACTTCATGCCACTTCCCCTCTCCCTCTCCTCTATATACCCCCTACCCATTCCCCCTCCTTCCCCTCAATATACCCCCTGCCACTTTCCCTTCCCTCCCCTGGGAAGACTCCCGGCAAAGTCAGCCACGTGAGATTATCTCTGTCATCTACGAAATGAGTCGGGAGTGTTCAGGGAGGGGGTGGGAGTGGGGTGGGGTGCTGTGTTTTGGCGAGGGGTGTTTTGGGAAGGGGTGGCGCAGGATGGAGGCTGGGCGGGGGCGGTGTGGGAGGGGAGAGGCGTTAGGGGGCTTAACGGCCTATTAGACATGCCTACTCGTTTGAGAATGCCTTCCTTGTTAGTGATAAATATATCCAGCCATGCAGCCATGCAGCCCACATATGCTATGCTCACCGTGGATGTCATAAACGGGAGGAAATGTTATCACATCGCACCCGTGTACGTGCCGAAACCGACCGGCTGACCAGGCAGGCGGATACAGGCCCCGGGGGTGGGAAAACAGAGGAGGGGGGAGGGGAGGGGGGGGGGGGGCATACGAGAACTCCGGAGGGTCTGTGCCGACGATAACAAACGAGGTCGTTGACCTCTGACAGGTCGCATGTGGCCAGATAAATTCATGATCTTGCACCTGACCCCGTATATGTTTGAAAGAGTCGATTTCGTAGGGATCTTTGAGTGATGGGGGCTGTAGGGGGAGGGGAGCGAAAGGGCGGAGGGGGAGGGGGCAGAGGATCTGTAGTTCAGTTGGTCAGTAACACATTGAGCATCAGATCCACAGAACATAAGTTCGATTTCTCGATGAAGCTCAGCAATCAGGAGTCTGGCGATTAATTTCCAACGCCATTTCATTATTCCCCAAGGTTGTTGGCCAAACAGCAATCCCCATACCGCAACACCCCCTCGGCGCTCATCAGTCTCCACTATAAAGTCAATCCCCACCATAAAGTCCTCACACCACTCAAACGTCCATCTGGAGTGTGCGCATCCGGCTTGCATCCGGCTTGCCATGTCATGACACTGTCCCGTCAGGCACAGTTTGCTCTGACAGCCAGAATACACCACCAGTATGAATCCCCAACCCCATTCCCCGACACTATCTCCATTTCACGATTAAAGTGCGACCAATAATGCTAGACTTCGTCATTTCGATATATTCATATCGCTATTTGCGAATTTCGTTATAATGTACATAACAGAGCGAAGTCGCAGTCGAACCAGATGATGACTTGCTGGCGCTAAGATAATTCATACCATTTGTTTGCATCCATCGGACGGGCTCAATGAATATACTAAATACATATAACTCGTTTCTGACAGGCTTGAACCATCTATGAGGTAAGGTGTCCACAAAGGACACGACACGGCCTATTAAAACGGACTTACCAGGACGCCAAGGACAGCCTGGATGAAGGCGACACCATTCTCCACCACGACTCCATGCAGCCAGGCCCTTATCACCGCCCGTCTCCTCCACCTCCTCCCCTTCTGCCCGCTTCTCCCTCTCAGGCACAGCCACTGTCTCTACGTCCATCGGGTCAGAGCGACCCTCGGTGAGCGCCGGTCGCACCGATGTCAATGTCCACTCTCCCAACAGCGCCATCATAACCAGTGGCGCCCCCTATCCTACTTCCGCTCCAGCGAGCTGGGCCTCAAACCCGATTACGTCTCCTCCAGACGCGAACCTAAAATCAATTGAAGGTAATTCGCGGCTCGCACCTGCAGCCACCACTGTCACCGGGATTTCTCCTATAGATCCAAACTGCCGTCAGTGGCCAGCATAATCCACTCGCTCGTTGGCTAGTTCAATCCATTTTAATATCCAACATTTTTCAAAGTAGATATTGGAGCAGCAATTTGGCTTTTGTTTATCAAGCCTCAGATCATACCACTGGGCAAACACATCGGACAAAAATAGTTTTCTAAATCCTATCGGCGGCTAGCAGTCGATCTAGATCATGGTTTAAGCCAATAAAAATCATACTGAGAACCATTCTAGAATTGATTTTTTCTAACAGAAAATAAATTCACTTCATGAAAGAAGTATAACGACCGCAGCCTTTTCTGATTAGTTCCGCGTCTTCCAAGTGGGTCTGAAGGCGTCAGAGTGGCCAGCAGAGCGTCTCCTTTATGGCCCGGTGGAGCCAGGGCGCCCAGTGGCACCAGTCCACGTGGCGCCAAGCAGCCAACCCCAGCGGACTCCCAAGGCGCCCCCCACCCTATCCCCAATCCCACCCCCAACGCCACCCTCCGAATCGCGATACAAATTCATCTCCAATAGTCTGTTCAGCCGGCGCGGTCCCGCCGCAAGAAACCATCGCTCTACCGGAACGTCAATTTTCCTTTCAACATTAATCGGCGATCCCGGAATATACAGAGTTTTTTTTGTAGACTTCCAGCAACTTCCCCTGTTTTTCCCTACATCGATATGTGCTTGTCGGTCATGTCGAAAGCTCGTGGGAACAGCAGTCTAAATACCGGAAAACAGCCCCATTGAAACGGAAGTGAAGTGGCGTAGGTTAGTTACCAGCCAGTAAAGTACAGCCGGAAGACCGGTAACAACAATAGATCGGAATCCCGGTTTTTTTTTCTGCCATTTAGCATAAGCCGCCTAGCTACCTCCTCGTCTGCAGGCAACATAGTTGTGAGGTCATAACGTTACAGATCAAAACCGCCGACTGCCAGCTGCTGGCCGCTGTCTCTCCGTACGTGCGAGAGGAATCCTTACATAAAAATATATGGGGTATGTAAAAGGTCTTCTCGGACCGTTCTCAGCGCAAAATGATGCCTTGACATTTATTCAGCTTCTAGAGAAATATAAGTAATTTTGCTGATCTCGACCGATTTACTCTGCTGCCATCAATGCGGTAGGGTTGGAACTGTCCACCGACGAGTCTGACCTCTGTATGATACATGAAGGTCAACTTCTGAAGGTGCAAAACGTGTCAGACTGAAGAAGCAGTTTCATCGAGTGAGCATAAAGAAGCCTTTCCCAAAAGGGTCTCAACAGATTTCACCAATTTCTAAATGCGTAGATAGCCGTATATACCTGTAGTCAGATAATAGCCTATTTATATGTCATAAAGATTGATGCATATAACGTAACACAAACCGAGCCATATCGGCCTGTCCGTGCTGCATAATTAACGAGACTGCATGTATCCAGAGTCAATAAAGAAAAGTTTACGGGCAGATCAGCGCTAAGTCATGTTACGTGGCATAACCTATGATGAAAAATATTCCTCGGCAGAGACACAAGAGAGAGAACGTACATCAAAGACCGAGCAAGTTCTGAGGGATATTAAACCTACCAGTTCCCCCTCGCGTCTGACGTCAAGTAGCAAGTAAGCGGCTTTAGTGTTTGAATGGACTCCCGTGATTTTTGCGCCTACTACTACACGGGGAGACTCAGCATACCAGCGCAACCAAGCCCCGTGCATTAGCGGTCCAACTGTTTTTCGGGCGTCTGTTAATTGAGGCTGGCTACACCCGGCTTACCAGGGGAGTCTGGCGGCCTTCCCCTCCCATTTCAAGGCACCGCCAGTGAGGTCCGCTAGCTGTTTGTGTAATAGAGGAAGCACGGGCCGATGCCCCCATTGTCACTGAGTCGGCGGGAGGCGCATCTATCACTGCCGTTGTCTCTCCCCTGGTCCCCCTGGGGGAGACAGCACGGAACGCATACACAGGAGGCTTATGTGGTCGGGGGTGGATAGGGGGGGGGGGGGGAGGAAGGGAGAGTGGGTGTTGCCTCGAACCACTGAACATGATCTATATTTATATCTATGCTGACCGTTGATATATATGACCTGAAATGCTTTTTGATCGATAGTATCATGCAAACAAGCTCCCAAAGCAAAGGGTACCAAGCCACACGCAGTGATCTGCTGACCAATCCATGGGACTTCATTAAGTGCCTACGCCACCACGGAACACCGACAATAGACCACGCGTCTAGGTGCTTTTCATTAGCATTCACCGCTTACCCGTGTCCGGTGCGTCATGCGGGATGGCCGCTGAGCAGCAAACACCCGAAGATTCATCTCCGGATGTGTGGGGATAATCCATTGATAAAACCGACACTATGAGTGAGTAAAGCAGTTAACGTAGTGACGTCATCACGTTTATCTAGACCCGGTATTTAGTTGATCTCGTCTTATCTTCGCCGACTGCATGAGACCGTCATGGCACAGTGTCCATGAACACTTTCTAGCATGTGCCTCAGTTTTAGCAACTCTGTTCAAACCAATCCTAAGACTATTGAGATGTTGACATCAGCTTAATAATGGTGATCATTCGTGATATAATTACTACCGTAGATGTTCCATATCCAACTCCGCTGGCCTCAGCAGCACAGCAAGCAGAAGCACATCCTTGTCTCTAAGTAGCACATTATCGCCCGATTTAACCGTCCCCCATCCACAGCAGGGGGTTCCCAAGCCGGTATCGGACAGGTGTAGCTCCAGACGCCTAATCAGTCGCGGCGGCGTCAATCCGGAATCATGCCGCCGGTGAGTCCGGCCCATCTACGCCCGCCCGGTTGCTCCAGAAGAAGCTGACTGGCACCTAAAGTTGAATTTTCCGCTTTTCAATCCACAGATCTGAACGAGCGTGCGAGCCGGCCGCGCTGGCCCGGCGATCCGAAGTGTTGTTATCAGGACTCCCTCATTATTCCAGATTCCGGCCGCCAGTTGTTGCGAGAGTCGGTACAGGTTCACACCGCCCGAGTCGGACCCCACAGTGAGGGCGGGTTGCGGGTGGCCATGTGTGTTTGGCTCGGTGGGGGGGAGGGTCGAGGGGTGAGGGGCTGAGGGGTGAGGGGAAGGGAAAGGGAGAGGGATACGAAGGAGGGGGTGGGGGGGGGAGGGGGGCAGGGCGGACGAGAGAAACAGGAAGGACGCGTGCAGTGTTCGAAATCTGGAGGGATTCGAAGACAGCCGAAGGAGTAAAAAACAGCTTGGAAGCGACCCATGGGTGATAGTAGGGTGGATAATAGGCGGTTATAGACTACATAAATATACATGACAGACTGCGGATCATTCTGGGATGGCAAATGTAGTAATTCGTATAAACGTTCGTTCATGGCAACCTGGTGCACAAAACATCCAGAGGCTGAATTGGCTGAATTGGCCGGGAAAAACCCATAATAACTTTGCATCGGACACAATACATGTGTGTGTGGGGGGTGGGGGGGGGGGGCTTAAAAGCGGCTATATAATGAGGGGTGGGGAAGAAGCCGGAAGAGCTTAAGACTGAGTTGTTTAGCATCTTGTTGGAGAGAAATTATGGTAGACAGAGAAAAGGTGATGACCTATCAATGCGCATAAGTCCACGGGAGTTCACCCTGCGGTACAGATACATCAAGGGGTTGTAGGCTGTCGGGGGATGTCAGCATGATAGGATGACAGGGAACTATGCAGGACATGTGAGGAACGATCCAGGTACGATGTCTTGTAGCGACAGATTTTTTGGAAGCGATCGGTGCGTGGCTGTGAAAGGTATGGGAGGGGGATACATCGCGATAACCGAGGAGGAGGTGGGAATTTATGTCTCGAAGGGGGGGGGGGTGATCAATACAACCTAGGGGTTTAAGTGCTGGCCGGGTGGGCGTGGAGGGGGGTAGATCACGGTAACCGAGGAGGAGGTGGGATTGTAGGTTTCGGACGGGGAGGGGGGGTGATCAATGTAACCCAGGGGTTGCTGGCCGGGTGGGCGTGGAGGGGGGTACATCACGGTAACCGAGGGGGAGGTGGGATTGTAGGGGTCAGAGGGAGGGGGGTGATCAATACAACCAAGGGGTTTGTGCTGGCTGGGTGGGCGTGGAGGAGGGTACATCACGGTAACCAAGGGGGAGGTGGGATTGTAGGGTTCGGGGGGGGGGGGGGGGTGATCAATGTAACCCAGGGGTTGCTGGCCGGGTGGGGATGAAGGGGTAGTGGTAAAGCTTCACTGGACATTGAAGCATCGCTTTCATGCAGTTAGTTACCACACAAAAAGTGGACCACAGATATGCTTGCGTATTTTGCAGCCGTTATTCCCACCACATGGCTGTGGAGCGATGCAGGCTCCGACATCAGCCGCCGCTCTGCATGGGCTGCTGCTTGGCCGCATAATATAGGCTGGATCACCGGGCCACAGATTCCCGGGAGCCAAGCCAAAACCAGCTGGCCGGACCCGGGCAGGATGAGCGATTGATTGACTAGGAACAGGTTAGCGTCCTTCATTCACAGCGGGCCAGCATGGCACCAAACAGGCACCAGCCAGCCCTCTCGCTCGGGCAGCGCCACAACCACAGCCACAGCCACAGCCACAGTCCCGCCACGTACAGCCCCCGTCCCGGGCCTCCTGGCCCCATCCCATACTGGGGCAGCCATAGCACACCGCGCCATGCCCACAACCAATAATTAGTTGAATCATCCAGCAACATCCAGCAGCGAATGTGGCGAGACCACATACATTGTATGCACCAACAGCGCATCGTTTGATCCCAGATATATCATTATGTCTCACCAATCATTCCCAATACTAGATCAGCAGTAACTCGGAGGAGACTTATATTAATAGATCGAATCAATGTTCAAACGCACGGGACAGAGCTTTGTCTGATCTGCATCTGATATGGCAGCTGCATCTCCAATGTGGGGGTACTGTGGCTTAGCACACAACTTGTATTTTTTGTTTTGCTTCCTTCCCCGCTTTTAGAAGCAGAAATGGTACAGGAAGTGAGCTCGCGGCTTATTGCTTTGAGCCGCTGTTAGAAACAAACGGCGGACTGTTCGCGTAGCTTACAATTCCAGGCTTGTCTGGATGGTAAAAAGTGTCTTGACCCCTCGTGAAATAAAATAAACTAGGTAATAATTTGAACAGAAACACATCTGCATAGGATCAAGCGACAATCCAGAGGCCTGCACAGTGTGGCGCAATGCAAATGTTCAAATCTTTGAACATCATCACAACTGCTCCAGGAATTGAAGGATTTGGTATAGAAGTCGAGCATGTGTGCAATTTCTCCGACTGATTAAGCAATGTGTACAAATTCCTTAGGGTTTTATCCTGCATGTGAAATATTGCAGGATATCTAAGCTAGAATAGCGATGCAAGTTTTATTATTAACATGCAATAAGATGCAGTTATATTTTTTCGACGGCCTCGAAAGCATGGACAGCACACAATGGCGGATCCAGGATTTGAGAGGATCCCGATTCCCTGGACCCTACCCCCTCCTGAATCCGCCAGTGCCATGAAAGCAGGGCTAAAAGTTCCAATCACAATATACTGTTACATGGGTGTATGTTTCATTCTACCAGCAGATACTTGCATACTGATACAAGTTAAAAGTTATAGACCTATGGTTATGTTCCATCATGTCTGCCCGGGTTTATACGCATATTTCCTCCGGCAGTCGGGCTTCCAATGAAATGCCATGTGTTATCCGGTTACCACACAAGGCACGGATTGCCCCGGTCGGAATTGATCGATTCGTGAACACAGCAAACCCAAGTTTCACCCTTGAACCTGTAAATATTTTTCCAGCGAACATGGGAAACACATTATCCTTCAGTCCATGGATGGCCTCGCTACCGACGGCCTGAAGGCAGCGACCAGCGATCGCGGAGGCTATACCGACTGCCGTGGCTTGTAACGGGAGCCACGGGAATGAGTATCTGGGGGCAATGGGCTGGGGGGGGGGTGGAGGGGGGAGGGCTTGTAAGGAACCCTTCACGGGGCTTATAACATGGTCAAAGTTACTCCACCGTATACGTTATGCGTAAGACAACCATCAATCACCTTGACCCTCGGAGGCTGTCAGGGCCTGACGCCCCAACCTTCTGTTTTTGTCTTTACCTTTCGTGTCCGAGATCCCCGCGGCGCCGCCATGCCTACACGGGTCAGCTGGCGACACTGACTGGCATCCTAACCCCTCCTAGCTCCAGCTCCTTTCGCTCCCGCAAAACACCATAAGGGAAATAAATAAATACACCGAGAAATACACAACGCAATTGACCTTGCAATGTCCGAGAGTGGGTTAAACCAATGACATTGCCAGACGTTTTGTTTGACCTCCAAGAGTGAAGAGGAGCGCTGTGCCTCGTTGGCTGAGTTGCCCCGGAGCGAGGTGGGAACTTCATTGATCTAGCCATCACAGTGATGATTTCGCTAAATTGAACAAATGACCCAAATACGGCTACTGTAAGTGAGTACGTTCGGCCACAGCGCCGCCCAGACATCGGACGACCGGGGTCGGTTTGAGGGTCTTCTGCTCCTCTTCCTCTGCTAACGACGGGACCCTGGGGAAAGACGGGGCGGGGGACCTACAAATAGTAACTTAATGCTATCCCAACGACCCTATCCTAACCCCCTACCGCCCCCCCCCCTTACTTACTCCCACACCCCACTCACACCAGCCATCTCCCAATCGTCGCAACCCCCCCATCCCCCCCCCCTCTTCTCTTCTCCCTGTAGCGCTGATGGTCTAAGATAAATATAATCAAATTACAGCGCCGCATCAGAATGGTCCAGTGAGTGGTCAACAACTATGCACTTCGTCATTTCCAGTTGGATGACGTCACACTCCGTCACATTCGATTGTCGCAACTGGACCGGCATTCTGCCAACCGTCTATTGGAGTATGATCAGATTGTCTATTAGAGTATGATCAGTTGGACCGTCTATTAGAGAATGATCATACCGTCTATTAGAGTATGATCAGACCGTCTATTAGAGTATGATCAGACCGTCTAGTATGAACAGCCGTCACTTCCGACCGAATCCGACACAATGTCTCCTAGATCGCTGACGTAAGTGTTCCAGGCGAGAGGTTCAATAACGTTGATGCGATGAGAACAGTTCAATGAGAACGTAACGCGACTCATCAGTGCGCAATCTATGGGAAATTCAATCACGGCTTATTGCTAGTATGACGCATAGTGAAGGCGCAATCGGACAGGAGTTTCTCTAGTTAAGTGCGTTGGTTGAGCAATACTTAGGCAACAGGAGACAACGAGAAGGTTGAATGACGTCAAGACCACGTTGTGACAACGAAAATCGATGACGTGAAAACCTGGATGATAATCATCCTTGTGTAGAAACATGGTCCAAACCCTTGACGAAAACCAGAATATCGGGCCAGGGGGAGGGGGGGGGGCTGTATCGGCTACCCCCCTCACCCGCCCCTCCTGGTAACGCCACAGTAACCCCCTCGTTACTCTATCACCCCGTCCCCGGCGGTCTGCTTTGCCCCCTCCCCCACCGCCCTTCATGTCTGTATTCAAGGGAACCCATGCAGTCGTCCATTATTATAAGATCCATCTATATATACCCGTATATATCAGTATACGAATCCCAGCTCCTGTGTACTTGGAGGTGCATAGTATTGGACATACGGACTACACATGTCCAGAAAATAATCAATCTTACCTCTTGGGAACACCGTGCTCGTCGTCTGGGGAATTCAACCATACTTCATCCGTTCACCATGGAGCCTCACACCTAATCGGTGGCGCCATCTGCAACAGTATAACACTTGTAAGCCAAAAAATTTATTTGTAATTCCGTGTCAACACGATTGGTCGATTTAGTTGATGTCCAGATGACGCCCGGTGCAGAGTTTGCAGCGGTTTGGGCTGGTGGTATACAACATGTGCATTAGCGAGTTCATAAATGACATTGCTATGTAGGCTTACATGGTACAATCGACACAATACGATTGACAAAGAAAAGTATAAAGCATTGACTCTAGGCTAAATAAGAAACAGCCTTACATATATAAGTAGTAGTGTGTTCAATCATCATATCTAAATAAAGATTCTCGCTATTCTGCTTGAATGGTCAATACTGTGCTTGATCTTCAGTGCGACATAGCTACGTGTACTGTTTGTCACAGGCGGCAGAGAAGGGCTCAAATCGAATGGTATCCAAGCGCAAACACGGTGCTCCAGACCTACCCAGCAAACACACGCCAGACTGATCCAGAATAAGCTCCTTATAGTGTCAACGGGTTCTGGGTCAGTCAATCTGAGTTCATCGCCAGCCGCGTAAATAATTGAATCGAGCCAAATATGTCCTCTCCATCAGTATTTGTCCACGAAGTCCACGAGATGTTAATCCTATGCATTCGCCGATAAAGTAATGCCACTGAACATTTCGTGCGGGTCCGTGAGGCGACGCTGAAGTCGGAAAGGGGAACTTCCTTACGTGGTCATTCACGCAGGGAGCCAGAGCTCGCACCCGGTCGTGTGTCGGGGAAGGTCTATCCTGGCTTTAGGCCCGGGTATTATCGTATCTACAAACTGCCAGACAAGGGCGACCGCATGTCCCCCTCGTCTCTCGCGGGTGTAGGGCGAGCGATGGAGAGCCAGTGACGGTGGGGCTGGGTGGTGGAGGAAGGGGTGGAGGAGGAGGGCCATATAACACCATGGAGAGGTCGGGGTGGTGGACCGCCAAACCAGGCGCATGGAAATCAATAAAAGAACGCCAATCTTTGGGGCCATCCTCCCCAAACAACAAAGCCACTTGGGGATAACATGATTGAGGGGGAATGACACCTCTTCCGATGCTCTCTCCCGCCTGCAATAACAGCCTCTATTCCAGGCTTTCACTTCAATAGAAATTGGCGGTCGAACTCCCCAACCCGTAAGCCTTTGTGACGAGTCACACTGGCCCGTGGCTATAGCAGGCGCACTCCGTCCGAACACCCTACACCCCGATATCCCTCTCCACCCGTCAACCCAGCAAAAAGCCTATCCTGCCAATACCTGTCCAACTCGAACCCCAGCTATCCTATAGAAAACCAAGATCTGATTGATAGATATCGGACTTTTTAAGACTGTAGATTATTTATCATCCAGAAAAACACACGAGAATCAACATTGAGCCAAAAACGCGGAAGGGAAGTAGGAACGAATATTGATCTCATCACACAGACCCCGATGCTCCAGCCGTCTCTTATCCAATCGAATTATTCCGACAGACGTAAAGGATTAAATTTTAAAAAGCTTCCAAAACTGCTTTTTTCCGCCAAAATCATGCCACCATCTGAAATTGTGAGATATTATGGTCTGACTAGTGCAACAATACATCTATGCTGGTAAGTGAACATGCTGGTAAGTGAAGTTAAATATGAATGTTATTTTTGTAATTGCAATAAATGTAAACATAACGATAACAGGGGCGGAAGAAGGGGGGGGGGGTCAGGGGGACCGCCCCCCCCCCCCCATTGGAATCTGAAACATACACTGCAAATTCGGGTTTTCCAACGAAATACATCACAATTAAAAGAGACATTGTAGATACAACCCCCGCGCCCCCGGTCGCCCCCCCCCCTTCCCTCTTGTCAAATTCCTATCTCCGCCCATGGCTAATCACGCAAGATTTATGTAAAGACGAGAAAGACTCAAACTGGTAGTATATTATTACTATTATTATTTAATTAATTGCCACAAATCAAGTAACGTTATATTATGCCTAACATATGCCGTGATAGAAAATCATTCTCTACCTCCATCGTCTGTGTAGTCGCAGGGTAAAGACTCCACGTCCTTCTTCGCAAAGTGTAAGGGGTTACCCCGGGGGACATGGCTCCACTCTCCCTTCCTTCTCCAATTGACGGGATATGACCAAAAGTAGTTAAAGCGTCCTGCATATTCAACCAACCAACCAACCATCGTCCACGAAGGTTCATTGGGAAAAGATGGTGTATATCACGGTTTGCTAAGTTTTACATGAGCTAATACGTTCACAATTGTCCTTGAAAAGCGCAGAATCGAAAACGACTATCATCTAAAGCTAGCACCAAGACTAAACTGGTGATCCTTCCTGGTTCTTGGCGGCCGCCAGAGCAGTCCGCGTCTAATTACATAACAAAGAATTGTGCTTTCACTCGGTTGGTGCAAACATGAGGTCACCAAGCTCATGCACCGTCTGAGCCAACGCACTGCTAATTCAACCTAAAGTAGCTTTCTTCTGATAAAAATAGCATTTTGTTTAATGATTTCTTTGCAGCCGCGAAACCCCTAAACCTGGATGGGAGTGACGGGTCGCCCGTCATAAATAACCTTAATTAAAGGCTAGCTCCCACTGTACCGGTTCACATGCCCGGTTTAGCCCGGTCCTCAAAACCGGGGACAACCCTGGGCAATCGTAGCGAGTCCGTAGTCAATCCGGGGTGATCCAGGGTGTACCGCGGTGAACCGTAGGTCGCCCCGGTGGTTTTGAACTGTTCAAAACTGAGGGGATGAACCGTAGCACCGTAGTAGTAACATCGTGGCCTACTGTTTTCGAGCCAACATTTTGCGAGATGGCCCCGGTTCGTCCTAGTATATAGACCGGAAAGGACCGGGGAGGGTCGGGGTAAACCGTAGCCAACACCGGCTCAGTGTGAGCTAGGCTTTACCGCATAAGCCGTATCATAACGTAACAGTGCAAAAGTCACTTGGGTTGCGGTGCCTCGGGACAAGAACGAGGAGAAAGAAGAAAACCTCCCGGGACTGCCCTCATGCAGTTGGATGCTAATGTTGCACTAAATCAGAGTTAGTTGTAAGCTTATTATAGTTGCAGTTAAAATCGTTATAATCGCTTAATTACGTTAATTTCACGCTTTTTACTTTCATCTTACATCAAATTCGTGTCGTCTCACAACATTAATAAAATGTACATGTAACGTTAGTCCGCTCCAATCCAGTTAGCTAATGAACGACAAATGATGAAACCTAAATTGCCCACTCACTGGCGCCTCAATCGTGTGTGGGTGGGGCGCTTTATATGACACCTCCCGCCCCACCCACCCACGATTGAGGCGCCTGTGGCCCACTATACAAAATCGAATAGCTGACCTAGTATGCAAACCTTTTATTAGCCAGCTTTCGCGAAGTGGGGTATCAAATATTTAGTCCACCAACGATAGAATGGCACACGGTGATTCCTTTGTCACCACACCTACCGTTGTAGCACATCGCTGCTCGCCCACGCGGTGATACCGAGGACGCCCTCTTCGTTTGTTTACAAGCAACGCGACCCTCCTCTCGCTAGATGGCGCCCATATCCATGTGACCGCCACTTCGATGGCGTTGCCAAAGTTGACTAATCTGTGTAGATCTAACAGGATGTAAGCTATTTCGGCAATAAAATAACCGTTAATTGTTACTCTCTTGGCATAGATTTGTTTGTATGTAATATGAAAGCAACAGACGAGTGGCATATATATGGAACTTGTGAGAAGCGATGCTACTCGAAAGAAAACATTTTAGGGAGTACACCAGCAAACCGCACACAGAGGTCACATGATCGATATGATGTGTCACATGGTCTGTACGAACTGTCAACATGGTAGGCGGAAGAGTGTTATAAATGTTGATTTGGTCTGCTCGATTGTGTGACGCTCTCGTTACTTACTAGCATCCAGCCTGAAAATGCTGAAGCGATTCAAGAATGTCATGGCCAGTGTGGTTGGCGGAAATTCCAATGATTCTGATAAAGAAGGGGAGAAATCCGCGTCATCCAGTCCCGATTCTGTTCGGTTTCCTTACACCAGACCTGATTTCCTCCAATTATCGATTGATGAGGTTCAAGTGTCTGCAGATCACATATCGAGACCCATCTTGGTCCCCAGAGAAATCAGGCGCTTGCCTTGGAATTCTGGCTATGCAGAGTAAGTAGCTGTAAATCATAAATCATACAAGCTGGTGCAACATATATTATTATATATGTTAATATAATATGATTTGTCACTGTCACTTGTCAGCGTCACTGTGAGTCGAATAATTGATCAGATATTAAGATGTGTCAATCAATCATATAGTTTTGCATCATGTTATTGATTATGCAGATTTGGATGATTGTAATGTAAGATCATGTTGCTATACTTAAAGTTGCATATCAAGCTCTTTAATTCCTGCCAAAACTAAACAGGTCAAAATGTGAATAAAAAGGAGTCTTTAAATCAGTCAGGATTTCTTTTGTCTATACTCCACGCATACCAGACTGTGAAATAGAGTCTCTTGGCCTTGCCCATGATATCAATTTACCACAACTTTTCAACTTAATAGTGGTAAATGTCATCAGTTTATATGCTTCGCAATGTTTTGTTATAAGAAGCAGTGCCGCGACAGAGTTTTGTGGCATCCCGGGATAGATAAGTTTGCTACATCATTGCAGAAACCACTATGTTTATCAGGTTTCTAAATTTATAAAATGAAACAATAACGTTTTCTGCCAATTTTGATATATAAATTTCACCTGTTCTTAGTTTTGGTGGAAAAGAGCTCGATATGCAACTTTAAGCTCTAGAACTTGATCTTCAAGTTATAATTTGTATCTAACCATGTTATTGCAAATATAGATTTTGTCAGAACTCTTATATAAATATAGTATAGTTATCAATGATATAATTGTAGTTGATATGATATATCTTTATATTTAATTAAATCTTAATTATTGAATTTAGAGAAATAACGTCTTTGTTGTAGAGTTATAAATGCTGGCAAAACTAAGTTAAATGAAGACCAAGCACGAGCAGAAACATTCCTCATCAGCAAACCCTTACCACAAGATTACAAGGTATCTTCCAATCCATCAAGTCCTTCAACACCAACTTCTCCTGCAGTAACTCCTCCAGTAAGTATATAAATAAGGTTACAGTTATGATTTATTAACCATTAACATTTATAATGTTTGGATAAGGTTATATAAATTCAGTATAATATATATAACACAGTTATGATCAGTATATATACATTCATCTCCTGCCAAAATGATGTGTAGCTACAATATATTCTTCCTTTTACAGGAAGGGGAACCACTGCCATTGACATACTTTGCCATCTTTGATGGTCATGCAGGCACGGGCGCAGCTGTTATGGCTGTTAATCTACTTCATGAAATTGTACAGGTAATGTAGTGCCATACAGTGTGTGACACTAATGCGCGACCAGCGAACAGAATCAAGTATTTGACTGGTGTTTGAGTGTTAATGCTGAGACACTGGACCGACCGGTCTTGTAACTATTTCATCGCATTTTAGGCTCTATCATATGCACCATTGCAGTAATATCAATGTGTTATTTTTATTTTAAAACCTGGTCATGAGCGCTGCTTAGACAATTTCCAGCTATTGTCTTGCATCTGTAACAATGAGCCTGACTTTCCTGCCTACATGAATATTGATGACTGTTGGCCTTCTCAGAATGCAGCTACATCTAGGGCCTATATATAAGCACTTGGCCTACTGAGCATAATCCTATAGCAGCATTACTCAGTCAAAAACATGAATTACCTTGTGTTCCATTGTTTATTACTATAATTAATACTTATAATTGAGTCACGTCCTAATTCTATTTCATGCATGATGCAATTGATTGGGTCGTGACAAAAATCAAATTACTACATGACGTTAAATATTGGTTTTGTTATAATTAGAATAGCAACTTCACCCCATCAATTATTAACATGTAGTTTATCTATTTGCATCGCAACCCTATCAATTGCGCCATGTTTGAAAACAGAATTAAAACACAACCCCCAGAATTAACTACTTAATTATGGCAACTGATTTGAGACGTAGCGAGACTCTAATTGTGACATGACCCTTGAATTGAAGCATATTAATATTTAGAGACATGATGCAATTCGAATTATGATATAACGCCCGATTTGAATAAGTCTGGTTCTCAGGGGGTCAGTCTGTATCCTAGTGGTCCAATCTGGATCCAACAGGACAGATCTGGATCCGATGGATCTAATCGAAATCCGGCGGGTCAAATATGAATACGATGGGTCAATCCGGATCCTAGGTGTCCAATCTGGTCCTGAGAGGTCAATCTTGATCATAGGGGTCAAATCAGGATCTGAAGGGTCAAATCTGGATCACAGGATCTGAGGGGTCAAATCGCCTACCTGGCGCTGTTTGGTCCAAATTGCCCGCTGAAGGCGTTATTTAGCTCAAATTGCCCGTTGAATGCGCTATGTAGCCCAACTTGTCCGCTGAAGACTTTATTTAGCTCAAACAGACGCACATGCGCGCAAGTACAAATGAACACGATAAATTAGGTTGGACTGGCTGGAATTAGGCAGTATACTATCATTGAAAGGGCATGCCGTGCAGACATCCCATTCGTACCATTTGCCATATCTCGATTATCCTCTTGCACAGTGGCAAGTTGTGAAAGAGGGCAAGCCTCTGAACGCGCCAAAACCGAATTGTAAGTCTGGGAATGTGTGAAGGGGGGGAGGGGGGGGGGTGATCTTCATTCTGCATGCCCTCATCCGGTCGAGTGATACCCCGGTCGGTCGAGTGTACTTACTACCTTACAAGACCGGTCAGTCTTGTACAACTAAAAATTTGTTTCGCACACTGCCATATATAAAGCGTCAGGAAAGGTGCAATTGAAGGGAACCTAACAGTAAGTTCCACATTATCAGAGACAAGACCATTGGCAAATGTTATATTCGTTCTTACATTATATATATATATATATATATATATATATATATATATATATATGCAGATTTTTACGTGTATGTAGTTTTCTAATAAGCACCATATTCACTAACATACGGATTTTAATTTTTGTTTATGCAGGGCAAACTAGCACATGTGTGGGAACTTCTTGTAGCTAAGAAAAATGACAAGCCTCTTCCCGCAACTGATTGCGAACTGGCATTTGGCGATGGAATATCGGTGTTGTCACCAACGCTGCCGGACCAGTTGGATGACCTGAATGCTAATGTGGATGAGCATCTGAACAGGGCAGAAGTTTCCACTTGTGATATTCCCCAGGATAGCAATGGTAACATAAATGGAGACCAGGACAATAAGTTGGAGTCGGCTCTCGACAGCACTGATCGACCCGTCTCCGATTGTCCCTTGCCATCCCATGTTAATACATCCGCACTCGAACGGGATAACCCCTCCGACCCTAATACAGAAGAACCTACTCCAACTGGTCATATCGATGGAAGTGTCAAAGTGATTGAAACATCACTGTTAAGCAATGATGACAAACCGGAGGTTTGTACGGCAGACCCTTTAGTCACTGCGGAGTTACAAGAGACGAATGGTGTCTCCTCAGTAAGCCGGCCTCGCGACCTGGGCGACTATGGGGGTGACGAGGCGGGCACGGTGGACCCGTCGAGCGCCGCCGTGGCCGAGGAGGACAAGAATACCTGTGACGCCGACCTGGAAGAGAGGCGGCAACAGGAACGAATGCAGCGCTACATGCGGCAGCAGGAGGAGCTGCAACACATAAGGCAGAAGATTGAGCGGCAGCAACAACCCAAGACGCTGGGTCCCGGCAGTCCGCCACCGCACAAGCTCTTCCACCGGCGACACGACGTCCCCAACAAACTGGCCAAGATCGACGTCGATGGCCTCATCGTCGGCGCGCTGGAGGCGTCATTCTTCTACATGGTAAGGGGCAATATCAAATGTTTCATTCTTCTACATGGTAAGGGGCAATACCAAATGTTTCATTCTTCTACATGGTAAGGGGCACTGATGGATGCGTCATTCTTCTACATGGCAAGGGGCAATAATCGATGCGTCATTCCTCTACATGGTAAAGGGCAATAATGGATGCGTCATTCTTCTACATGGTAAAGGGCAATAATGGATGCGTCATTCTTCTACATGGTAAGGGGCCATGCCAAATGTTTCATTCTTCTACATGGTAACGAGCAATACCAATTTTTTCATTCATCTACATGGTAAGGGGCAATACCAAATGTTTCATTTTTCTACATGGTAAGGGGCAATACCAAATGTTTCAGTCATCTACATGGTAAGGGGCAATACCAAATGTTTCATTTATCTACATGGAAAGGGGCAATACCAAATGTTTCATTTTTCTACTTGGTAAGGGGCAATATTAGAGGCGTCATTCTGCTATATTGTAAGAGGCAATACTGGAGGCGTCATTCTTCTGTATGGTTAAGGGTAATGCTAGAGGCGTCATTACTCTACATGGTAAGGGGGAATGCTAGATGCGTTATTCTTCTACATGGTAATGAACAATACTGGAGGCGTCATTCTTCTGAATTGTAAGAGGCAATACTGGAGGCGTCATTCTTCTGAATTGTAAGAGGCAATACCCGAGGCGCCATTCTTCTGTAAGGTAAAGGGTAATACTGGTTGCGTCACTATTCTACATGATAAGGGGCAATTCTGGAGGCGTCATTCTTCTGTATTGTAAGACGCAATTCTGGGTGCATCATTCTTCTACATGGTTAAGGGCAATACTAGAGGTGTCATTATTCTACACGGCAAGGGGCAATACTGGATGCGTCACTCTTCTACATGGTAATGAGCAATACTGGAGGCGTCATTCTTCTGTATTGTATGAGGCAATACTGGAGGCGTCATTATTCTACATGGTAATGAGCAATACTGGAGGCGTTATTCTTCTGTATTGTATGAGGCAATACTGGAGGCGTCATTATTCTACATGGTAATGAGCAATACTGGAGGCGTCATTCTTCTGAATTGTAAGAGGCAATACTGGAGGCGTCATTCTTCTGTATTGTAAGACACAATTCTGGATGCGTCATTCTTCTACATGGATAGGGGAAATACTAGAGGCGTCGTTATTCTACATGGTAATGAGCAAGAGTGGAGGTGTCATTCTTCTGTATTGTAAGAGGCAATACTAGAGTCGTCATTCTTCTGTATGGTAAAGGCTAAAACTAGTTGCGTCACTATTCTACATGATAAGGGGCAATTCTGGAGACGTCATTCTTGTGTATTGTAAGACGCAATTCTTGGTGCGTCCTTCTTCTACATTGTTAGGGGCAATACTAGAGGCGTCATTCTTCTACATGGTTAGGGGCAATACTAGAGTCGTCATTCTTCTGTATGGTAAAGGGTAAAACTAGTTGCGTCACTATTCTACATGATAAGGGCAATTCTGGAGGCGTCATTCTTCTGTATTGTAAGACGCAATTCTAGGTGCGTCATTCTTTTGTATTGTAAGACGCAATACTGGAGGCGTCATTCTTCTGAATTGTAAGAGGCAATACTGGAGGCGTCATTCTTCTGTAAGGTAAAGGGTAATACTGGTTGCGTCACTATTCTACATGATAAGGGGCAATTCTGGAGGCATCATTCTTCTGTATTGTAAGACGCAATTCTGGGTGCATCATTCTTCTACATGGTTAAGGGCAATACTAGAGGTGTCATTATTCTACACGGCAAGGGGCAATACTGGATGCGTCACTCTTCTACATGGTAATGAGCAATACTGGAGGCGTCATTCTTCTGTATTGTATGAGGCAATACTGGAGGCGTCATTATTCTACATGGTAATGAGCAATACTGAAGGCGTCATTCTTCTGTATTGTATGAGGCAATACTGGAGGCGTCATTATTCTACATGGTAATGAGCAATACTGGAGGGGTCATTCTTCTGAATTGTAAGAGGCAATACTGGAGGCGTCATTCTTCTGTATTGTAAGACACAATTCTGGATGCGTCATTCTTCTACATGGATAGGGGAAATACTAGAGGCGTCGTTATTCTACATGGTAATGAGCAAGAGTGGAGGTGTCATTCTTCTGTATTGTAAGAGGCAATACTAGAGTCGTCATTCTTCTGTATGGTAAAGGCTAAAACTAGTTGCGTCACTATTCTACATGATAAGGGGCAATTCTGGAGACGTCATTCTTGTGTATTGTAAGACGCAATTCTTGGTGCGTCCTTCTTCTACATTGTTAGGGGCAATACTAGAGGCGTCATTCTTCTACATGGTTAGGGGCAATACTAGAGTCGTCATTCTTCTGTATGGTAAAGGGTAAAACTAGTTGCGTCACTATTCTACATGATAAGGGCAATTCTGGAGGCGTCATTCTTCTGTATTGTAAGACGCAATTCTAGGTGCGTCATTCTTCTGTATTGTAAGACGCAATTCTACGTGCGTCATTCTTCTGTATTGTAAGACGCAATTCTAGGTGCGTCATTCTTCTACATGGTTAGGGGCAATACTACAGGCATCATTCTTCTACATGGTTAGGGGCAATACTAGAGGCGTCATTTTTTTACATGGTAGGGGGCAATAATAGAGGCGTCATTATTCTATATGGTTGGGGGCAATACTGGAGGCGTCTTCCTTATAGATGGTAAGGGGCAATACCTGAAGACGTCATTCCTATACAAAATACGGCTAAAGACTTAAGAGCGTACCGGTAATTTCAGTATAAGCCTCTATAAGTGGCGTATTATGATGATTTTCCGTGGTGTATGTATACTGGTTTGCTTGCTGTAGCTGTGACCGTTTTGTTTGATAGGACGACATTATCGCCCAGGAGAGGAAGGTATACCGCATCAGTGGAGGTTGCGCCGCGCTCACCGCCGTCTTCTTCATGGGCAAGCTGTTTGTGGCGAACGCCGGCGACTCCAGGTGGGTGCTTTACAAACTTCTTGTTATGTGGGATCCACGTTACCTTATCTCACGGATTGTGAGCGTCATGGGCTAATGGTGACGTCAGATGTGTGCATGTTAGTTGTGACGTGAAGTTTGTGCATGTAACTTGTGACGTCATGTTTGTGCATATTACTTGTGATGTCAGGTGTGGGCATGTTACTTGTGACGTCAGGTTTGTGAATGTTGGGGTCATGGTTACCCATTACAATGGTGATGGGATGGTGTCATGGCTACCTATTATACTAGAATGGCGTCATGGCCAGCTAGTATATTGGAGTGGTCCCATGGCAACCAGTTATGTTGGAGTGTTACCATGGGCACCCATTATATTCGAGTGTTACCATAGCTACCCATTATATTGGAGTGGTGCCATGGCTAACCATTATATTGGAGTGGTGCCATGGCTAACCATTATATTGGAGTGGTGCCATGGTTATCCATTATATGCGAGTGATGCCATGGATACCCATTGTTATGTTGGAGTGGTGCCATGGCTATCCATTATATTCGAGTGGTGCCTTGGCTACGTATAATAATGGAGTGGTGCCATGGCTATCCATTACATTGGAGTGGTGGCATGAGTACCCATTATATTCGAGTGATGTCATGGCTACTCCTTATATTGGAGTGGTGCCACGGCTATCCATTATATTCGAGTGGTTCCATGGCAACACATTTTTGGAGTGGTGCCATGGATACCCATTGTTATGTTGGACTGGTGCCATGGCTACCTGTAATATTGGAGCGGTGCCATGACTACCCATTATATTCGAGTGTTACTATAGCTACCCATTATATTGGAGTTGTACCATGGCCACCTGTAATATTATAGTGGTACTATGGCTACCAGTTATATTGGGTAATCCATTATATAGTGGCGTCCTTAGCATTATACTGAACAAGGTATCATGAGTGATAGTTCTATTCTGGGATTTCTTGGGATGATGGATGGGCAATATCAGTTAGATCCCGGGCTAAAACGGACCAAACTGCCTGGGATAATGCGCTGAATGACATAATAGCCGAACTCGGTACCGGGCTGCAGGATCAAACCCAAGTCAAGCAAGTCTAACCTAATAGTTAAATCACCTGCGCCTGATGGGATATTATAAAGAAACAATATGAGGCATTAATCATTGCGGAAATGTGATTCAACAGTATGCGTTATGTCTTTGCGTGTGTATTAACATAGGTTATTCCTACGGCAGCGTATTAGGGTCATAGTAGCAAACTTTCCGAAGTCGAAATTTCTCGTTGGTGAGGTCGAAATTCTGCGTTCGTGAAGGCGAAATTTCGTGACCCTAACACGCTGCCTTACATTCCGTCTTCGTGAGCACGTTGTCTTGGCGTAACATTGTGCAGTGAACACTACCCACACGGTCTCGCTCTATAATGTACACATTGAACACACCCAAACCCAAAACACCCAGACCGGTCTCAGTTTCTATGGCCTGTTTCTGACGTATACACGTATATTAATATGTAAAGGATCGTAGGCAGTAGTGGGGATGGAGAGATGGGGGGGCGCGGGTGGTTTGAGGCGAAGGCCACCTACTATGGCAGCGTTCGACCGCTTGGGCGCCATGGTGCTGGCAGTATGGAGTGAAGGAGTTCAGGGGGCGATACAGGAAGTCTGTCTGCTAGCGGGAGCAGCTAAACGGGGAGAATCTGGCTTGTGATAAAACAGGTCTCGGAACGTCTGAGATTTAACCGCTGTCAGCAGATATTTATCGATCGATTCATGAGCTGGCCGCGTCCGCTCGGTTGCCATGGGTGCGCCACTCCGGGTGTGTGGGGGGGGGGGGAGCTTGGGTAGGGTCGGGTGGTTGGCGTAAGAGGTGAAGCCGGGATAGTATGGGCACTCTACTTTTGCAGGGTCTGATGTGTGGGGTTCAGTGGTGTGGGCTGTATGGAGCGAGGGAGTATATGGGTTCCCTCGTGATCTGGGGCAGCGGAAAAGTATTGTTATGTGGTAACGTGGAGTGTTTTTGGCCAATGCTTTATTATCGTGCCAGATTGTACGTTTCATTGTGAGGGAGTCTCAGACCTTCCGGCTGCGCTGTTGTTCTGCCTTCCTCCGCAGTGGCGGATCCTGGCTGTGTCCAGGGGGGTCCGGGCCTACACACCCTACTCCCACTTTTGTGCGTTTTTCAGTTAAACTGAAGGTCCGGTCGTCCCCCATCCCCCCCCTTCCCCTCCCCATATGGGGTTATGTTTGTGTAATCCCGTAATTTTAATGTGTGTGTGTCGGGGCGGTGGGGGTGGGGTCGCTACCCCTTTTATTGGGGATCCGCCCTTCCTTTGCTTCAACTATCGTTGGGCGTTGGCTGGCTGTGGTTATGGAAACGATTGAAGTGAGCTAGGGCCATTGTAGTCGCTGCTAATGGAAAAGGAGGACAAGGGGCGGTTGATCTGGTGTTAAGCGGGCGTGGCTTTGTGCAGTGTGCCATGCCTGACTAAATCTATTATCGGTGCAGGGAAAATATCTCCTACTTCATAGAAGCAAGTTGATTGCGATCAGACGGCATGGCTCTTTTCTCCTATAGGGGTCTGGAAAGGGGGATCCAGTGTCGATTTTTCAAAATTCTCACTGTCGATTGTCTATGTTTCACGACGTTTCGTGTCGCATTTTGGCTAAGTTCAGTGTCGTTTTTTCTCTGTCGATGTCGCCTTTTCAGATCCTCAGTGTCGGAATTTGGTGGTCAATTTCGACTGTCGATTCTTCAAATATGCATGTATCGCGTGTCGCCATTTACCCCTTCTAGACCCCTTCCTATTGATTCACGCTATGTAGGTCGTAAGGTGAAAAAAAAGGCATTAGGTGAATTATTCCAATAACCCCCCTCCCCCGCCCCCCCTCACGGTCGTAAAAAAAATTGGCGGACCCTCAGGTCATTGTCTACACCCCCCCCCCCCCCGGTCACAATATTCATTGATTCCCCCCCCCCCCCGCCCCCATCCATTCCTATATCTGCCCATGCACATGTTGTGCGGGCTGGGATTAGTGGGTGGGCAAGTAATTTGCACTTGCTGTACGACACTGTACTGGCCCGAGTAATACTGTGTCAACTACACTGCATTGTCCTATTCAGGTTCTACGAAGGCAAACACCGGCCTGTGCTCGCATTTATACCGATTCGTGTTAGCCGTACAATTTGGCGAAAGTGCCGGTAGTGCTCGAAGGAGTGGGGGGGGGGGTGGTTGCTACTGAAATGCCGCCAGCTGCATGGTTACTGTTGTAAAAACAGCGTCTACCACATTGTATCACACTCACATTTAGAATTCCGTCGGATTCGGCGTCATAGCTCACTCCCTTTGTATCGATTATTTATTCTTGCCTTGTCAGTGCCCTTTGTTCACCCTTTTCTCGTGTTCATCCTCTTCTCCTGGGAGCTTCCCTAGCCCAGTTGGTAAGCAGGCTGAACGGATAACAAACTGGTCGTGGGTTCGCGTCCCGGTGCGCGTAACATCTGATACATATTTGATCCAGTCCCATGTCGCTGTCCCGGAGGTTTCGTGGCCTAAAAAAACACCCATGCATTGCCCTCTCCTTCTCCTTGTTTCTCTCTCTCTATTTCTCTTTGCTTCCTTCCCTGTCTGTCCCTCCATATCCCTCTACCTCCTTTCACTCTCTCTTCTTTCTTTCCTCAGTTTATCCCATTAATGTTATCCCCTTCATCCCCACTTTCTGTCTCATGCGTTCTACCCACGAAGCTTTTCAGCAGAGGGTTGGCGTAAAGTCAACCCGCTGCCTGACTGCTGCGACCATACACCGAGCTGTTTCAACGAACTATGCAATATTGAATGCAATGCAAGAACACTTTCCATTTGCCTGGTTTACCACCTGGTCCACCCAGCTAAAGAAAACACATTGTGAGTGCAGCGCCCTGTTCGCCCATGGCTCGGCCGTATTTATAACAATCACAATGGTGTTTGAAAAACTGGAAATGGCAGTATGACTATCCAATGTATCCAAGAAACGATCTTCATGTAACTATCGCAACGAAAAAAGTCTGTATGTTTCTACAATATGCGGTAGGCGGTGGGGTTCTGCAGCTAGGAGATATGGAGTTACCGGCAGGATATCATTGTCTACAATAGTGAGCAACAGCGTATATGAAGGGGATATTTAGTTTGACGAAAGGCCATAACAGGAAGTATTACAGTTTGGAAACTCATACCCTGGCCTTCTTACCCCTGTACTTGTTTACATTGTGTCATGACTATCCGGACACGAGGCATACAGTTGACTGTCGATGGAAACGTCACAGCGACAGTAGCGGATTACTTACTGACTCAGTACTATTATTCGTGCAAAACACGGCTATTGGTCGTCTTACGTTAAGACGCGTGATTTGCAGCAGCGATAACCCTGTTCATGGCTTTCTCGGAAAGGAAAATTACTACTCCTGCAATAAATATTGCCAAATAAATATTGTACATTAATTACTGACATTCACTCATGATGGCCTTAACCCGGTGCTCACGAAATTACTGTTATGTGATCGTGGTTTCCGAGAAGGAAGTTTTCCGATATCTTATCTAATCTTATCTAATCTTATCTGTAGGTAAATGGCCTTGATCCGAAGTAATAAAGAAAACAAGTGTGTATCAAATATCGGTGAATATCGTATGTTCATGATATCAATGGACGCATTCCTTTGGGCCAGGTTCGGTATCCCGCCCGGGACCCGCAACACGTGACAGGGAACTTCCGGGTGTGCCGACAGGGATATGCCTATTCCAATGAAATGCACACCCCGATCACATCCGGTGCACGTAGGGGCACTGAACCTAACCTACTCTCATCACCTTTCAATCAGCCGCTATCTTCTCCCGAATGTCCCGTGCTGTTTTGAACGGGGCACATCGTCGTACCGAATGGATGCGCGCACCCATACCCGGGTGACAGAAGTGTCGGGCGGTTTTTTAACGATGCGTAATTTGCGTATTCGGGTTACCGCAGGGATATACCGAGCTGCCAAAGAAATGCACCCAATGACATATTGTCATGTGTATATCGGATATCTGTTTATAAATGTAGGGATATCCGTAAATATATTGTTTATAAATATACGGATATCCGTAAATATATATCGGATATCCGTTTATACATATTCTGATATCTTTTATACATTTATTGCATCAGATATCGGTGAGTATCTCTTGTATCGCTAATACACACGTATATATGGGATCATCTTTCCTGGTTCCAGGGCGGTGCTCTGTCGGGGAGATGAAGTCCACCAGATATCGACTGACTTCACCCCAGGGACCGACAGACAAAGAATACAGATGCTGGTCAGTACATCCTAGTGTCCTCCATGCCGCAGAAACCAGAGACCAGCGTATCAGTCGTATCTGTTTCTATAGCAATAAATGGCCTTCAAGACTTCACTCCAAATGTTTTTCAGAAAAAAAATGAAAACAAATGACTGCCAGGAGTTAAACCAGTATCTCGCATTATGATATAGAAAATGACCCGCACCGCAGCGTAAACCCTAGTGAATGGGCTTACAAGTTTGGCAGCACGTTGACGTTGCATTGAATAAAAACCACTGACTACTAAATGTAATTTAATGTGCCACCTTCAAAACACTTAGACCATTAATGTACCGCCACCATTAATGTACCGCCACCATTAATGTACCGCCACCATTAATGTAGCGCCACCATTAATGTACCGCCACCATTAATGTACCGCCACCATTAATGTACCGCCACCACTAATGTACCGCCACCATTAATGTACCGCCACCATTAATGTACCGCCCCATTAATGTAGCGCCACCATTAATGTACCGCCACCATTAATGTAGCGCCACCATTAATGTAGCGCCACCATTAATGTAGCGCCACCATTAATGTAGCGCCACCATTAATGTAGCGCCACCATTAATGTACCGCCCCATTAATGTAGCGCCACCATTAATGTACCGCCACCATTAATGTAGCGCCACCATTAATGTAGCGCCACCATTAATGTAGCGCCACCATTAATGTAGCGCCACCATTAATGTACCGCCACCATTAATGTACCGCCACCATTAATGTACCGCCACCATTAATGTACCGCTACTATTAATGTACCGCCACCATTAATGTACCGCCACCATTAATGTAGCGCCACCATTAATGTACCGCCACCATTAATGTACCGCCACCATTAATGTAGCGCTACCATTAATGTACCGCCACCATTAATGTACCGCCACCATTAATGTACCGCCACCATTAATGTACCGCCACCATTAATGTACCGCCGTCCACCAATTGCCCCTCTCCAAGAACCGTCATTGTCTTAAAATGCCCCACTACACGTATAGTACCCGACTGTCATTGTTTCAAAGTGACCAACTATCTTTTTGTTAATATTAGCCACCTAACAGTAATATCTATGATGAGTTCTGGCGAAAAGCACACGTGATTAACCGGCGAAGACTGGTGTTTATTAAGATAAAGGCACCACCTAATGCTAACGATTTACTAAGAAGACTGCATTGAAATGTCACCATTAAGCTGAAGAGGGCGAGGGTGGTTTAATTTAATTACCATAAGGTATCCACTTTAAGTGTATAAATAAGCTTTGTTTGTGAATTGAGGAATGGCAGAAGGGAACTGTTTGGTCCTGTAGTGGCTGGCTCGACTGCAGACTGACCGATTTAGGTTTTAAACCCAACCTGTGTATAGGGGTCCCTTTGCCGTTTAATTTCATCGCATTGCCCCAGGGCCACGCTAACCCGCTGTATCACGTGTTGTCATACATACCTGGCAGGCTGAGCTGTACCCGGGCCTACTACATGAGGAGTTCACCCCGCTCGAATTCAGTCGCCGGGTCACCCGCCGGGACATCGGCAAGAGGCTGCTCTTCAGAAACGCCTGGATGACTGGCTGGTGAGTGGGCCCACCAGAGGGAATGTTTCTGTATCGGCTGGGGAGCCTCCCTAGCTCAGTTGGTAAGCAGACCTGGCTGCAGATCTACAGGTTCTTTACAGCTCACGCCCTGGTATTTAGCTCCACCATCCGCTACACCATTCAACAAGATTTCGTTGTCCCGGGAGGTTTTTTGCCCAGTTTCAGCCTTCGTGTGCATCACAAAAAATGGTTTGAAACATCAACGCGTCTGTAATGACTAGGTTGATGATTTTCTATCATACTATACTCTTTAGAAGACGTTGCATTTAAAAGCACTTACAAGATACAGGTATCGCAATTTCAAGTGTTTAAGTCACACCTTTTTCCCTCGCGGCCGAGGGGTGCGACTTATATATGGCCCAAGTCCGAGATTGACTCTCGCGACCCCCTCCCCCCCCCCCCCTACGGGCTTCTCCCCCTCCGTACCAGTTTATCTATTGAATGGGAGCCTCCGTGGTTGAGCAGTAACGTACGGCGACTGCAGACCAGCCGGTTACGGCTTAAACATCCACCTCTCTCTGGGGCGATTTTACTTTTGTTATAAATTTATTTTACGTTCATCTCGTTACCCCACCATGATGTCCATTCTCTCATTAATAGAGTTCCCCAGTCCCGGATTGCCTTCGTTCAACGTGATATTCATGTCATTACACCCGGAGGTTTCTTCCACCGGGAATGGCGCTTGTAGTCAGCAAAAGGCGGTCTAACTCACCAAGTCATCACTCATCCAGCGGCGTGGTTGTCAATTTTTGTTTGTGAAAATATATATATATGGATGTATTTAATATCCGTAGGGCTGTGAAGACAGTAACGGATGAAGATACCAAGGTTCCCATCATACACGGAGAGGGCAAAAGGGTAAGTTGTTTATCAAGAAACGTTGTCGACGTTTCCATATAATAGTTTTATGTTTTAAGTTTTATGTGCTACAGTAACGCAGAAATAAACCTTATATTGAGTGACATTCTACTGACTTAAATATTTCAGACGATCGTCCCATTGTTTTAATTGCCGAGTTTGCGAATGCAGTGAACTTGATCTTTCATCCAGTCTTTATTCCACGTCGACGATTGTCCATTTGATGTTACAGACACGCTTATTGGCTACCATCGGCGTTGCCAGAGGCTTTGGCGATCACGATTTACGGGTTTACAACTCTGATATCTACATCAAGCCTTTTCTGACGTGCACGCCAGAGGTAAGATGCTTATTTATTCGATCGTATTGTAAATGTCTCCTGTTCCCGCACCTCAAGAACAACGTATTTTGTAATCGTATATTAACTTTGAGTGTATTTCTGCAGTAATTCCGCCGATAACGCCGATACTGAAGAGGTGATTGATGTTTCTTCCAGGTCAAAGTGTTTGACCTTTCCCAGTTCGAACACGGACCGGATGACGTTGTCATCATGGGTTCCGATGGGCTGTGGGATGTGACCACCAACGAACAAGCAATGCAGACTGTCCGCAACTCCCTTGCCCAGTTTGATACCACAGATAAGATAAGGTAAGATATCGACAAATTGTGTATGTTGAGCACATTTGTTTCTTTCGGTCGTACAATAGTAAGAGTTACATCGGCGCTACCTACATGTCACGTGCTTTAATCCTTCCCAGATATACGTCGGCAGCTCAGGAGTTGGTCATGTCTGCACGTGGACTTCTAAAACGAGGCTGGCGTAAGACAGACGACCTTCCGGCATCCGGTGATGACATCACTGCGTTCGTCATCCCGTTGTGTCGCCATGGTGACTACGACCATATCGGAATGTCTGACTCAGGCAGTAACATGGGATCCCCAAGTTAGGAACCTGAAGATCATACTCCTTAGCTTTTTGCAGCATGTAACCTGTCCTGTAATGTAACAATGATTATTTCACGCAAAGATTGTATCTGTTTTGTAAAGTGACAATGATGTTTCACACTAAATATTACGCCGCGAGAATATTTTTTATGTCTCTTAGAGTTGTTTGCTGCTTATACCATGTCAGACTCAGTTTATAATGTTCACTTTATGTCCATTTTTATGGTGCTACCTGTCGGAAGTATGACTTTATACACCTCGGTTACATTTACTCAGTCCATAATCTATTGAAAAGTGATCTTGCACATCGAGAGATGTAAGTACGAAATACTTGATTTGTCTGAAGTTGGGCAATGGAAGTCGCCAGGCGAATCAAACTTGTTCACTGATGTTTCTTATGTCTGTTGTTATTTCACGGAATTTGTTTGGAATAAGTGCCGCTATGAAGTGCATAGAAGAAAAGTTATGAGTTTACAACACATTGAAGTGTATCAACGTTGAATATGTGGGAACAAATTCCGACTATGTGTGTTCATGAGGTGTGAAAGAAGAGATGTTTTTCTAGATCTGTTGAGTGAGAAATATACGCGTATAAGCTTGAGCATACTTTTGTTACATTTGATATTGTTTATTACCCTTTATTACACAATAATATGTTCTACTTTAAATGAATATCTCCCAAAGAAATTCGTTAACGATATGGGTATATAGTATATGATGTCTGTATTCATATCAATTGTTTGCTCATATATATAGCAATTCGTTGAATACTTAATTTCATTGTTTCATTTTTTCATGTACAGTGCTGTGATTTATACTTTTCTTTTGTAGTGATGCCTGATTATTAATCAAACTACCTGACTTGACACCTACATGGTATATAGGTTAAGGAACAATCTTGTATTAAAGCATAATGATGGTCATCCATGGTTAATTGCTTTATATGTTAATTAATATTATATATGATACTTAAACATGAATCAAACAATATTAAAATTAAACTTTACTGACACATTAGTAGAGATAATAATTGTTCTTCGTGAATTAGGAACTGTCAAAACTTAGCTTGGTGACCTAATTGTGGGTTTACTTTTCTTTATCTCAGCACGGGGCTTGAATTTTTAAAAGCTTTATTACAAAATTAAATTAGGCTCAGTATTTTTCGAGCAATCCATCCCTTTGATAGGTGTGGGCCAGTCAGTGCCCATGTGTTCAGGTTTGTTATCTGTGGAGGTTTGAGGAGGCGCACATGTGTTTAGTCATATTACAGATGACGCCGTGGCCGAGTCGATAACGCGTTGCCCTCTTGCCGACTGTGCTCTGCTAAGTTTATTCAGCAGCCACTACGATGGGTGCTAAAGATCCCACCTGTGCAAATGTACTTGTCCAATATTGTTTGCAATGTCTTAATTACCCTAAATAGCTAATTACATTGTGCTTCAACACATGGTAGCGATATGACCGTAGAGGGGTTAAAAGCGTCCTGTTTCAACCTGCTGTTATATCGTGTCTTTTGTATGTATATACATACTTCACACTGTATAATCCTTGTATACCGCCACCTCCTCTTTTCGTGGGCAACATCTGCAGTGTATATTTCATATTACGAGCTATCACTTTTAAACCGTTTGGGTTTTGTTTTTTACCGCCAAACTAACCTCCATTTATTCTCTCTTGGTTCTTCCTGTTGTGTGTTTTTTGGACATGCGATACTTTCACTGAGTGACGTCACACTGTTAAATATGAATTTACCACTTTTTACGTGGAAATGGGCATACTGTGTCCGCGACTCCTTTTACTTATTTCAAATTAACTAGACTGGGAGCTGATATAGACCGCAAATGGTGCTTAAACCCATGCTACACTGTATCTCTTCAATGGTGTCTAATTCATTACTACCGTCAGTTTACCAGGCTGTAATGTTTGTTTTTTTGTATTTTGTGACATTATTTTGATGCTTCAAATCACGTTCGACTGAAACGAGTAATTCTGAGAAGATTCAACGCCAGATCCTCAGCTGTGATGTCTCACCTGGTGGACGGCTTGGGTTGGTAATGTTACTCATTTTGTTTTTTTTTGCCCTGTAAGACTTATCATAGAGTATACATGTGTGTAGCGTGTGATACTGGATGCCATTGTACAACTCTGTTAGTGTCACTATTGGCTATGGTAGTGTGTTCTGTATTCCAGCTCCAAGTAGCTATGTCAATTGTCGAGTAGAGTGGGTGTGCTTTTCGAATTTATCAGATAGTGATAGACAATGAGAGAGTGTGATACAGCATAGGAAGTGTGGTGATATCTCTGAATGTTAGTGCAGTTTATTCTACGTCATACGACGCACAGTTTAGGGGTCATGTGTGCCTCGCTGGAGAAGCCGCACAAATAATCATTTTATAGGTCACGCCATACGTATGAGCCGATGAGGGATCAGTCACAAGTCTAAGGGAAATGCGATAATAACCCCGGGTGTGACTGCAGTTAATGTTTACGTAACAAGACCAACGTGTTTCATATCTAAGAGTCATCGGGCAGATGTCCACTATATTATTAATATATGGTACATATTAATATATATAGCGCTGGTCTACTAGCAAGTATGTATATCTGTATGCACAGATTTCTCCGATGAACTGAATTAACTTCGAAGATGTTCATCCACTGTAGTAACATGTATTAAGGCTACCGATTTTATATCTTACGTGGCATGCACCACACCTTTGTTCAGTGTATTCGCCGAATAGTATAGGACGCCTGTTTGGTGGCTTATTTAATTTCCGTGACTGTCGAACCCATCATGATTTTACTGCCATGGTATCAAGATAACTATGAGCGGCCTTAACCTCAAGCCTACTATAACTTGCAGAGTTTGTGAACGCAACAATTGAGAGGACAGAAACCTTGTTGTCCAGATCTTGAAACTGACTTTTTAAACTGAATGTGTAAGTCCGAGGCGAATATAGATGCATGTATTATTTATACCATTTAATCACCTTTATAGTCATGTAAATGCCATGTATTTGAAAGTATAATATATATAGATAAATGTTAGAGCTTCCAGTAATTCGTGGTTGTCGTAAACTAATTACTATTTAAAGATATATATCTATATAGATGTAATAACAAAGACGCAATACGTCATGTGAGGGATTCAAATAATTAAAGAGCTTCAGAGGGGTGGTATGGACCGCAAACTATGCCTTGTTCGTCATTCTGCCAAGCGGTGATAACCAACCACGTGCGCCTTACGTTGGGGACTAGGTGATTAGAGTATACAATGGGCGGAAATATAACAAACAGAATAATCAAAACTATTATAAAAGCAGGATATGCCCTTTGAATAAGCGGCTATATAAGGGTCATTTGGGGCAAATGTTGACCACGAAGAGCACAAATTGGCGCCCCTATTAAGTATCATAAAGATAGTGTTCAAGTGCAATATATCACTGTATCAATTAGCGTATAACAATACCATGTTTCCATATGGAACGTTTTCACGTGACACCAGAGAAAGTGTGCGTCGTGCAGCGATGAAAATAAACCAAGAATTCCCCCTTGATGTCGTTACTTTGACTTGGTCCTGGTTTTTATTTCACAGTAAAACGGGAACGATTTATTGGTAAAACACATTTATTACGAGTATAAACCGATTTTTCGAGGGACGACGCGGTTTGAAAGGGTAGCCGGTGTAGCATGATAACCTGTCCGCCGTGATAAAGTGTCCGGCTGACGTGTGCGCATGCGCAGCAAATGAGGTTACTATGTAAATAGCGCATGGATGTTATGTTTAGTGTTAGGTTAGGATTAGGTTAGGGCCAGGGTTAGGGTTGGGTTAGTATTAGGCTTCTGGTTAGGGTTAGTGGCATGAAATAACCATGGCCGGACAGGTTATCACGGCCGGACAGCTTATTATGTTACACCGGTTAATCAAGGCTGCAGATTTATATACATAGAAATGTTTCAGGACTGGTACGGGAATGCAAACGCTATGAAAACTTTTGTTTTTCTTTGACGTATTATCGATTCAATAGTCATTCCTCAGCACTAACGGAGGTATACCTTAAGTAATCAACTGATCTCCCAGAGCAGAGTTTGACCCGGTCGCTTGCTTCGCAATTACGCATTATCCGCCATTTTGTATGACGACCTCCCAACACTGGCTCTGGAGGCTAAAAGTCTGTCAGAAGTGGGCGACAATAGCTCTCCGCGACGCTCCGACGGGGGCGGCAGATCGCAGCGGCCCTGATGGACGCTTGTATCGGGCCTATAGCTGGCAGGGTTGCTGCACAATCCCGTGTGAGTCCCGTGACCTCCGCCCACATTGCCGCTTGTTTGTCCGACGCTTGGCGTGTAGGGGGGTCGCTCCAACCAGTATAATTTATCCAGCTTCGGCCCGTCGTACTTGAACTGCGGCGGCCCATCCTCGTAGTACACCCTACCGTGGAACCCGATGGGCTTACCCCCCGGGTAGTCGCCGGGGTAGTAACTGGGGACGGTGTGCGGCTTGTCGCGAAACAGTCCCCGGTACTTTGGGACGCCCAGCCTTGGCATGTTGTAGTACAGCTTGGCTGCGTACTCTTCAGAGGGGAGGTCGTAATAACGGTAGTCGTGCTGGATGTTTGGCCTTCTGTACTGCTCCATCACCTGGGGCCATGTCTTCGGGGGGTTCAGCCCGCTGGCGTACTCGATGTAGTTGGGGTACCACCACGTGCTCTGGAAGGTGCTCTGGTGCGCCATGCTGGCTGGTTGACACCCTGTCCCGGCCGCGATCAGACCCTACGTGAGAAAACCAAAATGGCGATGAAGATCCTAGCTGTAATGTAAAGTCACAAATGAACCTCATCAGTGACGTGTATCGTACCTACATTATATGACCCTGCATTAGCAATCATAATTGTATGCACCCTATATGTTTAGATAATAAATAGGCTGGTGCACAGCGTATTAATGTAAGATTAATATACTGAGATAATTAATATGACCGCTCGGAGCCATACAGCGACATCTTGGTTTAAACATATTTATTTCACGCCAGGTCTTGCGTCGGAACACAGGTCCCGGCCCAAGAGTTACAAGTTCTCATTTCAGACGCGTGATTTATCCCTAGTGGCCAGATTCTAGATACGAAATGGTGACCGTCTTTTTTTCACAGCACATCACAAATATAGTGCCACCCTCTAGTGAGTCATTTCGTAGTTAACTGGATCATTTAACGAGAAGATACCGTCTGGTGCAGATATATGGGAACCTCTCAGCCATGTGCGACCAGGAATTACGTGATATATATTGTCCCCTTGGCCCAAATCCCCCATGGTATTAGCAGCGATCGTTTGACCCATGATCTGCGGACATGAGAAAAATGTAATGATTCGAGCGCATATTCTTGGCTACGGAAACTGCTCGCTGTGTCCGGAATCCATTCCATAAACATTTATGCATGGTAGGCCTACTACCACCCCCCCCCCCCCCCCCCACATTAACGCAAATATAGAATGTAAAAAGATAGTTTTCCCAATAAGCAATAAAATGCTATCAAAGTCCCAATGATTAAGATTGCATATTTTTGGGTGGGCTTGTGTCGTGCATCTGACATTTTGACACTAATTTTTTCCACGTAGCGTATAATTTCGTCTTCTTGCGCCATCCTACCAGTCCCCATCTAATTGCACAATTATGTGGGTACCATATCACCATAATTAAAGTTATCGACTGATTACACACACCACATATGACTAAATTCAATTTATTGAATGAGATCCACAAATAAAAGGCAACAATATTTGTTATATTGTGGAGAAACGCGTAATATTACTTAACATACTTTCCACCACCGAACTGGATTGAAACACTCATCATCTCATGTTAGAGCGTAAAGCGCTCTAAATCATCGTTACTTCCTACCAGCCCACGCAGGGCTTTCTACAGCTGGCAGCTTAACAATACATATTGAGCCATACCTACCTGCTGAAATCGGCCAGTACTCACCACAAATAAAAGCCTCTGTTACAGAACTAGCAGATAATAATAAAGGCTATAAAATATGTTTTCCTTCGGGGCTGCCTTCGCAGTGCAGAGGATGGTTCTGGGGAGTGCTTGACAACGGTGTATACATACAAACATTTAGTGGTTGGTGCCTGGTTTCACAATTTAGCGCTGTGGCGGCGGCTAAGTGCACAAACAGGGTACCAGCGCAATCAATCGAGGTTTCGGCAAGGCCGTCAGCATGGTCAGGCCTGGGCTTGCATCGGCGCTAGTTGGTTGCATTATGATTGACTTCCCCCACTCCCCACGTCGTATCGGTCGACAGTATCGGCATGAATCCATGCCGTATCATGAAGTGTTCCCAGATCACGAAGAATACATTTCTGTATTGCCAGGTCACGATGAATTAAAAGCAGAACTCTCCACATGCAATGGAAGGGCGGATACACGATACTAAATTAACGATTTCCCGATTTTTACGGTTATTTAATATTAAAATTCCCAGTTCACGATTTAATGAAAATTCTTGATCACGGCGGTCGGCGAATACCCCATTCCCAGTTCACAACTAAATATTTTCCTCAACACAAATACCTCTTGCCCCCCCCCCCCCCCTCCCCCACTCCCTTATAAGTACGAAACGGCCGGGGCTGCAAGGTTTGACCCAGCTCCATGCTAATATGTTATTCGAGGGCGAACAGTTCGGCCCCGCACACCGGCCTTGTCAAATGTACAGGTTCAGTTCATGATACTGTACCTACTAAGTACAAGTTCTGATCCAGGATTTCGTCAAGAGGGGTGGGGCTTGGTGACGCCGTGGGCCTAGTAGGTTGGGGACGGGGCTCCACCACTCAGATGGCCTAAATCTTGCATTGAAAAACGGTATTCTCCTTCAAAAAGGGAAGGGGGGTCCGGACCCCCTGGACCCCCCCCCCCTCCGGATCCGCCCCTGGATGTGTACGTTTATCAGCTGAGCCAGCTAGCTACGCGGAAAGAGAGCCATATGGCGGAGATAATCTGAGTGCCGTTGTATGGGATAAGTGCGGGGGGGGGGAGGGACTTCTTGTCAGTTTGTATCTGTATCATCCTAAGCCGGCCACGTGCCGACATGGACCACCGCTAAAATCTGACATGCGGCCGCACATACTGTGCGACAAAGGCATTTAATTGTGAGCTAGGAGCCAAACGGGACGTCACTCACGATCTCCGTGTCTCGATCCGCCGCGAGTATAGGCTATATGGCACAAATAACTAGACTTATGGAAGTGTGTGTGGGTGAGGGAAGGGGAGGGGGGATGAATAATGAGCAAGGTGTTGGTTTAACAAAAAGCGGTCCTCATGTAAGCGAACGACGACCCCTCGTGCCTCAATAAACACAATTCGGTGCCCGTGTTATACACGCCAATTCACGTGTCTACCACCGTTAGAATGGGTGAGGCGCGGATCGTCAAGGAGAAGGGGAGGAAGGTGGGGGGCGTCCGGTTGGCGGGGTTCTGGTAAGGGGTCTCCTTAGTCCTCCTCGCTCAAAATAAATCGTGCCCGCCCCGTTCCCGCCGGCACTCCCCGCCCCGTCCCCCCCCCCCCCCCCCTCCGCCTCTAACTTAAATCTGCAACCGTCTCTCCCATTTCATAATATCTATCAACATAATATCTGCATTTCGCTTCTACCCCCCCCCCCCCTCCCTGCTCCCCCACCCCCTCCCACACACACTTTCCCCCGTCCGTTTCACTAATCAGGGATCCTACCCTAGCTGGGAATAAAACTTTCCCCATCTGTCGGATTGCAAAGGGCAAACATCCATAGAGGCACATGTGTTGTTTACCTCGTCCATCTCGTCACTGAGCCCCTATAACTGGGCCTGTCGAAAACAGACATGAGCCTGTTTAAGCTGCCAAAAGACTAGTAGACTAGCCCATACTACGGCAAGTCAAGATTGGACCGATCCACTTATTATATACAGATATAATATTAACGTGTCGTTCAATAGTACGGCTCCGTTCGTTTTGATGCTGGAATGATGTGCATTTTTGACTTGTTGTTCAAGCCTAACTTCCAGAAGTCCATAATCACGATCCTCTTGGTACCTCCCTGATAACAGTAGACGCAAATAATATGTATATATAGGCTCGTAAATAGATCCCCCCCACCCCCGGGTATCCGATCTTGTGAATTGGTGAACTTGGATCCACCGGTGACCGATTGTCAAGTTTAGGTATGGTATCCGCAATCTATCTGTCACTAACTTTGGAATACAAGTCATCCTGAAAGCCGTATAAATGCTCGAAATCATGGGGGTCGCTTCGTGGCCTAGTGGGTAAGGCGGCGTTCGGTTATTGAGCTCTGCTTTTATTTATTCTGCTCCAACCAACCTTCCGACGCAATCCTTATTAAGTCGGGCTGAAGCAGTTGCTCAGGACAACATATACGCTATTATATGATCTCCTCTTCATGCTTCCGTGAGTGGCAATATAGTCTGGTAGTAATGGCAATATAGTCCATCTGGTAGTAGTGGCAGTATAGTCTGGTTGTAGTGGCAGTATAGTCTGGTAGTAGTGGCAGTATAGTCTGGTAGTAGTGGCAGTATAGTCTGATAGTAGTGGCCTATAGTGTGGTAGTAGTGGTAGTATAGTCGATCTGGTAGTAGTGGCAGTACAGTCTGGTAGTAGTGGCCTATAGTGTGGTAGTAGTGGCAGTAGTCTGGTGGTAGTGACTGTATAGTCTGGTAGTAGTGACTATAGTCTGGTAGTAGTGGCAGTATAGTCTGGTAGTAGTGGCAGTATAGCCTGGTAGTAGTGACAATAGTCGGGTAGTAGTGGCAGTAGTTTGGTAGTAATGACTGTACAGTCTGGTAGTAGTGGCAGTATAGTTGGTAGTAGTGGCAGTATAGTCTGGTAGCAGTGACCTTAGTCTGGTAGTAGTGGCAGTAGTCTGGTAGTAGTGGCCTATAGTGTTGTAGTAGTGGCAGTAGTCTGGTAGTAGTGACTGTATAGTCTGGTAGTAGTGGCACTAGGCTGGTAGTAGTGGCAGTAGTCTGGTAGTAGTGGTCTATAGTGTTGTAGTAGTGGCAGTAGTCTCGTAGTAGTGATTGTCTAGTCTGGTAGTAGTGGCAGTAGTCTGGTAGTAGTGGCCTATAGTGTTGTAGTAGTGGCAGTAGTCTGTTAGTAGTGACAGTAGTCTGGTAGTAGTGGCAGTAGTCTGTTAGTAGTGACAGTAGTCTGATAGTAATGGCAGTGGGCTGGTATTAGTGGCAGTAGGCTGACAGTAGTGGCAGTAGTCTGATAGTAATGGCAGTGGGCTGGTATTAGTGGCAGTAGGCTGAAAGTAGTGGCAGTAGTCTGATAGTAATGGCAGTGGGCTGGTATTAGTGGCAGTAGGCTGAAAGTAGTGACAGTAGTCTGATAGTAATGGCAGTGGGCTGGTATTAGTGGCAGTAGGCTGAAAGTAGTGGCAGTAGTATGGTAGTAGTGACAGTATAGTCTGGTAGCAGTGGCAGTAGTCTGGGGGTAGTGACGGTAGTCTGGTAGTAATGGCAGTAGTCTGATAGTAGTGGCAATAGTCTAGTAGTAGTGACATTAGTCTGATAGTAGTGACAGTATAGTCTGGTAGCAGTGGCAGTAGTCTAGTAGTAGTGACAGTAGTCTGATAGTAGTGACAGTATAGTCTGGTAGCAGTGGCAGTAGTCTGGGGGTAGTGACGGTAGTCTGGTAGTCGGGGCAGTAGTCTGGTAGTAGTGGCAGTATAATCTGGTAGTAATGGCAGTATTCTGGCAGTAGTGGCAGTATATTCTGGTAGTAGTGGCAGTAGTCGGGCAGTAGTGGCAGTATAGTCTGGTAGTAATGATAGTAATCTGGTAGTAGTGGCACTATAGTCTGAGAGTAGTGACAGTAGTCTGGTAGTAGTGGCAGTAGTCTGGTAGTAGTGACGGTAGTCTGGTAATAGTGACAGTAGTCTGGAAGTAGTGGCAGGAGTCTGGTAGTAGTGGCAGTATAGTCTGGTAGTAGCGGCAGTAGTCTGGTAGTGGTGGCAGTAGTCTGATTGTAGTGTTAGTAGTTTGGTAGTAGTGGCAGTAGTCTGGTAGTAGTGACAGTAGTCTGGTAGTGGTGGCAGTAGTCTGATAGTAGTGTTAGTAGTTTGGTAGTAGTGGCAGTAGTCTAGTAGTAGTGACAGTAGTCTGATAGTAGTGACAGTATAGTCTGGTAGCAGTGGCAGTAGTCTGGGAGTAGCGACAGTTGTCTGGTAGTAGTGGTAGTAGTGTGGTAATAGTGCCAGTAGCCCGGCAGTATTAACAGTAGTCTGGTAGTAGTGGCACTAGGCTGGTGGTAGTGACGGTAGTCTGGTAGTAGTGACAGTATAGTCTGGTAGTAGTGGCAGTAGTCTGGTATTAGTGGCAGTAGTCTGGTAGTAGTGACGGTAGTCTGGTAATAGTGACAGTAGGCCGGCAGTATTAGCAATAGTCTGGTAGTAGTGGCAGTAGGCTGGTAGTAGGGACGGTAGTGTGGTAGTGGAGACAGTATAGTCTGGCAGTAGTGGCAGTGTAATATGGTAGTAGTGGCAGTAGTCTGGTAGTAGTGACATTAGGCTGGTAGTAGTGGTAGTAGTCTGGTAGTAGTGACAGTAGTCTGGTATTAGTAACAGTATAGCTTGGTAGTAGTGGCAGTAGTCTGGTAGTCGGGGCAGTAGTCTGGTAGTAGTGGCAGTAGTCTGGTAGTCGGGCAGTAGTCTGGTAGTAGTGGCAGTAGTCTGGTAGTAGTGGCAGTATAATCTGGTAGTAGTGGCAGTATTCTGGCAGTAGTGGCAGTATATTCTGGTAGTAGTGGCAGTAGTCTGGCAGTAGTGGCATAGTCTGGTAGTAATGGTAGTAGTCTGGTAGTAGTGGCACTATAGTCTGGTAGTAATGGCAGTAGTCTGGTAGTAGTGGCAGTAGTCTGGTAGTAGTGACAGTATAGTCTGGTAGTAGCGGCAGTAGTCTGGTAGTAGTGACAGTAGTGTGGTAGTACTGGCAGTACAGTTTGGTAGTAGTGGCAGTAATCTAGTAGTAGTGGCAGTAGTCTGATAGTAGTGACAGTGTAGTCTGGTAGTAGTGGCAGTTGAGTCAGGTAGTAGTGGCAGTACAGTTTGGTAGTAGTGGCAGTACAGTTTGGTAGTAGTGGCAGTAATCTAGTAGTAGTGGCAGTAGTCTGATAGTAGTGACAGTGTAGTCTGGTAGTAGTGGCAGTAGTCTGGTAGTAGTGGCAGTAGTCTGGTAGTAGTGACAGTATAGTCTGGTAGTAGCGGCAGTAGTCTGGTAGTAGTGACAGTAGTGTGGTAGTACTGGCAGTACAGTTTGGTAGTAGTGGCAGTAATCTAGTAGTAGTGGCAGTAGTCTGATAGTAGTGACAGTGTAGTCTGGTAGTAGTGGCAGTTGAGTCAGGTAGTAGTGGCAGTACAGTTTGGTAGTAGTGGCAGTACAGTTTGGTAGTAGTGGCAGTAATCTAGTAGTAGTGGCAGTAGTCTGATAGTAGTGGCAGTGTAGTCTGGTAGTAGTGGCAGTAGAGTCAGGTAGTAGTGGCAGTACAGTCTGGTAGTAGTGGCAGTAGTCTAGTAGTAGTGGCAGTAGTCTGATAGTAGTGATGGTGTAGTCTGGTAATAGTGACATTAGTCTGGTAGTAGTGGCATTAGTCTGGTAGTAGTGGCAGTAGTCTGGTATTAGTGGCAGTAGTCTAGTAGTAGTGGCAGTAGTCTGATAGTAGTGACAGTGTAGTCTGGTAGTAGGGGCAGTAGAGTCAGGTAGTAGTGGCAGTACAGTCTGGTAGTAGTGGCAGTAGTCTGGTAGTAGTTGCAGTAGTCTAGTAGTAGTGGCAGTAGTCTGATAGTAGTGACAGTGTAGTCTGGTGGTAGTGGCAGTAGACTCAGGTAGTAGTCGCAGTACAGTCTGGTAGTAGTGGCAGTAGTCTAGTAGTAGTGACAGTGTAGTCTGGTGGTAGTGGCAGTAGTCTGATAGTAGTGACAGTGTAGTCTGGTGGTAGTGGCAGTAGACTCAGTACAGTCTGGTAGTAGTGGCAGTAGTCTGGTAGTTGTGGCAGCTGGCTACAAGGTTTTAATAGAAGGCCTTAAGGCCCACCGAATTCGGTGGGCGGAATCCTGGGCGGGCGCTGAACATGTCAATAGCCACAAAGAGCGGCCCTTGTGGCTGGTTGCAACCGGTTTCTGGCCTCAATATGCGAAATATTCTTCGCGTGAAGAGATGATTGTCCAAAAAACGTCCCACTGGAAGAGGTGCGCAGCGTACGTGGATCAGCTGTGTAACCTCACTAGGGCTGGTAAGAGCGAGGTGGTATTTACTACATATACATATGTATATATACACATATTTGTAGCGATTTGTACCATGTTTTTTTGGTAAACAAGGCGGCTTGGCCGGATGAGCTGTATATTGCATATGGCATGTATTGGAAGCAGGTTGGTATAATTTGAGCGCTCGCCAAGTCTGGTCTGCGGCAGTCTATTTAATTGTCTCCGTACGTGTTTCACATGGTCTGGCCGCATTGCGTATATCAGCTCTCACGGATACCAGGTCAGTATAATTTCATTGCGTTCTGGTTTACGTGATCAACGCGCTGTAAATGGTCAATTATAGTAGCTGGGTCTAGTATATATATACATATATATATATATAATATCAGAATGTGCTTATAGACCAGCGTATATACCGCTGGTATAGTTAACTGCAGTCGAGCCAAATGAAATGTTTGTAATAAACAGCCAACCAAACCTCAGATGTAGTTGATATATAACCAGATGATCAAGCCCATACGTTTTGCACGCTATTTGGGAAATCGGTAATATCAATCGCGATATCCAGTTATATCTCTAACATTTTTGTTTGTATAGTTAGTAGAATACAGTTAACACCTATCTAATATAATTTATGCCGCCTTACATTAGCCTGAGATAGGTTAGGTTGTGTGGTTGGTTGGTTGTGTATGCTCGGGGGCGGATCTAGGGGGGGGGGGGGGAGGGGGTTAGGGGGGCTTGCAACATGCAATCGTAAAGTGACCTTTTGGCTGATCAACCTAAAGTTTGGCTTGCCAACGAAATACATGACTTTTCAACCCCTCCCCCCCCCCCCCCCACCCCACCCCGATCGTAAGTTTCTAGAAAACAGAACGTTTTCCCCCAGGGGTGGTGAACCACCGAGTCGCAAGAAGTAAGAGGGCGTGACATCCTGAAACTTGTTTTTGCAAAACCGCATTCGCGTATCTAGGAGGAAATCGGTGACAAATAAAAAGGCGATGACTATGCTGTTTCTTATTGACTCGGGTGGTTATACTTTGTGTCGCATTGGTGTGTGAGGGGGTGGAGGTGGGGATTGGATGCGGGTGGGGTTATATGCCATAGGCAATATTGTATATGGGGCTTACACACGCAGGCGGAAAGTTCATATTTGTTGTATATTTATTGTAGATGCACCCCTCATGTTCTTTTGAACCACACAGGCCAGGCCAACCGTGACCGACTCGATCAGAGCGCCGGGCGGCCTGATTTGGCTGTGTATACATCCTGGTCACTTCCCACCCCGGCTCCATACCAGTAAATATGTCACGCAGAAACCACGTGCTTCCGTCATCAAGATGACGGAATAACGACCATACATACAAAAGTTTTTTTTGTGTGACAACATATTGGGGTGATCACAAAAGAAACGAAAATACCGCAAAAAAAAGAGGAAAAGCTAGATGAAGATACAAACCGTGAAAGTCAACACGATTGAGTGTTCTCGAGATAGACTGTTTGCAAGCCTAACTATCGAGCCAGATTTACATGCAGGAGAGCTGGAATCGGATAGACATGGCTAAGGATTTGGAGAGAGGCGCAATAACCGAAGGTTGGGAGATGAAGAATATGGGTGGTTCTAAGTGCCCTATGGCCTGCACAGTTGTGCGACGTGTCTGCTGGGTCTTCTTGTTTAGCCTCGGCGTCCTCGCGTTGACCATCCTCTTCACGATGGTGTGCAGGAACCCGGATAGCGAGAAGTCTTTCCCGGACGGCGGCGGCGGTCTCCCGTGGAGATTCAACCTGGAGTGTGCGTTCCCACAACACATGGAGCGCGGTGGAGGGAATTTCTCCACCACAGAACCCAAGTGGCCTTCGAGTGGCCGTGGTTTTCGCTTCTACCTCACAATGAGGACGCTCTGCGCGCTGATGGCCTCCTTCATCATTGTCGGCGTGGTCACCGTGTGTCTGGTGTGTCGCAAGGCTCGCCCCACACACCATTACCATAGAAACCACAGCATGTCAGGGCGCAAGGCCGACAACATCCGGGTGGCTCTCGCGAGAAACCCCAACGACACCAGCCGCTGTACTGTTCACAGTGGAAAGGTAGACAGCATCCAGAAAGAACGCTTGGCTATTTTTGTCGGAGTCGGACACGTAAACGATGCCGCCAGTGTGTCGTCGGAGAGCAACCCTCTGTTCACGGACTTTTAGGAATCAAATGAACCCGTGAGGATTGTGCTATTAAGATTGATCGAACAATTGCATATTGATATTCGCTCAAGACCGTAACATATCAGAGTCTGTAGGCTGGTCGCTAACATTCTTGTAGATCCTTGTAGTCCTACATATATCTACATATAGCGCTGCATGTGGAACTTGGTGAAAGGATTTACCAATAGTTTATAATATGACACATGCCATATATCTTATCCCCAATGGTTTGATTAATAAAAAGTTTTGTTCAGTCAATATCATTCGCCATTCTTGACCGACCGCAAGGGCAGTGCCATTCAGAGATTATGGTCTAAAGATACGTTTCCTAAAATAAAAATAAAATCATAGTAATTAGGATTTTGTAGAGAAAAAGAATGAATTTATGCTTAAAAACCCCTTTTGTTGCCCATAATTGTACTTTTGGTGGGCGCAGACATTTAATTCCCCCTGGCCTCATGTCAACCAATCAAGATGAAGGACACTAAGCGGGTCACCATAGTATATACGTCACGGGAGCGGGTGATTGCGTACACGTGCATGTAAGTACAGGCCAGCAGATATGCAGAGATTTCTGGGTAGTTCTATGATGAATTCACATGTGGAACGTGCATATATATGTGGTTTTGCCAACAGACTCTATAAAAGAAAAGGGGACGTCCCTGGTCCAATCATGTATGAACAAGTTTGTTTCTCTCCGGATAGCCCACAGGTTTTCAGATAGAATATACTTATTTGACATGGAAAAGGGGTTGGTACTACAAAAAATGACAGAATATATTATTTTAATACCTTCGTTACTGATCACACTGGGTAGCGAGTTTTCGAGTGTTGACTAACTATCTAAACTTATGTTAATTAAGAACATTAAACTAATAACTGAGTTGCGGTGGAGTGAGCATGTTGTGTGTGTCTGGGGGCGGGGGGGGGGGGGGGGGTAGGTAGGTGCCGAGCCGGGGTAGTCACGAGGTTGAGAGGTCACACCATTCCATTTGTGACATGTGGGCCTACAAGTAATTGGTAGCGCCATGAAGACCTTTGTTCTCACTTTACACAATCCAGCCCTCGATCACACTTAATTGTGATGTTTTGAACTCACGGGTCAAATAATTGATACCTGGTGACGGGCTGCAACAGCTGGCGGGCGAGGTGGGAACTATCGGACCGCTACCGTGACGTCATCATCAGCTGCAATGCGCTACCTCTATGACTGGGGGGCAGTGGTTAGCGTTCAACCGATGATTACTCCGTTATCAGATTTAATTTTAAAAAATATGTCCTTTTATGGGGATGAACTACTTTGGTTTCATAGTTTCAATAAAAAAAAATCAGTCATTGCTTGTCTTGTTGTTTCCTTTAACATTTGGTGAATGCATGATGTCTACAGTATATATCCAAAATGTCAAACAGAGAGGTCTGTCTACACGAAAACTTTGGTGAATGAAAATCTTCAACAAAAGGCAGGGGCGGATCCAGGAATTTGAAAAAAGGGGTCCATTGAAACTTGCGACGGGGGTGGGGGGGGGGGGGCGGGCGGGGCACTGGAGACTTGCGATCGGAGGGAGAGGCCCTGAACAAAATTGCTACCAGGGGGTCCACCAATTTGTTGACGACCGGAGGCGGGGGGGCACTGAAAACTTGCGACCGCGGAGGTCCACGCCTCAGATAGCGTTCTTCCTCAAAAAAAGGGGGGGGGGGGGAGGGTCTACGAGACAGATGGCCTAACTTTTGCGTTGAAAAACGGCATGCATCCTAAAAAAATGGGGTGGGGGCTCCGGATCCCCTGCCCCCCCCCCCCCCCAATGTAAGGATTCACAATAGTGGAAAAGTATCCCGTTGGATGATTCACTTGGAGTTTATAGGTCGCATCAGCTTACTCCAGCACACTGGTACAGTGGGTAAAATACGTCTTGCGGCGGTAGGAGTCCCAAAAGGTTTTCACATTACCGATGATCAATATCCACGTAACTTTCATTTTTCCTTTTATAATATGTTTCAATCAATACTACTTGGATTTTTTGTCGAAAAATGGCACATAGATCACAATATAACGTAAACAAGAAAGAAGTACGGTAAATGTATACAAGATTGTACATGTCGTCTTGGCGTTGAACGGGCCAAGGTCACTTGTTGGGCGGCAGACTTTGAAATTTGAACTATGCTGCTTCTGAACGCAATTGTTCCTTCTCTGCATCCATCTGGTCTCGATCCTGTCAAAATAAACAGATATAAAGACGAACGCCCCACAATTAATTAATAAACCGCCAACGGCTTCACATTGAAAAATCATGGGTTAACAATCACCATGCCCGGGCTCCCGGAAGCGTCCTTTGCTTAAATACGAAACACAATTATTGCTATTAAGCAATCAATTGTCCGGTCGGACAACCTAGTAATTTTCATCACGCACAACGATCGCTCCATGTGTCAATTTAGTAAGTTAATACAAAGCACTTGGTCCGTGTCTCATTACCGATAATTGTTGTTTCAATAAATCAGTTGTTTTTGAAATTCGAGTTTGCGTTATTTTGTGACAATAATATATGTGAACAAACAATTCGGGTTTTCATGAGGACAAAAAGGAAATAGGAAATAAATCTCCGTGCCTGTATTATTCACATCGAGCCGCGACGGCACCGCGTCCGCGCCGCGTGAATTGGCCATTAGCCAAGTGAACTGAACTGTTCTAGTTTTTCGGTTCCGCGTCAGTTCTATAAATTCTTTGGTTCCGTTGTCACGGTCTGAAATTGTTACCGTGCTGAAATTACCGAGGCACCTTCTGCGCATGCGCAACTTCGGGCTGGTAAATTCAGACTGTTGCGGTCACAGTCTGAAATTGTAACCGTGCCGAAATTGTTTTAATGCTTTTAACCGTAGTATGGCCGCCCAGTGGGACAATTTCAGACTGGGGTAATCTCAGACCGCTACCAGCCGTGCTGGAATTGTACCGTGCCGAAATTGTTTTAATGCTTTTAACCGTAGTATGGCCGCCCAGTGGGACAATTTCAGACTGGGGTAATCTCAGACCGCTACCAGCCCTGCTTGAATTGTACCGTGCCGAAATTGTTTTAATGCTTTTAACCGCAGTGCGGCCGCCCAGTGGGACAATTTCAGACTGGGGTAATCTCAGACCGCTACCAGCCGTGCTGGAATTGTACCGTGCCGAAATTGTTTTAATGCTTTTAACCGTAGTATGGCCGCCCAGTGGGACAATTTCAGACTGGGGTAATCTCAGACCGCTACCAGCCGTGCTGGAATTGTAACCGTGCCGAAAATGTGTTCATGCTTTCAGCCGTAGTATGGCCGCACAGGTGAACAATTTCAGACTGGGGTAATCTCAGACCGCTACCAACCGTGCTGGAATTGTAATCTTGCCGAAAATGTTTTCATGCTTTTAGCCGCAGTATGGCCGCACAGGTGGACAATTTCAGACTAGGGTACTCAGGCCGCTACCAGTTCGTTGAAAATCGGCCGTGCTGCATGTAATAATTGTTAATTTAGATGTTTATTGGTCGTCGTATAAGTGAGAAAGATACGCGCAGCTGATTTACCATATCTATATCACATACCCCTCCGCGTGTATATAATTTGACCAATCCCACGACCGATTCATTCAAACCGCGGTAAAGCAGTTGTGCCAGCAAATACCTTCAGAGAAAGATGACATTTGCCAAGGGTTTGCCTATTCCGACATCGACAATGCTATTAAAACGTTGAAACCAGGGAAGAAAGGAGGCCACGACAACATAACTAATAAGCATGTGAAATTTGGAGGCAGTAATTTAATATTATGCTTAAATAACCTCTTCAACGCCATGTATACATATGAGTACGTTCCAAAGGATTTAAAAAAAGGTACTATCTACACATTGTACATAGGATCGAATAAGTATGAAGACGACAGGCGAAATTACCGTGGAATTTCACTACTTCCTGTAATTGCCAAACTATTCGATAAAGTAATTCTGTCGAAGGTAAAAACATGGATTAATGTCAACCGCGTAGACTTTCCTTCGTCCAACCAAAATGCCTATCAAGAATCTATGTGCAGCCTCTTAGCGTCTTATAGTGTTCAGGAATGCATTAATTACAACCGCGAGAGAGGATCCGGTGTGTACTTGGCCCTGTTAGGTTCGTCTTGTGCTTTTGATACGGTGAGGCACGAAGGGTTGTTTTACAAATTGCATTCCTTCGGCATCAGAGGCAAACTTTGGTCCTTATTATACTCGGCGTACCAAGGTATGGTCTCAAATGTGGTATGTAACGGCATTAAATCCGAAGACATACCTATCAGTAGGTCTGTGCGCCAGGGTTCTGTGTTAGGGCCTTGGTATTACATGCTATATATACACGAATTAGCAGTTGCGCTTGGTAGCTCTGTGTATGGCGCACGCATTGGTGACATAATATGCGGCGGCATACTCCAAGCTGACGACATTGCCGTATGTGCTCTAACGAATTCTGCCTTGCAGGCACTGGTAAGCGTCTGCGAAAACTACAGCCGAAGGTGGCAATTTAAATATAATCCAACCAAGTCGAAAGTAATGTTTTTTGATAGCAAATTACGAAGAGTTAAAAAGGCAAATGCATGTCAGATTGCGCTATATAACGAGCGTGTGGAAGAAGTCCAGGTATACAACCATGTGGGAATTCACCTCGATGTCAATCTCTCCTCAACATGTGCGGTGGAGGAGGCGACTAAAAAGCTTAAGAGGGGCTTAATGAGCATCCTGTCAGTCAACACAAAGAATGCCGGCATGAGTTGTCTCACCGCTTTGAAACTGTATCGATGTATTGTCATTCCGCGGGCCCTCTATGGTGCTGAGTTTTGGAATCATCTGACACACAACCACCTAGCGAAACTTGAAGCGGCCCACAATGGCGCCATACGACGTATTCAAAATTTTCCAAAATGCTCCAGTGCGACCATTGCCCGCAGTATGGTTAACGAAATGTCTCTTGTAGAAGAAATTGATAAAAAGAAGCTAACAATTCTGGGCAGATTATGTCGGCTCAAAAATACCGCATTAGCGAAACGCATATTTGTGGAACGTCTCTATCAATCCCAGGGCCCAGGGCCAAAGTTTGGGTATATTAGGGACATCATAGAGATCCTGAAGAAATATAATCTAGAAGGAATCGTTTTTAGGTTCATGGATAACAGCAACTTTCCTAGCAAAGGCGACTGGAAAAAGTTGGTGAGAACGGCTGTGCGGCGCTGGTCGGAACAACTGTTAACCACCAAATTGTCCCAACCAAAATACAGACGCTTTGAAATGATTAGAGGGGGAGTTTTTGGCGTAAACGCCATATGGACCTTAGAACACCGTACGCGTGGTCGAAGGCAACACCTTCGTGACCTGGCTCGTTTGAACTGTGTCGTACACGACACAAAGACATATGCATGCACACACTGTGACCGTGCATATACGGATATTCTCAATCACCTTTTCCATCATTGCGTGGCGTACGGTGAGGCCCGTGAATACTTCTGGGCACTAATTGTAAATACATGTGAAGTGCCAATAAGCGCGTATCTATACAATCTTGAAGAGATCGAATTAACTCGAGTAATGTTAGGCAAGCCTCCTGACATTGAAGCCACCCTAGAGCAGCTTAGCATTTTAACCCAAATATGTGCCAACGCTTGGCAAAGAATGTCATACGACAAAATGTTAAAATTTTACTGACGACCGTTTTTTTTTTTTTTTTTGTTCTGTGTGTTTTTGTTATTTGTTCTGTTTTTTGACATGTTCTAATGCTCACCAGGAAGTGGTGGAATAAAGGAGATTCATTCATTCATTCATGTAATAATTGTTAATTTAGATGTTTATTGGTCGTCGTATAAGTGAGAAAGATACGCGCAGCTGATTTACCATATCTATATCACATACCCCTCCGCGTGTATAGCATTTTTCCCGAAAACGAAGTCCTACCATTACTACACTGAAAATGTTTACCTAGTCACAAAATAAAAAATAAAAGGATTTTTTAAAGTTTGTTTTTATATATAAACCGTACTTTTCAGAAACATGAAGCGCCTCATAGATTATTCGAAATAAATGCCCAGTATATTTAAATAAAATGCCAGTCGAAATAGGACAGGTTGTTTTTATCAAAAAAATTGTAATTCCACAGGCGCCGTAAATCAGCGGGGGTACCCCTAAGGAGGGGGGGGGGGAGATACCCCCCTCTGCTGATTTAGGCACCTGTGATTTGTTTCTATTTATGTATAGTGTAATATGTGCCATATGACCGTATGACTAGTACTCCAATAAACTTCTTTTTAAATTACTATATCATAATAGAATTTCCCAGCTTTTTGGGACTCTAGGCATGATCAGAATAACTACATTAATTAAAATTTGGTACATTAATATTTATTGACCTGGTATGTCAATCTATGTCAAGAGTCTGTAAATCTACCAGATCTATTTTGTGTTATCAAATTCTTTTACTTGTTGGACTCAAAAGTTGAAAATTGCAATTTTCCATTCAAACATTATCCATTGACATATCAGTACATAAAATACATACTATAATTATATAGTTGTGTGTTGTGAAATCAGCACATAGCAAAGCTGGATACTTAAAATTAATATGATATTTTATTGATTCATGTGACCTTTGGTCCATGGTACACACATGTAAAGTTGAATCATAAAAAGGAACAGACAATAAAAATATTGCAATATTAATTCAATATACTGCCAGCTTTCGTATCACATTGAACATAAAATGAAAAAAAGATACTTGATATTCTGGTCTGTGCTGATAGAATTCAACCTTCTGAACATGAAATTTTAAATGTTTTGTTCTTTCATTTTTTAATACTACCGGTATGACATATATACACTAAAATACCTCTATATAATCAATATGGTTAGTGCCTCTGGTAGTGTAGAGAATTCTAAATAATGAATTTGGGCTAAATAAAATTAAGTACCGGTAAGTTAGACGTAGAAAGGCAAATTCCTCTAAATAAACTATGAAAATACTAGTACAGCACTATAAATATTGAAGGCTCTCAAAAATGTATTTGCCATAGACAATTAGATACCTATAAAAGACTACAATTTATTGTAATGAATATAGTACTATCTTATGAGATTATAGAGCAAGATAACACACAGTACTTTACATGGTAAATAGCCTAGTTCTGAAATAAATAATTCTGAAAAAAAAAATTAAAAGCTTACTGGAATTTACATTAAGAATTATAACTTGATGGTCTCAACTTCTGAGACAGAAACAACATAAATCACATGTTTTTACGCCTCACTTGTATAGCTTTTCATTCATCGACATTATCTGGTGTAGTAATCTAAACTGAAATTGTTGTAATCTAACACATCTTGTAACATTACATAAATACTGAAGGAAGACAAATATTCAGCTTCTGTTAACTGAGCATGCAGATCTCTATCTCAGACTGTAACAGGTATTACTGGTGTTGTTATGATTCTTTGGATAGGTCTTCCATACACATATAAACAAGCGTGTTGCTTCTTCATATAGGTCATATATATCTTGTTTTACAAACCTCCATCATGTTCTATTGTCTTAGCAAACATTTCTGCCTTTTAGGGATACTGTACGTAAGTCCACACTAATGAAGCACATAGTTTTACATTTCTGCTTACTTCTGTCTCTTTGTATAATAAAAATATTCCTTGTTCTTTCTAAAAGATGTCTAATATATATAAATCCTACCACCAATTTTCATAACAAATAACCTTGTTTTCTACTTGAGATATAAAAATTAAACCATGGGATATACTTTTTATTGCTTGTGCTATATCACATATTGGGTGGATGCGAAATTCCTACCAGGTTCTTGTACATGTGGAAAGGTAAATGGTGACATAGGACATATATGCATATTTGAAAAATTTACATTCAACATTGACCCTTAAATTTCAAATTGTGTGGCATTTCAGAAAAAAATGACACAGAGCATACCAGTAGTTTTTTTGGGAAGTCATGAATAATTAACATTCAACGCTAAATTTTTTTAAAAATTACCAATACTGGACACTGGATCACCCCCCCCCCCCTCCCCTCCCACATCCCTTTTAATAATTACATAAATATAAAGGTGTTTCTGATTCTTCGTATTTAGGTGTAGGAGGCTGGCATATCAACTGATCGATCAGAGCACCTGTTGTTTAGATCAAGGTATCGTTAGAATTACAAATCACTAGTTGCAAGTCCCAAGGGCGTGTCCAGGGGGGGGGGGAGGGGTCATGTACCCCCCCCCCCTTTCAGATCCTAAAGTATATCTGTGCCCCCCTCTTCAAATTCCTCCCCCCTCCCCCCCAGTCAGACTTAATAGACCCCTTGGTCGCAATTTTGTTCAGCTGCCCTTCCCCCAGCCCCCCCATTTGTAAGATCGCGTCAGTGTGCCCCCCAGTCATCTATTTTTATCAGGACCCCTATTTCAATTAAGGATTTCTGCACATGCCCAGGAGTCCCTCACCCGGCCCATACAGATGCCCCCCCCCGCCCCCATCCCACTTGCAGGCCATCAAAAGCTATATGCAGGTAGGACCACAAGCACTGTAAAGCGACGGAGGGGAGGGGCCCATATATGCCTATTGTATTATTATAATTATAATATAGGCATACATGGGCCCTTCCCTCTGTCGCTTTACAGTGCCTGTGGCTAGACTTCTATGACCATCCACAAGAGCAATCCACAATATTGACAATAACTCTGATTTATTGCGTAAACAATGTGGGCGATAATACAGCTAGAGGCCAAGATCTTCCAGACCAGAGGAATTTTAGACTGACACTTAATTGACAGCTTGGGTGAATGGGCAGTTTCTGACCTCATCTCTATTATCGCCCACACAATACAGCAAGCTTGAGCGATAATAAGGGGTGAGATAGTCTTGTCACTATAGACTTTAGTATCACTATTGTTCAATGTTATTAAGCAATTACAGTGAACAATTCCGAAAATACGCCACTTTATCGCACCAGACCGTCAGACGAGCAGTTGTCAGAACTTAACAGAAGGATTACAGAAAACTAGTCCCTTTACGTGCCAGTTTAACAGGCGTCCAGTCGTACCTCCCTCCTTGCCTGACAACAGGCGTTGTTCTCGGCAACAACGCCGACACAAGGTTGGGGCTTGGCGCAAAGCGGGCTTGCCTGGGGGCACTTGCGCCAAGGTTGGGGCTAACAGAAAACGTGTCAACAAACAGTTGATAGATTTAAGATAGTCCTATTTGTCAAGTGACAAGACTACGATGTCAAGTGTCAGTTTAAAATTCATCTGCTCATGCTGTCCCTTTTAAATGGATTACGCCAATTCAACTACATTAAAAGTTCGATCTACCAGAGTAATCTAACTGCCAACGGGTCACAAGCGCTCACACCGACATTGCGCAATCTCTCGGACAAAACGAGCACGCCGGAATTTGGCTACATAAAACGAAGCTAATGCGCATGCGCCGAGGTAATTCCAGCACGGTACAATCTCAGACCGTGACACCGTCACCGCGCCGCAAACGCGTCCAGTGAGCGACAGTAACGCCTTGTTTTCAGGCTACACACCAGAAAGCATACGACGCACTAAAAGGCGGCAATCAAAACCACCAACACCCGTTTCCTCAATTGTATTAACTGTTTGCTTAGACACAGAACTTAGAGTGGTTTACAGTTAGCGGTAATTTCCGGGGAGGTTTCCTGGTTGAAACTTTGACTATTCCTCATGTGACCTCATCATAGCTCTTTCCGGGTACACCTTTGAGGAAACAATACAAGGCATATAAAGCTCAAGAACCACTCCAACGTACACTAACACGGTGAAGAACGATGAACAGAGCTTCGATCTAGCCCGTCAATATCAACACGCTTGAATTTTCTTGTGATAGGTTGTTCTGATTACATAAGAGGAGAGAAGAAATCGGATAGACATGGCTAAGGATTTGGAGAGAGGCACAATAACCGAAGGTTGGAAGATGAAGGATATGGGTGGTTCTAAGTGCCCTATGGCCTGCACAGTTGTGCGACGTGTCTGCTGGGTCTTCTTGTTTAGCCTCGGCGTCTTCGCGTTGACCATCCTCTTCACGATGGTGTGCAGGAACCCGGACAGCGAGAAGTCTTCCGCGGACGGCGGGGGTCACCCGTGGAGATTCAGCCTGGAGTGTGCGTTCCCACAACACATGGAGCGCGGTGGAGGGAATTTCTCCGCCACAGATACCATGTGGCCTTCGAGTGGTCATGGTTTCCGCTTCTACCTGACAATAAGGCCGCTCTGCGCGCTGATGGCCTCCTTCATCATTGTCGGCGTGGTCACCTTGAGTCTGGTGTGTCGCAAAGTTCGCCCCACACACCATTACCATAGAAACCACAGCATGTCAGGGCGCAAGGCCGACAACATCCGGGTGGCTCTCGCGAGAAACCCCAACGACACCAGCCGCGGTACTGTTCACAGTGGAAAGGTAGACAGCATCCAGAAAGAACGCTTGCCTATTTTTGTCGGAGTCGGACACGTAAACGATGCCGCAAGTGTGTCGTCGGAGAGCAACCCTCTGTTCACGGACTTTTAGGAATCAAATGAACCCGTGAGGACTGTGCTGTTAAGATTGATCGAACAGTTGCATATTGATCATCGCTCAGGAAGAGTTATCCAACCGGGACCCTCTATCCCCGGCAATAACTATGCGCCCGTAACGTCAGTGTGTAGGTTGGTCCCCCCACCCCAACAACAGTATTGTAGATGCTTGTGTATAGATCTACATAGCGCTGCATGTGGAACTTGGTGAAAGGCTTTTATTTACCTATAGTGTATAATGTGACATATATCTTATCCACAATGACTTGATTCTGTCATATGCTCATTAAACGTCTTTCGTAATCAAATATTATTCGTTATTTTCTTTCACATTTGGTGGATGGTGTCAACAGTATATATTCAAAATGTCAGACACATATATAGGTCAACACGAAAGCTTTGGTGAATGAACATTTTCAACAAATAATGCGAATACGAAACCTCGAAATTTCACAATAAACATCAAATTCGAGGATTCACATTAGTGACTTACGCCAATTGGCAAAGTATCCCGTTGGATGATCCACTTGGGGTGTGTCGATCACATCAGCTTGCTCCATGCAGTTCAGTGGGCAATGTGCGTCTTTATAGCGGGAAGAGTCCCTTACTGTTTTCCACAATAGCGGTGATTGATATTCAAGTAACACAAGCACTGCCATGGTTGCTTTTATCATTTATTTCAAGCAATATATCTTGGAAGTTTGGGAGGAAAATGACACGCATATCACAACACAAACACTTGCATTCGAAAATAAGAACGGTAAATGTATATACAAGTTTATTCATGTAGTCTTGACGTTAAAAGGGCCAAGGTCACTTGTTGGGCTGCTGACTTTGAACTTCAATGCTTCTGAACGCAATCTTTCTTTCTCTTCCTCCACCATCCGGTCTAGATCCTGTCAAAATAAACGGATAAAAAGACGAACGCACCACAATTAATAAACCGACAAATGCTTCACATTAGAAATTAGCTCTTTTGCGCTTTGATGAAATATAAACAATTTTATTATTTCAAAAACTTTTTCAGACAACCTTTTCATCACGCACAACGCTCAATGTGTCCATTTCATAAGTCAATGCAAAGCATTCGGTTCGTGTCCGATCATGGGTGAACGTTCTTTCAAAGCAGATGTTCTCGAAATTCGAGTTTACGTTATTGTGTAATATGGGTGGACAACTTACAGGTTTTTATACGGACCCAAATGAAATGGGAATTAGATTTACGCGCCTGTGTTATTCACAATGCGAGAGCGCTTACTTCAAGCGGCTTGTAGATTCCATGGACGGCCTGGGACCCGGCAAACATGGTGAACATGGCGGCCGCCATGAAGCGAATATACACCGGCCACGTGGTTCCGGCAGGCATGTCCACAGATCCAGGTAACAGGCCACCAGTCCAGAACAATCACCTCGGATGACTCCAGGAACAGGTAGTTGTGAAGTTACTTCAGTGTTGCTCTGTGTTGAATCTCTCTCGCTCAAGTTGATCAACTGCTAATTTGTGAGCCTGTTTTCGCTTATATACTGTGTCTGAAATTATGACATAAAATGTACTGGGTGATCATTCCAAGTAGTCATGTAAAGAATTAAAAGCTTTTGATGGGTACTGAAAATAATCTACTGTAAATTACGGAAGATATATACAACATACTCACAAAAATTTATATCTCCAACACGCCAATTTATCATTGAGAATTCTATTGCAGCTCCAATGAAAAAGAAGAGCGGTAAGAATCTGTAATGTCCGAGGCGCTGTTTTCCAGGCCAGCTGTCCAGAAGTTGCTGTAATCTATAGTTGTAGACCATGGTAGGTCTGTGTGGACATTCTAAAAGTAGAACAGAACATTTTATACTTTGATCAGAGATATATAATAGGGGAACTGTCTGTTCCCCTCCAACATACAGCAGCCTGGCCATAGGCGAATGTTAAATAGTGATAGAGAAATAACTCTCTAGCATAAGGTTTATGTTCTGGAATTTTTTTGAACCCATACACATAGTATACGACTCACTGACTGATGCAATTGATGAATGACCTTTAAACTAAACTTCACAATTGCTGTTCACCCATTTTTATTGCCAATATTTTCTTTAAAAAAAAGTGAGGGATTGTTCAGAAATTAATGGATAAATAATATAAAACCTATAACCTAATGAATTACGTCTGTGAGTGACTTGCATGAGGTGCTGATCCAGGATCTTCAAAAAGCAAGGCGTACTTTGGGTTGCTTAAAAAATTACACAACCAGGTAGGTGTGGAGCCTGGGTATGTGCTAGCCATTCGCTGCATCGCCAATGGCGAAAGCCAACTGTATGTGGCGCAAGATTGTCCTCATCAACGATCAAAACACGATTTCGTGAAACTGATTATCTGCTGTGATACAGAGGGAAAAAATTCCACATATATATGGCTAATGGAATGTGTCTGCAGCTAATGGTGGTGGTTTTGATGTCCGAGCTAGATGCAGTGATGCCACTGATGCAGTGTCAGTGATGGGCGATATTTACCGGTGTTTAGCGATATTGATGACGTTCCGCCCGTTTTTTTTATATCAACTTCTTGGTTTTAGCCCACGATATCGGAAAACTATCACAATTTATTTTATCATGGACTTCAGATCCCCTGCTAATATGTCATGCTTCTAAACGAGAACATACTTAACAAAATAACAACACTCACCTCGTGTCCTTCAAAAAGCGCTTCTGTTGATGGGAATCGCCATATTTGTGACGTCATCAAAGTGGGTTGTGTATTGAAAAACCCTATTTGATTGGTCAAAAACTAGGCCATTAGCGGAGAGAGCCAATCGCAATAGCTGTTACTTATCGCGTTTGGCAGAGATTGTTGACAAATTTAAAGAGACAAAGCTGGTGCGTGTTGGGGCAACGAAATTCTCCTCTTCAGAGTAAGATTGTGATTTGTTATCTGCTTTTATATTCTCAAACCAATGCTTAAATACTGTACTTGTCAAATAAGTAGGCTAGAAACTCAATTTCATGGCATTTGATTAGTGACCAGCAGGCGAATGTGCGTGCTCCAAATCGCCATCGGCACGTAGCTGTCGGCAATGGCGTAGGCTATCACACGCGATGGCCAAGGCGTTCATTTCGATATGCTATGGGATCGTTTATTGGTATTCTTGGCTATCGCTATCTATTAACTATTTGAGCAGATGTATCAATTCACCGCGGAACAATTCTCAATTACTTTGCTTAACCCTCGAAGTTTGCCTCGTGATAACCCTTCTATGCACACTTTCTCAGATTCAGGGAACAAATTATGACAAATTTGTCGATTTTTTTTGCTAATTTGTAACATGAAGGAATCAAGAATTAACGACTAAATGAATCCTAATTTAAAGTTGATATGGAATTGAGGCTCTAGCATAGGCAACGTCTGCTTATTCTAGCAAAGCTAGGCATATAGACAATAGAAGTACAGTATATATTTAGATGAGACTTCATGGAAGTAAATTGTCTATTCATCATCATATTTAACAGTAAGCTAGCCTACTAGATCTACAGTAGATTGGCAATAGGCCTATCACTAGCAGTTTGGAGGCTTTCAAATTAAGTAGACATTGCTTGTTGATTACTGTTGATAGCCAGAATAAATGGGATTAAAATTGAAATGAGATTGTATTAAAGTTACTCATGCAGCAATATTTTTCTTGATATTTTGATTGGAAATGATTTAGCTAAAATAATGCATTTTATATAGGAAAGTGTATCTTATCATCCTAATGTTATATTTATATTACTAATGATTAAAAAATAATTTTATAGGTAAATTGCTAATAATAAGGTCCTTTATTTTTTGAAAGCCTAAGTAGTATGTCTTTTTTGGTACATTCATTTATGTTATTATATATTATAATATAACTTTTATTTCCAGCATAGCAGCTGTTAAAAATGGAGACTGCAATACCATTTTTGTAAGTTTTCTTTTCAATAAATATACTGTATTGTTTATTATAACTTTATAATTTATAGGGTTGTTTTAGAGGTATATCAGTTATATTAGTAATATTGGTTTCCACCATTCAATTTTAGTATAGAATGCTTGTTAGTATCCTTCCATGTAATGATTGCTTTGGATAAATTCTAAATCCATATCATAATTACTTCTTGAAGAATTATATACATTAGCTCATATGTCACTTCTTGCATAATAAGAGCTTGCCACTTAGTGGACAAATCTTAGGAAACCTTGTAATTGTATTTTATTAAGGTGTCATATTAGACATACCATGGTATAGAGTATAGAGTTTAATGGTGTACTCTCTATTTGCTGTAGCCCCCATGGATTCAGCCTGGGAAACATGGAGCAATCCTTAATAGGTGATGCTGGTGGGGCAGCAACTGGGCAAGCTGAACAGTTCTCTATGGCAGCTAATGGCAATGTCATCACAAAGGAAGAGCCATATTGGTAAGTTCAACCCCAATTCATATTGCACCACTTTCTCATGAATGTAAACATAACAAATTATTTCATGTTGTATGCATAAGTAGGTAGAATCCTATTTTCAAAGAATTGCTTATTCTTAGTCGGCTCTGGCTTGTACTCCAATGATGTGTGCACAAAGTACCAAACCCATCCCATTTGAGTTATTTGATGTTTTCACATACCTTTCTTGTCTATGTATGTTTAGGTCTTGAAAGAAAAATGGGAGATTCTCTCAAATAAAGTAGGAAAGTGGGACTTCAATAACACCTTACTAAAATGCTAAACTGATCTCTCTTTTTTTGAATAGAGAAATAATTACTCAATTGTTTCTTTAAGTTATTAGCTGCTTCGTTTTTTACTATCTTCTCGAGGATTATGTAGTGCTTTTTATTTTGAACGTTCTTTATTCTGACAATGGAAAATCAGCCAAGGCCTGTATAAATTACTTGTGCACAAATCATGCATGTATAAACACACATATGCAATGACTTTAATATATTATAATGAATTACCAGTAATGACTTTAATATGTTAAAACTACTACTATATTTTAACAAGACTTGAACTACTACTATACTTTAATATGATTTTATGAATTTAATTACTTCAATTGCGCTAGTTTACCCAAACAGTAAGCAGTTTTATTTTGCATTCAAGTTAACTTTCTTGTTGTCCATGCCTTGTCTTACAGGCCAGGTATGGGATTAAGCCCCCAGTGTGCTGGGGATGGAGGGGGGTACAGCCGACCACCCTCATGTGGCGCACACCCCAGCGGCAGCGGCCGCAGCTCAGTGTCACCCTCCCAACCAGTGCTGCAGGACATCTCAGGCTGCACGGTGTCAAGGCGACCGCAGTTGCAACAGCAAATGCAGCAAGCCCAGCATCTCCAGCAAGAACAACAACAACAACAACATCAGCAGCAACAACAACATCAGCAACAACAACAGCAACAACAACAGCACCAACAACAACAACATCAGCAGCAACAACAACATCACCAACAGCAGCAACAACAGCAACAACAACACCACTCGCATCAGCAACACCACCATCATCAATTTCATGAGGTACCCATGGCAACGCCACTCCACAGTATGCCGTTGATGATGACCACCAGTTCGGGCCAGATGTTGCCCCCTCCCCCGATGTTCTCTCGAGCTGGTGGCATGGAAACGGCTGGGCCTCCCATGGTTGATGTAAAAAAAGAACCAAACGCTGCGTAAGTATCTCTTGGGTGACGTTTCTTTCTATCGTTCTTTCGTAACCATGCCAACTGTATGGGTCTGGAAAGGAGGTCCAGTGTCGATTTTTCAAAATCCTCACTGTCGAATGTCGATTTTCACGACGTTTCGTGCCGCTATATGGAAGTTCAGTGTCGTTTTTTTTTCCAGAATTGCGTCGATGTCTCTTTTTCAGATGTTATGAGTGTTTGAATTTGGGGGTCAGTGTCAAATGCCTCATTTTCAGATGTTATGAGTGTTTGAATTGAGGGTCAGCGTCGAATTTTTTCAATATGCCCGTGTCGCGTATCGCCATTTACCCGTTCCCGACCCCTAACTATACAGTTCACAACACCTTCATTTATCATCTCATTTATGTTCATCTGGTTGCATCTGTCTTTGGCGCAACGTGACATATATCTGCACCAAATGCGAGGGTGACCCATGTTCTAATCGGTTTATGGTCCCATCCAGATACGGCGAGTTCCCCGGTAGTTTGCCTGGTAATGGGACCCCATACCACGCCGTGCCGCAGTCTCCGGAGAGCGAATCCAGAGCGTCTCCCATAGCAACGGAGATCAAGAAAGAGGTGCCTGTGACCACCACGACGGGAAAGAAGAAACGCGACCGTTTCAACGGCATGAGCGAAGAGGACGTTATGAAGCGCACCCTACCGGATCTCCTGGTCAACAATCTGGACATCGTCATTGTAAGTTTTCCCTTAGGACTTAGGCTTTGGGCATGTTAACGTTAAATCAATCGGGTACAATACAGAAACCTTCAACATGGTCATGATATGTGTTTGGCTTGTGAACATTATATCACAGTGTGATGCAAGACCTGGACATTGTCATGATAATGTGCCAAGTAAGTAAGGCCTAGTAACATCAAGTTATATGCGGGTGCGGCAAATACATGGACGTGGGTCATGTAAGTCTTGCGAGTGTTGGACATTATTTGTGTGCACGCCAGAAGCCCACGGCGTTTAACAATAACAGGCTACACGGCAGAATATTGCTCATTTTCCGGAAGCCTGCAGCTCAGTGTATAACCACGTCTAGGTTTTGTTTGTGTTTATCGTGATTAGCCATAGTTGTGTACTTCTCGAATTACATCTGCTGATCTCCATTGTTTGTTAATCCATTTGGCTATTATCCATAATACAGCTTATTGAATGTGTATATATCGATTACCTTTTTTTTTGAAGGTTGGCATCAATCCGGGCTTAACGGCAGCGTATATAGGTCATCATTATGCCGGGCCAGGCAACCATTTCTGTGAGTCTACACGTATGTCGTGTCTTTTCTCTGTAGCTGTAAAATTGGTATTGGTCTTTGCGAGATGCGCTTGAAATCCTTTGTCGGTTAAAGTACGCTGGCTTGGAGGTGGACAAGAGCTCCCAACGTAAACTGGTCTAGCGTTGTAAAGCGATGTGCGTCGTTGTCGTCGGGGTGAAATTGTAGCCCGTTGAACACGTAAAGTATATATACCATATACACATCTCGACTAATATGTAATCGACTGTGAATAATTCCCTTTACTATTGTCTGCAGGGAAGTGTTTGTACATGTCTGGGTTAATCTCCGAGCCGCTGAATGCGTATGACGATTACCGACTCAAAGACTATGGCATCGGCTTCACCAACATAGTGGAGCGGGCCACCAAAGGGAGCAGCGATCTCACAAGGTACTTATGATTACAAGGAGGTGTCGTACGGTGTAACCATGGCACGTCAATTTGTAGATGATTCTTCTGTGATTTACAATGAAGTCTTGAAGGATAACTTTGACGTAATATCTCTCTAAAGGCCACTAACCACTTTATTTCTGTACAATAGATCTGTAACTTCTTTCAACGAATACTGAGAGCTTTGTCTTACGTATATATTAAATCCAATGCGTATCAAAGGCCAACGCACTCGAATATTTCATGCGAATTCGAGCGGGTTTTCGTAATACTGTATCTATTTTTGCTTGCAGGAAAGAAATCAAAGACGGTGCAGATATTCTGGCAACGAAAGTGAAGAAATACAAGCCGAAAATTGTAGTATTTAACGGCAAAGGTAACGCTTCATGGGCTTATTTTGTAAACCATCTTTGTTTGAAACAGTTTTTTATGGATATTTGTGCCCTCTTTATGCCTCGTCTATTGTATCCGGTTACCGGCAAATGTATATATTTAATGTATTCAACTTAGAATTGATAATTAAATGTTCTGAATAATATTGAGTTCATCGCATTGATTCGGTTGTTTTTATTTTAAGCAATGACAATTTACGTAGAACGTCATTTAATTTGTGTTATGAAACATACGGCGTTATTGTTAGGATTCTTTCTGTAAACTGTTACGCTATATCTTTCCAGGTATTTATGAAATCTTTTGTGGTCACAAAAATTTCTACATTGGAAAGCAGCCTGAACCATTTCCTGGCACACCGGAATCGGTACGTGGTGTCTAATAGAGCGTAACCGCCGTAAACCCCTGTAGACGTGATACATATCTGTCAAATAATTAACCAAGGTTTACGGTTGGGACGATCAATAGCTGGCCTGGTTAGAATCTTGGGCAGACATTTAACCACGTCAATCCACCTTAATATTATAAACGCTATTTCACAGAAGAAGTTATATACTCTCCATATATGTCTTGTACTCTATGAAGGTCTTAAAACACGCACTTTGAATGTAGATTGGAACGATTAATAGCTGCCCTGGTAAGAATTATTAATAATTATAAAGCGATTTCATATATGAGAGGAAGGACGCACTCTGAATGTAGGTAGGAAATACTTACGTTGGTATCAGGAAAGTTAGTTTGATTAAGTGACATTGTGATGTTACATTTGCCCTGACAATGAACTCCGTGCTCATCCTATGTGCCTTTCAATTCCTTGCAGTTTGTCTTCGTGATGCCTTCATCTAGTGCACGTTGTTCGCAGCTGCCGCGAGCAGTCGACAAGGTGCCCTTCTATCTTGCCTTGAAGACGCTCAGGGACTACCTCAGGGGAGATACCAAACAAATTTCCGAGTCGGAGGTTACATTCCCTGACCTTGAACTCAAGGTCGAACCCAAGAAGGACCGAGACGCTCAGCTGCGGATCAAGATGGAACAGGATATGACGTCGGATAAGTGTAAGAAGAAGAAGCGTAAGTTGGAAGACGAATTACTGGACAACATGGCGATGAGTGCCATGAGCTACCCGCACATGTCTCCAATGGGGGGCCCGGGCATGATGCCAGCAGGGCCCTGGGGACCCTGTCCACCTTCGTCTCCATGGGCACAGCACCAACAACAGCAGCAGCAAGTGCATTCGCCGCCCGGTATGGGAAACCCCTTGTTGTCATCCTTTCACCGATCTCTGCCTGGCATGGACCCCGTGTACAGCGCGCAGCAGTCTGAACTCATTAAGAGGCCGACTCTCAGCGGGGACGTGGGTGCGTACAATGGGGTGCCGCCCTCGATGTACCCCGGGGGGCAGCGTTACCCGCCGGGCGGGGGCGGCGCATGGCCCCCCGGCCCCGGCGGGGGCCAGCCGTCGGCGGGGATCGCCCCGCCCCAGGCCCAGGCTCCCCCACACGGTCACACTTACGGCCAGCAGTACGGTTCTCAACACTCGCCGGTGCCTTGCAACCCGGCTGCCGGCATGACGGAACGACACGGTTTCCAAAGCAACGGGTCTGCACCTGCTGAGGGGATACCTGCCTACTCCTCAGGGAACTCTTACAACCCTGAGAGGGACAATTTCCCCAGCCCTCCTTCCTACCCGGCCTCCCAGTCTCACCACAGCCCCACCTCCCAAGGAACAGTCTCGCCATACTTCATGCCTCAGTACCAAGGCTCCCAATATATGTTTAATCCAACTGTGAATGGGTCCAATTATACTTCCAATCCAATGGGGTTTGGTTAACCCCGCATCAGTGCATTATGAATGCCTATATACACAAGCGCACTAATTTATTGGACCGGTATCTTGTTGTTTTGTGTATGCTATTTATGAATATGAGAATATCGTAGTTTCTGTTCCTGTACAACCCAAGGGAAACGTTGAGTTGCTAGAAAAAAAAGGCATCCTCAGCCTCCTGGCTTGAAAATCAAATAGCTATTTTCGTAAAACCCCACCTGATGTTACATGTTTACCCTGTATGTTCTCTTCGTGAAGCTTGCATTCAAGAATCTCACACATTTTCTTTCTATAGAGAGTTCAAAATTTATCAAATTGCAGATTAAACCCCATTGAGTATCTGTTTCCGTCCCTTTTTTCCTCGGTAAATACCTCGTCCAACAAATCGACTTAATTATGACAGAAGCCAAATGACGCATTGTGCTTAATTCCTTACCTTGGAAACCGCAGGAAACATATGGTGCCCGATAAAATCGAAAGTTAAATGTTGCTTTCCTATCTGAGGGTGCTTATTTGAAGCTCGAATGTGTTGGAAAAATATCATTATTTTTTTTCGTAGTATTTATTAGCATTTTTATTTATTATCTTTAGTTAGCGAACGATCCTGTAGGCCAGATGAGACCTCTTTTTTTAAAAATGTCTTCTACGCATAGTTTTGTTGATTCACCGATATATGTATATAAGTATATAAATATATTACTCTACGTGGTATTTGTACCACTGCATCGGCAATGTTTAGAGATCTGAGTGCTCTCAAGGGCATTTTAATTAACTCGTGTCTGAAGTAACTTTGTACGTTGATGGGGTCCTGTTATTTTGAATGACTGTATAGGAAGTAGTTTTCCGTGTGAGCTCGTTGTCTGTATCTTTAAGTGTTATTGTGTTACGTGCTTAACGAAGCAGTTTAATCTTTTAGTTCAATAGCAGCTGCTATTTTAGACAGACTTTTTGTTCCCTTGTAGTGTATGTTGGCTTATGATATCATGAGTGAAGGAGACTAATATTGTGTTTGCAATCATCATGGAAGAATTTGGAGGAAGGCGTCTTTTATTACCCGTGGTAGAGATGGATAGCGTGGGAATAGCATAGCTATTTATAATACCGGTAAGTATAATGCTGTCATAGTCTCCAGTTGGTCACAATGTCTGAGTTGGAAAGGATATGTTGGGCACAAATATTGTCATGATCACACAGCGAATACTGTTTTGCTAAGACATCGAGTGTCTCTGGGACAGTCGAAAGCATATCTTACGTACTTAACGACCAAACGATGAGACAACGTCAATCGAAATTCTTGAAAGCTGAAAATCCTCTAAACTCTCCCTTTGGAGACTTTTTATTAGCCGCGCGTGGCCGACCTGCGACCCCAACCAGTCACCCGTCCTGGTGTACTATGGCCTATCGTGTGACCACACCGCAACTGACCGCGCCAAAGTAGCATGTTTATCAAAGTCAGGTTATGTCCGTGACGTCATCAAGTTGTGTGTCTTCTGACAACTAATACTGTTTTTAAGCTTCTCAGGCCCAAATGTTTTTACTCGTTTTTGGCAACGACACTGCTGACGGCGTTAGTTAACAACGATAGCTGTAATGGATAATGTCGTCGGAATTATGTCTTTGTCGATAATATCGTTAGTGTTATTTATTTTAAAATGTCCGCCGTGAAAAGTTGCAATTTATGTCCAACAATACCGTGGAGCGGTGGCTGCTTGTGATGTCTTGAACGGCAAATCGACTTACTCAGTACATTCCAGCATTGGGCAAGGGGTAATCGATCCTGTCACTGATTTTCCTGAGTAATTATTGGTAAAGAAAAGTTTAGGCTACCGGCTGCAGTCTTAATTTCACTATTGTCGTTTCAAAAATGAATGCTGCAACGGCGGATGTCCAAAGCGGAATAGTTGAGTGGTAGAGATTTTTGGACGGCAACGTAGGTTGTTCTGTGTGGAATTTAAGTCAGATTGTTAGCAACAGTCCGCTGTCTCTTACTGACGACCGTCCTCCAACCGTTTTAAGTGTGAAAAGTGGGTGCTGTTATTTTTCTACGTACGGCGGGATCGTATCATTAGTACGGACGTCAACAACCGTCGCCACAAGGGTGGAACTTTGTATGCAGGATATTTTACGACGCATGTATAAAGGACAAATGTTTGTACAACTGTACGAAGTATATTAATTTATCTTTTACGCATATATATAATCCATGTGTTATTTTAAGGTGTTTATCGCGTATTTAATTTGTTGCTGAAAAACAGGTTATACGTGCTGTAAGTTTCTGGCGGTTATATATGGATTTTAATGTACTTTTAGCAAGTACAACGTTTTGGTAAGAGACCCACCATTCAGCTGTCATGGAAAGATGTGTTTTTTTTTGTTTCTTGTGTGCGTTTGTTTTCTCTGTCACTGTGATATGTAAGCTGACGCGGATACTACACGACTACCGGTCTTGTTGATCAAGGCAGCATCGTTGCAAGGACTATAACATTGTGATATAGACACTCGACAGCTTGCTGTTGTAGATTGCGAGGACACTACTTATTATAAAGCGCCTCGAATCTAGTTCTTCGTACGAGTCAACGACGGCAGCACGCACCCCTCACCCCCCCAATCCTCCCGCCGCCGCCTCCTTCTACCCACCCTTACCACTTTTAGAAGTAACTAGACGTTGAAAGGGTGCCCTGTAGCCAGGCGGAAGACAGAAGCGCAGGTGATTTACTGTCGAAATCTCCATCTAAGTTCAAGAAACTGTTGGTCTGTGCGTGAATAGTTACAAGAGGGCAACGGGGTTGCAAGACGGTTTGTTGTTATGTCTGGGACTAATTTGCAAAGAATGGTAGATTTGAGTTTACGATGAATCTCATGTACTTTCACGACTCCCCACCACCTCCCCCCATGCACATAGAAAAGTCTACATGTGCGAACTCAAACGACATACTGCTGCCATTGCCTATATACTGAATGTGTAAGGTGTACATAATTGATACAAGTAAGTTAATACATACATTGTATACGTAATCGCCGTGGAATGTACACGGTTAACTGTATGTACATGTATAGATATTTTACTTTTATGGGAATAAAACCAACGAATATAAGAGTTTAACAATGGATATTTTTGGTCTTCTCGCCATTGTGACTGACATCTAGGTATCATAAACTACCGGTAGGTGGTGATGATTAAATGAAATTGAATATCAAAGTTATTTATTGATATAATGAAGTTACCGTTATGTTCAGACATGTTGACCATGACTGGTTATTAATGTTAATACGTTTCGATAGCTTCGTTCGCACATTCGTTAAAGGATCTAAACTACAGATGTTTCATACACGATAAAAAGGATCTTTATTTGCATCTCTTATATATGTACAACATCACTAAAGAATGTGATTTTTACATCGACGAAACATACGAATATGAATATGTATATGAAACCTAGTTTGAAAGAAAATCCGACCCTCTCCGTTATCTGTGTTCTTGACCAGAGTGGCCGCCTGGTTATAAATCTAACAAGTATTCAATCTATTAGACGGCATTTGTTTTTTTGGAAGAAATCGCACCAGAAATGATCGTGTGGATGTAAAAATAAATTGGTTTCCAGCTTTGGACTTGGCACTACTACGTGAAAACACAAAAGACAACCAGGACCATGATAACAATGAAGAAAGTCCCGTATAAGTGCATCCACGCCACACACATTGACCTAAACCCCGACGAGGGGAATAAATAGAAATAGGCGCTGCTATTGCTCAGCTCGCCAACACTAGCAATGACACTGAAGAGCAGTGCTACTGAACACGGCTCCCGTTGACGCGGGCTCACACATGGGGCAACACACGAGAAACTAACATCGTAAAGAACTTAAGACAGTTCCATTAAGAGACGCAGATCAATAGCACATATCAAGATGACTAGGAAATGTCGTATCCAGTCACACGCCAGTAACGTTATAATACGCGCTGCCTATAACATTCTCAATACTGGAATTACCTCTATGGTCCGCAAAACGAGTGAAGACTTAACAGCAACATCGATGCATATGTCCCTTTGCCATACGATAAACGAAATAACTCTTGGGACGAAGTGCCCAGAACATATCAACTAATAAGATTCAAAATCTATGATGGCCACCACATAGCTGGTCATTCAAGTCAAGTAGGCCAATGATTAACTTAACGTCTTTAACATGGACACAATGACATCACGCCACAAGTCAACTAAAAGTGCTTTAGCCAAGTGAGACATTTGTAACGCAAGAACACGAACTTGTGATTTTAAACGCGCCAAGTGGCTCAGACAGGTCAGGTGACCATACTCGCCCCATGGCTCAGGCAACTGTCACGTGACTATGTACGCGCCACGTTAATATGCAAACCATCAAGTGGCTGAGACCGAAGTCTCGGCGCTGAACAAAGGTCTCGTGAAGACGCGTGCAGCCTGTCGCTCACAGAGGGGACGCGCGTGACGTCACGAGGTGCCAGTACGCCACAAGACAATACCCTGAAGTGCGCTAGAGAAACAGGCCTTGGTCCCTGCCGGGCTCTCTCGCCGCTTACCCTGTCTAACAGTCCATTACACCACACCATCACACAATGCCAAGTCCCACCTTGCCAGCGTCGATGGGTGCATACAGGCGCTACTAGCATACGTGAACCGAATGAGGAGTAACACAAATATGGTTGGCATTCCAAGGATCATGCATGAAAACACCGCTGAACTGCAACAGCGCTGCGTACTTTATGTATTGTAACGTAATGAGACGCGAACTCTGGACCTAAAGCGGCCCTTGCGGTATTGGAAAACGTCGCTATGGCAACACGTATTGCACCGATGAACTCTTTCGTTTGTGGCAGTGGTTTTGGTCGGCATCTGATAAAAATAAAATACAATTTTTACTTAATTTCACCAGTAACTGATTAATTAATATTAATCTTTAGTAAACATAAATGCTGTTAAATAAATTACCATTGGAATACAGGTAAGACAATTTAGACTTGGCAATACACTAGAGCACATAACAACACGGTCTTGACGAGGACAAAGAGAGAGACCGTCGCTGCTATTATCGCGGGACTAACTTAACCATGTAAATACTACCGGCGCCCCACTGCACTGACTGACCTGTGTGCCTCAGATCTCTCAGATTTGACTGAAGTCGAGCGTCCGTGATATGGTCAGCGCGTCCTTCAGCATGAGGTCGCGCAGACTCCAGAGGGCGCTGGTGGTGTTCTCGTGCGGCCCGACGCCGTTGCCCAGCCAATGGACGGGCAGCTTGGAAGAGCTCGCCATCTGACTGTTTTCTTGGTTGGCCGACAGACTGCGCTCCCAGTCACCCACGCTTCGGTTCTCCGGCGTCAGGCCTTCGATGTACCTGTAGGACACGAAAGATATATACATATATAGGAAATGTAGCCAACTGAGCTGCAGCTTATTTAATGAAAGTCACCAACAAAGAAATTCTTAAGTATTTTTTTAAATTTTCCATCCATCTCACTTTAAATACACTAAACAGTTTAACTAATATGTGAATAACAAAGTCAAGGCAAGCTAGGTTGCTTTTCAATGAGTTCTCGTGTAGGAATTATATACAGTGAAATAAAGTTCATCGACAGAAGCTGTGATATGGACAACTGTGGTATGGACAAGTCGTGATATGGACAAGCTGTGATATGGACACGCTGTGATATGGACAAGTCGTGATATGGACAAGCTATGATATGGACAAGCCGTGATATGGACAAGCTGTGATATGGACACGCTGTGATATGGACAAGTCGTGATATGGACAAGCTGTGATATGGACAAGCTGTGATATGGACAAGCCGTGATATGGACAAGCCGTGATATGGACAAGCCGTGATATGGACAAGCTGTGATATGGACAAGCTGTGATATGAACAAGTCGTGATATGGACAAGCTGTGATATGAACAAGCTGTGATATGGACAAGCTGTGATATGAACAAGTCGTGATATGGACAAGCTGTGATATGAACAAGCTGTGATATGAACAAGCTGTGATATGGACAAGCTGTGATATGGAAGAGCTGTGATATGGACAAGCTGTGATATGGACAAGCTGTGATATGGACAAACTGTGATATGGACAAGCCGTGATATGGACAAGCTGTGATATGGACAAGCTGTGATATGAACAAGTCGTGATATGGACAAGCTGTGATATGAACAAGCTGTGATATGGACAAGCTGTGATATGAACAAGTCGTGATATGGACAAGCTGTGATATGAACAAGCTGTGATATGGACAAGCTGTGATATGGAAGAGCTGTGATATGGACAAGCTGTGATATGGACAAGCTGTGATATGGACAAGCGAAGCTGTGATATTGACAAGCTGTAGTGCGAGCCCTTTGTCCTAGTCTCTTCCTCTAGCCAGGTTTACAGCACAAGGGGCCCACCTGAGATAGGCCTCTGAGTGGAGCAGTCGCTGGGTGCGCGGGGGCACGGGGACGAAAATCGGGGAGGGGGGTCTGGCGGGGGCGGGGGGCGGCGCCATGGCAGGCTGACCCTGCTGCTGCTGCTGCTGTGGCGTCAGCTGACCTGCAAAACGGCAAGAGTTAACGGCATGAAGGGGTAAACTGTATAAAGTCTAACACGTTATTTGTGGGATGAATTATCCATACGTAGACGAAAAAGCAGGATAAATAATGTATTTATGAGTTGAGTAGTTAACACACGTGTAATAATTAACCGACGAGCAATGTAGAAGACGCAGTGTGACAATCGGTGACAGGCTAACATACGGCGATACTGGAGCCGCGTGTCGGTCTCAAGGTGTAATGTCAGAGACGATAGCTATGTGATCACCACAGCGTTACCAGAAGAAGAACTCTTTAAAATTCACAGCAAAAAGGTACACACAATTGAGCAAATTTGGAAAGTAACCTGAACAAGGACAACAGAAAACAAAACTGAAAATTTTGAAGAATGCAAAAGGCAATTTTGTAGGACTTTAAATCTGAGATTGGTAAACAGCAAACACGCAACGTGAACACATAACTTTATTGGCGTATTGTAAAGATACGCCCAGTCGCGGCGTTGGTCAGGGGTTAGTGAAGGAGGGGGGGGGGGGGGTAATGGGCAAAGGGTATGGAGCTTATGGGAGTATGTCAACCATAGGTCAGGCCTACCATGGCAGGGGGTCAACCTGCGGACGTTTTCCCTGGATGCGTTGTACTGTCTGAATGCGGAGCGGGGGGAGACGGGCAGGGGGCCGCCGTGGCGGGGCAGGCGGTGGTGGGGTAGCATGGCGTAGCGCGGGGTCCAGTGGTACAGCGACCCCTGAGGCCGGCAGCCTCCGGACACCCGGGCCGAGACGCAACACCCGCCGCCGCCGCCACCAGCGCCCGCGCCCCGACAAGGGACGGTCGGGGGAGGGGGCAGGCCCGGGCAGCCAGCGCCCCGGCCGGCACAACACGTGGGCCGTGGGACGGAGCAACACCCACCCCGCGCCATCGGGCACCCTAGTCTGGCTGGGGCTCCACGGGGGTTACCACACACGGCGGTAGGCTGGACGAAAGGGACGTCTCCCTGCTGCTGACCTCTAGCGGCGGCACCAGTCACCACCCTGATGTGAGATTGGAACGGCGCGCCACACTTGCTTTCCTCCCGACGACCAAAATCTAACAATCTGGTTCGGGAGTTGTGCAATGTGCTAAGCGGCCTTTCATCCGGCGTGGTGACACGTGCGCTCGGCTGGGGGTCGCCATGCCACACCTGGCGCTCCCCCCCAGAGACTGGGCGGGGGTCGTGTTTTGGGGTGCTCTCAAAGCGAGGCCATCCCGCTGCTATACCCGCGGTAAGCCCAGCGAGTGTGGCGCGGGGGTGGCGGTTAGAGGGGTGGGCACACACAAACATCAAAGGACAGGCCGAGGAGGTGGGGTCGAGAAAACAAGCACGAACCACATGAGACATCGTAAGGATATATCAGAGAAATGGTCAGGAGGTTAAAATAACTGGCATCGAATTGCAAAACGGTTGGATGTGACTGTTAGACCGACACAAACGTAAATTACGAATGCCGAAACCACTGCTTGCTTCCAACTGATTATTAACTTTTTCACCGGGGGAAAATCGTGATGGAAATTTTTTAAATCTTTACGATGAAAGAGACTTTTGTTAAATTGTCAGACAGTGGCCAGAGGGGGGGGGGGGGATATACACACAAATTAACCAGGGATGTTCGTACAAATGTCAGTGCCAAAAACATTAGACCTTAGTGTCATGATAACAATACCAAAGATCTCGGGATATACTGCTAGTCTAATAAGTGGTAAAGCAACCCTGGAGCGCCGGTGTGGGTACAGGGCACTTGTAGTAGAGAGGTGAATTGGGCTACATTCGCACTTTTCATGTATTTATGATAATCACAAACAAATATTTCGTAAATCATGTAACAGGAATGTGAGAGTGAATGAGGTCGATGAGGTACAGGCACACTGCTGGGGGAGTCTTACCTGAGTGCGGGTGTCGCTGACCAGCATAGGGACTCTGGGGATAGGCTCCCTGAGAGTAACCAGGGTAACCCTGAGGGTAAGGCTGGTGGCCGTAGCCTAAGAGACACGGAAGACATAAACAACACGCCATGCCAGGTCAAACGAAAATAATAATAAACAAAAATTAACAAAAAATAAAAAAACATCAATACAACAAATCAGTCAGACGAAACTATTTTAACGTAAATTGGCAGATGCTCTAGTCCAGGACATTCTAGGCAAATAGCGGTATCGACACAGAGGTACTAGCAGAATAATATCGACAGCGCCTCGTCGACAATACGACGAAAGCAGGATTACGAGGCAGGCTACAGACTAACCACACAACTACTGAGACACGCCATGGGGAAGGACACTATTCAATGTGCCTAACAGCTAATCGCCAGATTCACTGGTTGGTGAATCGCTTTTCTAGGGGGGCTGATTTCCTCTTTCGGAGAGGTAACTGAAAGAGGTCTTTGTGGCTATCTCGAATGGTACCCTTGGACTTTACCTCAAACTTATAGGTAATGCCAAGGGGAGTTCGTAAATCTTCACAGAGACGTTTGCAGCTCAACCAAGAAACGTGGACAGAATTGCGAGAGAATAAGCGATTTTGAAAAGAAGCTAATAACGGATGTTTCTTATGGAGCACGTGCAGCTTACCAAAGACAAAACAAAAACAGACTTCACGATACCGTTTCAGCGCACGAATTTGCCAACATCATAGATCTGAAAGGGGCGGCGGCTGGGATGGGGAGAGGGTGCATAAGGAAGGCAAGCGCCAAGAAGACTCCAGCTAACCAACTACACGACTTTACACAAATCTAAAGCGGGAGACGCCAGAAGCTGATGCCACAGCTCCGCTACACGAGACACCGTCAGGCGAGACAGGGTGCGCTTACCTTGGCCTTGTCCCTGGGTGGCACCCGCCCGGGCCGCGGCGGCGGCGGCGGCGGCCGTCCCCGTCACGCCCCCGGGGGACATGTTGCTGTCGCCGTGGGGACCCCCGGGGGACTGGGAGGGAGGGTAGGAGGAGAGTGAGTCGTTGAGGGCGCGGTCGGCCTCGGCCTGTTTGGCGGCCTGTTCCTGAGCCACCTCCTTGGCCTTCGCCTCAAAGCGCTCCTTCACCTCTCTGGGTAGAGACTTCCACTGTGGGACAGGACAGAGCGGGGCGGGGCGGGGCGGAGAGAAAAAATGAAAATGAAAATGCTCCATTAGTCAGTCACAGCTTGTTGGTCTAGATACAGAGGGTATTCCATTGTGGGTATTTTTTATTTTCTCAAACTCAAAAGAGCCTTCATGGAAAAAGACCACACTGAACTGCCAAATGCGTGACGCATGAGCTGTAGACAGGAACACACGGGCTGAGAACAAGGTCGCATGTAAGTGTGTCTATGGGTTGTGTACACGTGACATACGTGACATGTGACTCATGTGGGGCACCCGTGACTTACCTTGGCACCGACCACTCGGCTGATCTCGCCAAACGTGAAGTCCGGGTTGTCGTTGGCGATGCCCTTCCTGTACTCGGCAGCAAACACAATGTACCCGCTCAGGTTCCGACCCTTGGGCTTCGCAGGCTGCGATAAACAAACAAATACTTCTGTTAAGCAGCCCATATTTCTTCCTTACTTGTCATGTCAACCACATTCTTATAAAATTGAATTGGCAAAGTACAATGTGTATAGGCGATACAACGTTATAATTTGGTAAATAAACGCCGTCGGGCATGATACTTATAGGCAGTAGGCAAAGGACGAAATCACAGCCGGAGATGATGTGACGTTGATCACGCCATCGAGCTAAATAACCCACTTCTCGTGGTAGGATAACCTTGTATCGCAACACGAACGGAGTAATGACTGCCAGACCCAACCATGGTGCCACAGATGGGGTGGGGGGGGGGGGAGGGGGGAGGGGGGAGGGGGTGGCGTCAAACTGACCTTCTTCTTCTTCTCGGTGGGTTCCGGCGTGGCCACCTCGGGGGCCAGCTCGCCCGGGATGGCGCTGTCCGTGAAGCTGGTCTCCATCAGACTGCCGTCCATCGAGCTGCCTTCCTGCAGGTACGGCTCCTCAGAGGCCTTCAGCAGCAAGGGCGACGGCTCCTGCGGCAGTGCAGGCAACAGACATGTAACTACAGCAGACTACAACACTCTACACATGGCGTACCACCAGGGCAGGCCAAGACATGTAACCACAGCAGACTACACCACTCTACACATGGCGTACCACCAGGGCAGGCCAACAGACATGTAACTACAGCAGACTACACCACTCTACACATGGCGTACCACCAGGGCAGGCCAAGACATGTAACCACAGCAGACTACACCACTCTACACATGGCGTACCACCAGGGCAGGCCAACAGACATGTAACCACAGCAGACTACACCACTCTACACATGGCGTACCACCAGGGCAGGCCAACAGACATGTAACCACAGCAGACTACACCACTCTACACATGGCGTACCACCAGGGCAGGCCAACAGACATGTAACCACAGCAGACTACACCACTCTACACATGGCGTACCACCAGGGCAGGCCAAGACATGTAACTACAGCAGACTACACCACTCTACACATGGCGTACCACCAGGGCAGGCCAACAGACATGTAACCACAGCAGACTACACCACTCTACACATGGCGTACCACCAGGGCAGGCCAACAGACATGTAACTACAGCAGACTACACCACTCTACACATGGCGTACCACCAGGGCAGGCCAAGACATGTAACCACAGCAGACTACACCACTCTACACATGGCGTACCACCAGGGCAGGCCAAGACATGTAACCACAGCAGTCCTCGGTACACCATCTACACATACGCCACAGACATGTACCAACATCAGACGTATGTATTAAGGGGCTTGAGCATACATAATATCAATAACAGATACTATATAAATCATTATATTTTTATGTCAACGAGAAATTCAAAAAAAACAATTGCTCACCTTTTCTGGCACGACGGGCTTTTTGAAGTAGTAAATCTCATCATCACAAACTTTGAGTGACAACACTGGTTTCTGAAAGGAATAAAACCCCAAAGAGATAGATCAATGATTAAATCAAGATGACGCGTTAATAAAGTGATAACTGCAATGCAAATACTAACAATAAAATGACATGAACCGTTGCCCTTTTAGACCACTTATGTGCAAGATGAAGGACACGTCCATCACTTCGATATTCAGACGCCCAGCAGGAGGCTGTAAGGCGAATGGTCACCGCCCAGTGCGCCAACCAGTGATGCCAGCCATGTAGAACCTCCCTCAACGTTCGATCAAGTCCCACACATAACATGAACCGGAGTGGAGCACATCCAACCACTCAACCAAATGACGCCTCGCCGCCACGTTGCGCAGACCCACCTTGAGAGGCTTGGTGAACTTGCGGATGGCCTTCTCGGCCTCCACGTACTTGGCCTCGCAGAGGTAGATGTCGGTCTCGGGGAGCTCGGTGGGCCGCAGGCTGGTGTAGTCCTTGTGGCTGAGCACGCTGCACCGGCCCACGATGCTCTCCACCGGGTTGGTGTCCTCGATGGAGCTGCGGAAGACCTCGCGCCGGTAGAAGAGCCGCGTGGGCGGGTGCTCCACCTCGGCCGGCGTGATGTAGTAGGCACCGTGGAAGGACGTCAGGCCGCTGGAAACACGCGGGCACGCAACGTCAACAGGGCGGTAGACCGCATGACCGGGTTAGTAGGTGTCGGGGTCCCGAGTCTAACCCAGGACCTATGTATCTGCGGTCTGGTAGTGTGCTGACCACTACACGCGGGCACGCAACGTCAACAGGGCGGTAGACCGTATGGCCGGGTTAGTAGGTGTCGGGGTCCCGAGTCTAACCCAGGACCTATGTATCTGCGGTCTGGTAGTGTGCTGACCATTACACGCGGGCACGCAACGTCAACAGGGCGGTAGACCGTATGGCCGGGTTAGTAGGTGTCGGGGTCCCGAGTCTAACCCAGGACCTATGTATCTGCGGTCTGGTAGTGTGCTAACCATTACACGCGGGCACGCAAGGTCAACAGGGCGGTAGACCGCATGGCCGGGTTAGTAGGTGGCCGGGTCCCGAGTCTAACCCAGGACCTATGTATCTGCGGTCTGGTAGTGTGCTGACCATTACACGCGGGCACGCAACGTCAACAGGGCGGTAGACCGCATGACCGGGTTAGTAGGTGTCGGGGTCCCGAGTCTAACCCAGGACCTATGTACCTGCGGTCTGGTAGTGTGCTAACCACTACACGCGGGCACGCAACGTCAACAGGGCGGTAGACCGCATGACCGGGTTAGTAGGTGGCCGGGTCCCGAGTCTAATCCAGGACCTATGTATCTGCGGTCTGGTAGTGTGCTAACCACTAAACGCGGGCACGCAACGTCAACAGGGCGGTAGACCGCATGGCCGGGTTAGTAGGTGGCCGGGTACCGAGTCTAACCCAGGACCTATGTATCTGCGGTCTGGTAGTGTGCTGACCATTACACGCGGGCACGCAACGTCAACAGGGCGGTAGACCGTATGACAGGGTTAGTAGGTGGCCGGGTCCCGAGTCTAACCCAGGACCTATGTATCTGCGGTCTGGTAGTATGCTAACCATTACACGCGGGCACGCAACGTCAACAGGGCGGTAGACCGCATGGCCGGGTTAGTAGGTGGCCGGGTCCCGAGTCTAACCCAGGACCTATGTATCTGCGGTCTGGTAGTGTGCTAACCACTACACGCGGGCACGCAACGTCAACAGGGCGGTAGACCGCATGGCCGGGTTAGTAGGTGGCCGGGTCCCGAGTCTAACCCAGGACCTATGTATCTGCGGTCTGGTAGTGTGCTAACCACTACACGCGGGCACGCAACGTCAAGACGGCGATGTGACAGTATGACCGGGTTAATGACAATAAAATATATCGGTGCCGCTTCCGTACACACAGGGGCTACTCTGGGCTAAAGAACATCCCAGGATGGTCAATGCTGAATGGATGAAACATGCCCCAGATGACCAGGCCCGCCTTCTAACCCAGGACACATGTATCTGCAGTCTAGTAGTGTGCTAACCACGGCACCAGAAAGGCCCCCCGGGGTTAATGGAAGATTACTGCAGCCTGACTGTGATGTGATTTAAAAAAATCGATCGCTTAATAGTCAGGAAGCAGCTTCTTCAAGAAAATTTGGTTATTGTGCCCATCAAAGATACACTGGCCCCTAAAACCTCCCAGGCCAAGACATGGGTTAGTATGAAACATGCCTCAGCCGGTAGCAGGGTCAGAACCTAGACCTGCAGATCAGCCAGTTTGCCAGCGGAGCTAGCGATGCTCAACAAACGTCAAACATACTCGGGAACCGGGTACGCCGACAAGACTAACAGATTCTGTACCTGCCGTCCGTCCAGATCTTCTCCACACACGCCTTGATTGGTCGATCGTCGACGTCAGACTTCAGATACACGTGGTCCCCTAAAACACAAAAAACACCGTGATAAATACACATCAACTCATTACAACAATGATACAGACACGTGGTGATCATTGGGGGACAAACTGATCCATGTCCTATACCTCAGAGGACAAGGTATTAAATACACGCAGTGATCATTGAGAGACAAACTGATTCATGTCTATTACCTCTGAAAACAAGGTATTAAATACACGGGGCCATCTAATAACCGTGACAACGAGATTACTACATAATGTGTAGTCGAGAAGAATCATAACCAAACCATAGATGGATTTTAAGATGTTAACGTATGTCTCCTCCTACCGGTATATGCCGGAGCATGTGTTAACACATGACAATGGTCGAAACCTAGTTGAGATATATAGCTATAGGTGTATGGATCCCGAAAGATTCCAGTGCACATATCACCGTACATACTCACCGACTTTTATCCAGAGTCCCGACGCCGTACGGCATTGCTCATAATAAGTATACCCGTCCTCCGCATTGAGAGTTTCCAGAATTACGACCTGAAGATACAAGTCACAAGATTGATATCTCAACCGAAAATATAGTTTGCATACATACGCGTATAATAAAGTGTTGAAATAATAAGCAAGTCGTGAAACGTACTTGGCGCCACAGTAAACGTATAACGCAACTATATTCCAATCTGTATCTTATTCCATAACATGGAGTACAAAGTGCACGAATAAACATTAACCAGATAAAAAATAAATAATAATTTAAAATAAATCTTAACACGCGTAAATAAAATATACCTTCTTATTATTTCTAAATGTTGAATTTTTACCTTTTACGAACATTAAAACTGAATTTGACAAAGAATCCCCCGGAACAAGGAAACTGGGCTGACAACACCTAGGTGTCAGGGTTTGAACCCATGACTTCATTGAGTGCAACTCAGTCTGCTTCCTTATTGAGCTACGGAAGTGATGAAAGCGAGTCAGTAAAATATCCCCCAAATGACAAGACCCATTGATTCACATACCATTCCGTACCCCTTCCCATACAAACAGACCAATACCTGGCGCAGCTTGTCCAGGGCGTCCGTCTGTCCGTCGTCAAGGTTACGATCCACGCTGCTGGACCTCTCCGCGAAGACGGACTCGACCCTGACCGGGGTCAAGACCTGATCCCGGGGAACCAGCTGACTGCTGATGTTCCGGGGTACTGGCCACATCTGGATTCAATCGAATGTAAGGGTTTTAGACCACTTTTGTACACATAGTGGTTATACTAGGCAAAGCACATAATGGTTATACTAGGCAAGGCACATAAATGGTTTTACTAGGCAAGGCACATAATGGTTATACTAGGCAAGGCACATAATGGTTATACTAGGCAAGGCACATAATGGTTATACTAGGCAAGGCACATAAATGATTATAGTAGGCCAGGCACATCATGGTTATACTAGGCAAGGCACATAATGGTTATACTAGGCGAGGCACATAAATGGTTATAGTAGGCCAGGCACATCATGGTTATACTAGGCAAGGCACATAATGGTTATACTAGGCAAGGTACATAATGGTTATACTAGGCAAGGCACATAATGGTTATACTAGGCAAGGCACATAATGGTTATACTAGGCAAGGCTATATCTGGAGCAGAGAACGGATTGTTACAGGAGCAGCGAACGTCTTACAGGAATGATAAGGTAGTACAAGACGTTATAAGATAAACATTAATGCTGGCCAGTTATATATGTTTAACCGTGCGCAATATAGGAGTGAATAATGACATATTGTCATGGTCATATTGTTGCAAGGACGTCAGAACCAACCTTGATCTTCTTAAACGCCTTTTGTCGCCCAGAGTAGCGAGACTCACACACAAACACATCTTTATCGGCAATACCCTGAGGAAAAAGCAACAAAAGATTTATTTTGTAACGTTCTATAATTCCAACCAAAAAAAATACAGAATGCTCTCTTTGTTTTTATCATCTTGTTAATTTTTGATAATTGTTACCCTTTCTGTATCATAACCGCTCTTCTGCTCTGTAGTTTATTACAAAGTTTTATTTGCAGATATAATCGAGTACTAGCTGACAATATAGCACATTATAAGCTGATAATCTGGTGCTCTGATTAACTTTAAGAGATCCTTAAATTTGTGCTGTTTTATCCTTAGTTTTATCCTTAGTTTAATCCATGAAGTTATTGACATGACCCACCCCATGGCCTGCAGAGCACTATTGCTGTTATCATCATCCACCATTTACCCACGCTTACAGTAACAGTACAGTTCATAAATTGCTGGCGCAAGCTGTTGAGTTCTTACCTCCGGTCTCAGTTTGAAATAGTCTTTCACAAACATGACGTAACAGCGACTCATTATTTTGCTGAAGGGAACACTGTCGTAAAAGTCACTTTTGAAGACCTCCTGTGAAGTAAAAAATGATAGAAAAGTAAAAGCATTATCCAAATTATTGATAGTATATCTGCAAGCTCAAACCAATAGTTCTAAGTTTTAAATCTCACAATTTCTATCTCTCGAAAAAGTTAGGACTACATTATAACAATAAAAAGCATACACGGAGCAACTACTATAATTTCACTATGAATCGAGTTGAAATGGAATTAAAACTAAAATGATGTAAAAACAGTTTTTATTTTGTCAAGCATTGCATGGCGCCGGCGGAATCTAGAGGTGACCTTTTCGAGGAACTTCCTGGTGGCCAGGTGGTAGGTTTCGTTAGGTCTGAGGAACCAGCAGCCGTAGAACCAGTACTCTCCGGGATCGCCCTTCCGGATCTGCTCCAGACACACGATGTGAGGCTCCTTCCCTTTGTCCCTACACACAGATACACACAACAGCATATTACTTCAGTTCTCAGGACGCTTTTCTGGTCATGTCCCGTAAACGGGAGAAGGAAGGGAACAGCGGAGCCATGTCCCCGGCGTAACTCAATACTCTTGGCGAAGGACATGGGATCTTTATCCTGCGACCACACAGATATACCATATTATTTCAGTTTCATCACTTCTCGTGGTCAGCTAACATCTGACATGTATGTATATGGATGGAGAGCTGTGGCTCTGGAAGCACAGACAAGAGGTGAGACACGATGACTTAACACGGTAGCAATGCAATCCCGAAGTAAGGCTCTAATGGATCAATACGCTCTCAAACGCTCTAGAAATAAACTCCATGACAATTCGAAGATACGTGAAGTACCTAGCTCGAAACCTTATAATCAAGTTGATTATAAACATGTAGACCTTCCGAGCCGCTATCTTACCGAGGTTCGATGTAGACAAAATCGCCAATACTGTATAGTTGGCCCTTGTATTCGACACTGGACTCGTCAGTTCCAAGCCCCTGCAATGACACATTACAAAAAAGATTAGCAAACTATTCAAACTTCCAAATCCTTCAGCCGTAATATTTCACCACGATGTCACTAAACCTAGATGTAGCTCTCAGTAGGTTAAACTTATTAGTCCTTTCTATAAACAAGTAAAGTCCATACCTCCTTAATTCCTCGAAATTACAGTCTAACCGATAAAGTATTGTGAGCTATACAGATAAAAATGCCTAAATCGTAATAACCTCCACGTACAATGATTCCAGATACAGACGTTAAGAGACATAAACCTGAGCCTATGACCCCCGGAACTCTTTCATCAGATTATTTATTATGTCGACCACGTGCCTCCCTGTTGAGCTGTCCTCCCTCTGGCTTATCCTCCCTCTGCATCATTCCGTGACCCTCGGTTTCTGGCTGTTGCTTCTTCTCCAGGTCTTCCCTCTGTTCTCGCGGGGTCTTTTCCCTCTTCTCGGCGTCGATGGCCTTCAGCAGGTGGCTCTCCTTGTAGCTCAGCGCCGGACTCAGCAGGACGTCCCCGTTCCGGCACAACTCGTCCCGGATCCGGATGTAGAACATCTGGAGCTCCACGGCGTCCTCGAATACCTTAAGGACAGAGAAAGACAGGTTTGGAAAAACACGCAATGACATAAATTTACTTATTATTTTGAGCTAAAAAAGATATTAAAACTGAATTATGCGAATATTCGTGAGATAAACCGTGAAGTAAATACGGTGTAAGTAGTAGACCGTACTGTACGGGGTGAAATGTGGATCGTTTAGGTCACCGCTGCGTACATAAAGACTAACTGGGGAACTGGAAGCAAACAAACCTTGCTGGACAATGTCCATTGTACAAAGTAAACCGTTTTAAGTGTTCTAAATACTAACCTGAGAGTCTGTTCGGCCCACTTTACGAGCGAACTCAAATACTTCAAACATGTCCTCCTGGAAGCGGTCTAATCTCTTATAGCGACCCTGGAAAAAGATATTCAGTGCGACTGTTACACATGAAAAGAAACTGTTACACTCGAAGACAATTCATCAGTTCTATGAATAAGAAATCACTTATAAATTTCAACCTTGACCGTACTTGAATATGTCACAGCAAATTTACCTTGTCAAGGTTCCTTTTGACTTGTTCAAATGTAGGAGAAAACCTGAAAAAATTAGCAAATGAAGTGTCATTTTCTTTTTATTATTACATCTAACAATTATATACACGTATGTCGCCTGAATACTGCGAGCCACCGAATAAACAAACATCATTGTCTGAATGAAAGTGACATTAAACCCCGATCAAATAAAAATTATCTATGTGGAAGGCAGCTGGTAAAGCCGCATCATCTCATATAATCACCACTGCCATGAACTTTTCAATGAATTCATGTGTACAAGGTCTTCATGATTAGTTTATATAATGTGTAGAAGTTCGTTACAGACAGGGGGTACTGATGTGCGGTTTGGTTATTTCATGTGTTCAGCACTCACTTTTCTACTTTTTCCGTAGTGGAGGCTGGGTCTGCATCCTCCACGGGGATTTTGGACGGAAGCTCCATGAAGGAATCGCTATAGCACCGACCTTCTTCATCCTTAAACACAGGGCAGAGACATGACCTCGTTATGAAACAAGTCGCAATGAAACACAGAGGGGGGAGGGGGGGGCATGGCCTCGTTATGACACAAGCCACCACTAACACAGGGCAGAGACATGACCTCGTTATGAAACGTCGCAATGAAACACAGGGGGGAGGGGGGGGCATGGCCTCGTTATGGCACAAGCCACCACTAACACAGGGGAGAGACATGACCTCGTTATGAAACAAGTCGCAATGAAACACAGAGGGGGGAGGGGGGGGGCATGGCCTCGTTATGGCACAAGCCACCACTAACACAGCGGGGGGGGCATGGCCTCGTTATGACAAAAGCCACCACTAAACACAGGAGGGGGGGGGGGCATGGCCTCGTTATAACAAAAGCTACCATAACAAGCGACAGAATACACTGTGGAGTTATTAAGCAGAGGAGTTCACATTCAACAGATAGCACACGTTCTGGGCGCTTTCGTTAGACTTATCGAGATATTTGCAATCCTAGACATAAATACGGTAATTTTCACCGCCACCATCGTCAATATCATTATGTGGTTGGACTTGGAGACGCAGATGCAGAGATCAAGAGGTCATCAAGAGGCGTGCACTTCTAGACATGAACGCCGTGACATCCCGTTCCATACCAAACACTCACCATGTGGTTAACACAGTGATATCCTGTTGCATACCCTTCCGTACAAGCACTTACCATGTGGTTGAAGGTGGAGATGTAGAGATTGGTCATCAACTCTTGGACCAGGGCGCGTACATCCGGGACCTCCTTGACGTTATCCTCATCACATAGCTCCTGTTTCTTCTCTAGACACACGCGCTGCAACGTCAGAGCGTCCTGGACGCCGCACGCGGGGTAACGAGAGAGAGAGGGGGGCGGGGGGCAATGTATAGATATATAAGCCATTTGCCAAATCATGATAGCAGCAATGTTGGTGTTTTAGGCAACGTTTGTAAACCGGGCCACGAAAAGCATGATGAATAAACGACAATAATATTTTAAGACGATGTCAAAGGAAACACACATTGCTTTCTTAGGTCTTACATTAAAAACTTACATTGTCAAATCTTTATGCCATTCGAGCACACAACAGTGCTTGCCCATCGTATTGTAATCTTTCAGATGCAGAAAATAATATAAAAATTACGGTGACATATCGGTTCGCCACAACCTTAATGTGTAGTGCGTTTTGGCGTGGTTGGCAAGATACATCGACAAGGTTGAGAATGTTATATTAATGTTGGTTGGCATGGCAGGCTTACCTTGTATATGAGGGAGTCTGGCTCGTTGTACTTGCAGGCGTTATCAAACATAAGGACGAAGTCGGAGACCATGTCTTCCATTGAGTTGTGCTGACCGGCGGCCATCCGCTGGGAGACTTTCTGCATGTCAATGGGCTTCTTGATGACCTCATAGTAGTCTGGGTAGTCCTAAAATATGAAGCCATGAATATGACAACAAGATGTGGGATGGTGAACAGGCGTAAAGTAACATTAGTATCAAGACAACGTCACAAACAACAGTGCCCTTATGTTACAACTATTTGTTTGAAGACTTCGTCTTGTATGGGGCATCGTGCAGCAGATGTCTTCCGAGCATGGAACAGTGCCTGCCCATTGTGTTATTAACGTCCTTTCCGATGCAGAGGATAATAGAAACTGCGGTAACATCGGACCGTCACAACCTCAATGCTTTGTTGGCAAAAACCATTCGCACACAAAGTTTAACATCTGACCCGCACGATTGCGCGATCAGTCACTCCGTCAGTAAGGTTAGTATGGATCGACTCACGCTCTTGAGCGGCAGCTTCATGAAGGGTGTGGACAGCGTGCGCCCCCTGGAGTCAGTGTAATCCCGGATACTGTTGTAGAGCTCCTGAAGCCGCACGGACAGCGGGGAGCTGCACTTACTGCGCGCCATCCTGGAGAATGATACCAGATTGTTACTAACCCCATCCTCCGCCCTACGTACAGCCCTCCCGTTGTTACTAACCCCTTCCTCCCCCGTACGTACAGCCCTCCCGTTGTTACTAACCCCTTCCTCCCCCGTACGTACAACCCTCCCGTTGTTACTAACCCCTTCCTCCCCCTTACGTACAGCCCTCCCGTTGTTACTAACCCCTTCCTCCCCCGTACGTACAGCCCTCCCGTTGTTACTAACCCCTTCCTCCCCCGTACGTACAGCCCTCCCGTTGTTACTAACCCCTTCCTCCCCCGTACGTACAGCCCTCCCGTTGTTACTAACCCCTTCCTTCCCCGTACGTACAGCCCACCCGTTGTTACTAACCCCTTCCTCCCCCGTACATACAGCCCTCCCGTTGTAACTAACCCCTTCCTTCCCCGTACGTACAGCCCACCCGTTGTTACTAACCCCTTCCTCCCCCGTACATACAGCCCTCCCGTTGTTACTAACCCCTTCCTCCCCCTTACGTACAGCCCTCCAGTTGTTACTAACCCCTTCCTCCCCCTTACGTACAGCCCTCCCGTTGTTACTAACCCCTTCCTCCCCCTTACGTACAGCCCTCCCGTTGTTACTAACCCCTTCCTCCCCCGTACGTACAGCCCTCCCGTTGTTACTAACCCCTTCCTCCCCCGTACGTACAGCCCTCCCGTTGTTACTAACCCCTTCCTCCCCCTTACGTACAGCCCTCCTGTTGTTACTAACCCCTTCCTCCCCCTTACGTACAGCCTTCCCGTTGTCACTAACCCCTTCCTCCCCCGTACGTACAGCCCTCCCGTTGTTACTAACCCCTTCCTCCCCCTTACGTACAGCCCTCCCGTTGTTACTAACCCCTTCCTCCCCCGTACGTACAGCCCTCCCGTTGTTACTAACCCCTTCCTCCCCCTTACGTACAGCCCTCCCGTTGTTACTAACCCCTTCCTCACCCCTTACGTACAGCCCTCCCGTTGTTACTAACCCCTTGCTCACCCCTTACGTACAGCCCTCCCGTTGTTACTAACCCCTTCCTCCCCCTTACGTACAGCCCTCCTGTTGTTACTAACCCCTTCTTTCCCCGTACGTACAGCCCTCCCGTTGTTACTAACCCCTTCCTCCCCCGTACGTACAGCCCTCCCGTTGTTACTAACCCCTTCCTCCCCCGTACGTACAGCCCTCCGGTTGTTACTAACCCCTTCCTCCCCCGTACGTACAGCCCTCCCGTTGTTACTAACCCCTTCCTCCCCCGTACGTACAGCCCTCCCGTTGTTACTAACCCCTTCCTTCCCCGTACGTACAGCCCACCCGTTGTTACTAACCCCTTCCTCCCCCGTACATACAGCCCTCCCGTTGTAACTAACCCCTTCCTTCCCCGTACGTACAGCCCACCCGTTGTTACTAACCCCTTCCTCCCCCGTACATACAGCCCTCCCGTTGTTACTAACCCCTTCCTCCCCCTTACGTACAGCCCTCCAGTTGTTACTAACCCCTTCCTCCCCCTTACGTACAGCCCTCCCGTTGTTACTAACCCCTTCCTCCCCCTTACGTACAGCCCTCCCGTTGTTACTAACCCCTTCCTCCCCCGTACGTACAGCCCTCCCGTTGTTACTAACCCCTTCCTCCCCCGTACGTACAGCCCTCCCGTTGTTACTAACCCCTTCCTCCCCCTTACGTACAGCCCTCCTGTTGTTACTAACCCCTTCCTCCCCCTTACGTACAGCCTTCCCGTTGTCACTAACCCCTTCCTCCCCCGTACGTACAGCCCTCCCGTTGTTACTAACCCCTTCCTCCCCCTTACGTACAGCCCTCCCGTTGTTACTAACCCCTTCCTCCCCCGTACGTACAGCCCTCCCGTTGTTACTAACCCCTTCCTCCCCCTTACGTACAGCCCTCCCGTTGTTACTAACCCCTTCCTCACCCCTTACGTACAGCCCTCCCGTTGTTACTAACCCCATGCTCACCCCTTACGTACAGCCCTCCCGTTGTTACTAACCCCTTCCTCCCCCTTACGTACAGCCCTCCTGTTGTTACTAACCCCTTCTTTCCCCGTACGTACAGCCCTCCCGTTGTTACTAACCCCTTCCTCCCCCTTACGTACAGCCCTCCCGTTGTTACTAACCCCTTCCTCCCCCGTACGTACAGCCCTCCGGTTGTTACCAACCCCTTCCTCCCCCTTACGTACAGCCCTCCCGTTGTTACTAACCCCTTCCTCCCCCTTACGTACAGCCCTCCCGTTGTTATTAACCCCTTCCTCCCCAATACGTACAGCCCTCCTGTTGTTACTAACCCCTTCCTCCCCCTTACGTACAGCCCTCCCGTTGTTACTAACCCCTTCCTCCCCCGTACGTACAGCCCTCCCGTTGTTACTAACCCCTTCCTCCCCCTTACGTACAGCCCTCCCGTTGTTACTAACCCCTTCCTCCCCCGTACGTACAGCCCTCCCATTGTTACTAACCCCTTCTTCCCCCTTACGTACAGCCCTCCCGTTGTTACTAACCCCTTCCTCCCCCTTACGTACAGCCCTCCCGTTGTTACTAACCCCTTCCTCCCCCGTACGTACAGCCCTCCCGTTGTTACTAACCCCTTCCTCCCCCTTACGTACAGCCCTCCCGTTGTTACTAACCCCTTCCTTCCCCTTACGTACAGCCCTCCCGTTGTTACTAACCCCTTCCTCCCCCGTACGTACAGCCCTCCCGTTGTTACTAACCCCTTCCTCCCCCTTACCTACAGCCCTCCCGTTGTTACTAACCCCTTCCTCCCCCTTACGTACAGCCCTCCTGTTGTTACTAACCCCTTCCTCCCCCTTACGTACAGCCCTCCCGTTGTTACTAACCCCTTCCTCCCCCGCACGTACAGCCCTCCCGTTGTTACTAACCCCTTCCTCCCCCTTACGTACAGCCCTCCCGTTGTTACTAACCCCTTCCTCCCCCTTACGTACAGCCCTCCCGTTGTTACTAACCCCTTCCTCCCCCTTACGTACAGCCCTCCCGTTGTTACTAACCCCTTCCTCCCCCTTACGTACAGCCCTCCCGTTGTTACTAACCCCTTCCTCCCCCTTACGTACAGCCCTCCCGTTGTTACTAACCCCTTCCTCCCCCTTACGTACAGCCCTCCCGTTGTTACTAACCCCTTCCTCCCCCGTACGTACAGCCCTCCCGTTGTTACTAACCCCTTCCTCCCCCTTACGTACAGCCCTCCCGTTGTTACTAACCCCTTCCTCCCCCGTACTTACAACCCTCCTGTTGTTACTAACCCCTTCCTCCCCCGTACGTACAGCCCTCCCGTTGTTACTAACCCCTTCCTCCCCCTTACGTACAGCCCTCCCGTTGTTACTAACCCCTTCCTCCCCCTTACGTACAGCCTTCCCGTTGTCACTAACCCCTTCCTCCCCCTTACGTACAGCCGTCCCGTTGTTACTAACCCCTTCCTCCCCCTTACGTACATCCCTCCCGTTGTTACTAACCCCTTCCTCCCCCGTACGTACAGCCCTCCCGTTGTTACTAACCCCTACCTCCCCCTTACGTACAGCCCTCCCGTTGTTACTAACCCCTTCCTCACCCCTTACGTACAGCCCTCCCGTTGTTACTAACCCCTTCCTCACCCCTTACGTACAGCCCTCCCGTTGTTACTAACCCCTTCCTCCCCCTTACGTATAGCCCTCCTGTTGTTACTAACCCCTTCCTTCCCCGTACGTACAGCCCTCCCGTTGTTACTAACCCCTTCCTCCCCCGTACGTACAGCCCTCCCGTTGTTACTAACCCCTTCCTCCCCCTTACGTACAGCCCTCCCGTTGTTACTAACCCCTTCCTCCCCCGTACATACAGCCCTCCCGTTGTTACTAACCCCTTCCTCCCCCTTACGTACAGCCCTCCCGTTGTTACTAACCCCTTCCTCCCCCGTACGTACAGCCCTCCCGTTGTTACTAACCCCTTCCTCCCCCTTACGTACAGCCCTCCCGTTGTTACTAACCCCTTCCTCCCCCTTACGTACAGCCCTCCCGTTGTTACTAACCCCTTCCTCCCCCTTACGTACAGCCCTCCTGTTGTTACTAACCCCTTCCTCCCCCTTACGTACAGCCCTCCCGTTGTTACTAACCCCTTCCTCCCCCGTACGTACAGCCCTCCCGTTGTTACTAACCCCTTCCTCCCCCTTACGTACAGCCCTCCCGTTGTTACTAACCCCTTCCTCCCCCTTACGTACAGCCCTCCCGTTGTTACTAACCCCTTCCTCACCCGTACGTACAGCCCTCCCGTTGTTACTAACCCCTTCCTCCCCCTTACGTACAGCCCTCCCGTTGTTACTAACCCCTTCCTCACCCGTACGTACAGCCCTCCCGTTGTAACTAACCCCTTCCTCCCCCGTACGTACAGCCCTCCCGTTGTTACTAACCCCTTCCTCCCCCTTACGTACAGCCCTCCCGTTGTTACTAACCCCTTCCTCCCCCGTACGTACAGCCCTCCCGTTGTTACTACCCCCTTCCTCCCCCTTACGTACAGCCCTCCCGTTGTTACTAACCCCTTCCTCCCCCGTACGTACAGCCCTCCCGTTGTTACTAACCCCTTCCTCCCCCTTACGTACAGCCCTCCAGTTGTTACTAACCCCTTCCTCCCCCTTACGTACAGCCCTCCCGTTGTTACTTACCCCTTCCTCCCCCTTACGTACAGCCCTCCCGTTGTTACTAACCCCTTCCTCCCCCGTACGTACAGCCCTCCCGTTGTTACTAACCCCTTCCTCCCCTTACGTACAGCCCTCCGTTTGTTACTAACCCCTTCCTCCCCCTTACGTACAGCCCTCCCGTTGTTACTAACCCCTTCCTCCCCCTTACGTACAGCCCTCCCGTTGTTACTAACCCCTTCCTCCCACGTACGTACAGCCCTCCCGTTGTTACTAACCCCTTCCTCCCCCGTACGTACAGCCCTCCCGTTGTTACTAACCCAATGCCTTCCGCCCGGTACGTTTAGCCCTCGCATTCACGCAACATGAACAAAGCGGATCCTCCCATGAACCAGCCTACTGAGCATTAAACAGCTGGCTTACCATAATATTTTCCTTTTGGAAAGTTTTATCATTTTCGGGTAATTGAACGTAGCCACGTACATGAAGACGATGTCAATATTATTGACATGTTCAGTGTTCTGTCACCGGTGGTAACTGGTCCGTTACTCTTTGCGAAGAAGGACCTATGATCTTTATCCTGAACATAGACATTTGGACAAGTGGGGTTCGAACCACGCACCGGCTAATAGGTTCCACTCGACATTAGCCGAACGCGCTACCAACTAGGCCACGGTGCGACCCCCACCCCAGCGGTAACACCAATAACAACAACATACAATCACATAACTGATATCCCAATCACAAAATATCCCCAATGTATCCATTCATCACTCATAGGAAACCGAGGAAACCACATCAGCAGAGGAGCTGCATCTGCTTACTTTTTGCCCATCATCCTGCCGACGGGAGCGGCCGGATCCAGGGGCAGCAATGACCGGACCTTGCCCATCAGGATCCGCTCCAGAGTGTCGGCGTCCCGGTACACCTGGGAATTCTCCTCGTTGTAGTGCCGCGCGTTGTTGAACATCAGCTCAAAGTCCGCCACTTGCTGGTTCTCCGTGGCATACTGCCGCAGCGACCAATCACAATCAACACGTCATTTATCAATGGAAACCGTTCATAGTATGCATTGAGAAACTTGGATTGGATGGTTTGGATTAATTAATTAAACGGATGAGTACGATCACAATCAAATGCCACCTATAATACATAACAACGCTTGTCGGGCTAATAAGCCCCCCCCCCACCCACCCCCACGGACATTGCATTATTGGAGACAGCGCAATAATATATTCACCTTCGTTTTATCGGAAAAAGAAATCCATTGATAAAGCAAGCATACATTAATGATAGCCCATGACCACTTCTATAGCAATGACAAGGTCATGCTGACAATCGCCAAGGCAGTCCCTACAACAGTGCTCACCTTATCCGTCTTAATCTTCTCCTCAATCATCGTCATGTCGATGGGCTCTGAGATCACGTGGTAGTAGTCAGGGTAATCCTTCTTCGACGGCAACAACATGAAGATATCTCGCAAATACCGACCTTCACTCTGCAACGACATGAGGCTTGTCAAATCCACAACAATTACACAAGTTAGAAAGCCAAAAATATGTACACATTAAGTGATTGCAAAATATTGTTTTTATCGGCGGATCGTTAAGTATATGTTGTTTACGCTAGATAAGGCTACTTATTTCCTTCACGATAGAAGCAATTGTCGCCGCATTTACAGTTAAATTAATGCCTTAGACCCGCATCCCGCATCACTCACAGTGTACTCATAGACAATCTTATAGAGCATCATCAGCCGCTTCTTCAGAGCTTCCGGTGAGACTGACTTCCGGCACTTCTTCTTGATACCGTCCTCCGAGGTAATGCTGCTCGTTTCCAAACTTCGACGACCCGTTTTTTTCTTCTGGATTTCAGACGAGTGCTCCCACATTTCCTGCAAGCCGACAAATACATGTCTTATATATTTGATGTTATTCATTCATTCATTACAGCAGCATTACATAAGCATGGCGCATTCTTTCGGGAATATCTAATTAGTTCTAAAATGAAATTGTTTTCTCCACAGAAACACGAGAGGTCCACAAAAATAATATCAACAAAAACCCGACCAAGGATAAAGCGAACGAGTGGGTGTTATTATATCATAACTGACCAAGACATCTCCGGGGATAATTATAGTGATAACGGTTGCGGATTTGACGACTGAATCTCCAGATCCAGACACCAAGTCAGCCAAGGACAGCTATATCGATCAACATCAACACAACACGCCGCCTACCGTTTGTTCCACATAATGACCAGCTAACGGAGGTGAGGAAGGGTGGAGGGTTGTAGGGAGGGTGACACAAAGACACATAGAGAAATGCCAAAAGTGAGCATGTTTGGTTCCCTTTGACGTAAAAGACTGAATTTCATCAGATTCATGGTACACATCCATCCCGCAATCCACAGAAACAAAGAGAATGTACATTTGTCGGAGCGGGATACAGGATAAAGCGCGTCACTCCCAGTAAAACGAGAGTGCCTTTTGACGAACGTTAGATCGATGGTAGTCTCCAACGTTAACCCCTGTGAGACAGTCACTATTTAGTTCGACAAGCAATGCATCGTCCAGAGGAATCAGGACAGCTCAAGCATTTGCTCACGCCTTTCAGCGCAGTACTTGCGACACGATGTGGTTGAGTATAAAAGGTAACTAAGAAATAGGTTGTGGGAACATGAGAAAATAGAAAACCTCACTTACAGAAACGAATCACAACGTGACGACATACCCATGCATCGGAACGGCTTGGAGGCCATTCGGGGGAGGGGGTGGGAGGGGGAGGGGGAGGATAAGTAGACACCAATGTCGACGGTGACAAATTATGAATAAACGCCGCAGTAAACTACGACCATACAAGGCTTTATCTATGTAGAGCTTACCGACTGTCCGATTGACGTGCAACAGAGTCAAAATCCATATATATATAAATATATATAAATCAGTGGCATTGCATGCTTGGATATGATCACTTGCATTAAGACCAGAGGAATTATTTCCTAATACAAATGTTCCGTAATCCCCCCCACATTCCTAGTTTCGCAAGCAGAGGACGTTAATAATAGATGTGTATCGGAACCGGAGCTGTTTCTGTAGGTATAACAGTGGGCCGCAGTAATGGAATGTCTACCATATGGCAGGTATGACAAAGAAGAGTGCCTTCCGTACTTCAGAATGGACCTTCTATACGTCAGAAGCAACATTCACTCTTCATACTTCAGCCAGAGCACCAAAATAGCCCTTCCATACTTCCAACACTCATCACAACAGGGCCTGCAGGCTTCTACCACATGAGACATTCCATACTTCCAACACTCATCACAACAGGGCCTGCAGGCTTCTACCACATGAGACATTCCATACTTCCAACACTCATCACAACAGGGCCTGCAGGCTTCTACCACATGAGACATTCCATACTTCCAACACTCATCACAACAGGGCCTGCAGGCTTCTACCACATGAGACATTCCATACTTCCAACACTCATCACAACAGGGCCTGCAGGCTTCTACCACATGAGACATTCCATACTTCCAACACTCATCACAACAGGGCTTGTATACTTCCTACCACATGAGACATTCCATACTTCAGTCATAACACCAATCCACCTATACATTTATACACGCTACGGCAGCGGCAACGGCAAAAGTTAGTCCACACAAGTCTGATACAGCACAATGGTTTTAGTGACACACACCCTTCTGCTTGGGCCGAGGTTAACATCAAAGGGACAGAAACAGTAGCACCACACTCACATTGGGAGACAGAGAGTCCCTACCTCGAGCAAACTGGACATGGTTACGGGGGCCGGAACGATGCCCCAAAACGTATTAGTGCCTGGTATACGGGTCCCACTAGCCACTAGTCTACGCACGGGTATTGGACGGACGGCGATGTCGTTAACTTCGGCCTCCCGTAATTCGGTAAAGCTAAGAAGACCAGACTCTGGCCAATTTATCTCTTCAGGATGATCAATCGGTGGTCTTTTGCTGGCTGTCGAATTTGAATTTGTCCTCTGAGATAAGAAAGGCGTTAAAGACGAAACAAGTTATCAAAACAAGTATCAAAAAGGTCATTCAAATTTTGATGGTGTTTCTCAGAGGAATTTATTACATATTTTCAGTGTTGCTCAGATGTCATTCATGTCTAATATTTATCCTATTAATAATGTAATCAACGTTGTTTAGCTCCAATTCACCGCACCGTCTGTACGCTAGACAACTTTCAGTGATATACTAAAAGTCTACAACCCAGGAGGCGTCCAGGGAAGACATGAGCAAGGAACTGGCCTTCTAGGCTACGTTTGTGGACCAAACCACCGAGACAATGGGATGAAAAGGCAAGGATATGATTTTAAATCCGCGACCTTAACAGTTGAATACGAAACAAATGAGTACACAACAATTGAGTATGCACCCTATACAGCTGAGTACGCAAAAATACCGTTGGGTATGCAACCTATGAATTTGAGTTCGCAACCTTTATAGGGGGAGACCTACAGGTGGAGTACGCAACCTATGCAATTGTACGTCCACATAAGGAAGCCGATCCATCACACCCTCTCGCATACTAACAAATTACAGGTTGAGCTATCCCGCTTGTATCGAATCTCACATTCAGTCCAAACCAATACCCAACTAACTATGTTACATAAAGCAAAATTTATACGTTTGTATCATATGCTAAACATGTCAGAGTGGAAACAAGGCTTTTGTGCTTATATGACAAACTTCGGAAAGACTCCTTTGCTAAGTACTCACAGTGATTTCGAGGCACTATATAATCTTCAACAGAGAACAGAGTAATGCTCAGACTGATCACCAAGTTTACCGCTTTAATGGTGCTATGAGAAGGACGTACCTGCAGCTCGGACCTCCTGTCCCGCGCCAACTCCTTCCTCTTGGCTCTGGCGATCGTCTGTAGCTTTATGGCGTCCTGAAGCACACGCCAGAGAGATAGAACACGGGGAAGAGGTGTAAGAGATCGAACACGGGCAAGCGGGGCTAGGTTTAAACATCCAGCATCAAAAGTGAATCCGTTTATCTGAAGGCCAGTATACTATCCGAGGCTTCAGAAAAATGAATTGCAGCCACTTGAAGCACCAGTTACAATAACATTGTATAGACGCAAAACCCTTCAAGCTCCAAGACGAATGTTTACATTCTCGACATACTTTTCACTTGCACGCATATTACTACTGCTGCCAGAGGTTGATCAAACGCGACATTTCCTAAAGGTGGCGTCAATGCCAGATTGAGCCTGGGGTCATTTACTTTTACCCTCCCCCGCTGTTCCCAACACTTTAAGGCCTAATGGATATCACAATAAATTGGACAGTCAAAGGTGTAATTAACATTATAAAATCCACAAAATTCTTGTCCACATCGATTGTACAATTACCCTGGACTCGACACACGCCACATCTTTCCAGGGCCAGTAACGCGGCTCTCACCTTATACAGCTTGCTCTCATCCATGTTGTAGTGCTTGGCGTTCTCGAAGAGCTGGTCGAGATCAGCCGTCAAGGCGTCCAAGTTGACGTACTGGTCGTTCTGTCGTAGGAGTGGAGAAGGACATCCATGTCAGAGGCATTATTAACAGGTGTCTGCCGAAATAACTCACTGCACGACAGAGGTCAAATTTTTGATGTACGCCTATACTACTATCCGTAACACCAGAGCGGCTAATGACAATGTTGCTGTGTTGGCAATGTATGAAGATATATATCAGAACAGTTTCTCAAAATATTACAACTTCAGATTCAGAGCAGTATCGCGCTAGCCCTTAAACAACACCCAGCAAACAGGTACACCAAACAATGGATCTTCATATAATATAATTTTCAAAATAATATAATAATACATAGATCTTCGAAATAATGAGATTTTGCACACACTTTTAATTTCTTTTGGATCTTCAGCAGAGACATCGGTTTCTTGATCTCCTCATAGTAATCAGGATACACTCTGAAATAAGATAACTTGTTGGTTAACGTTCATGGGATCAACCGGAGCGTCCGGAGAATGAACTGTGAACGTTCTTATATCATGGTTAAACCTAAGAAACACACATACTTCCCTCACACACGCCAAACTTTCTTCAAATATCAGTGCCAGACAATTCTTTAAGACCACACGCCACTAACTTAACTTGTAATCCCTATATTTACCAGACGAACCATGGCGAGACGTTGACATGACCAGGCCCACAGAGGGCCGTGTGCCGTACCTTCTATTGGGCAGCCTGAGGAAGGGTTCGGAGACCCTCATCCCCAGCGAGTTGCGGTGGTTCTTCACGGCGCGGTAGAGCTGCCACAGGGGGCTGTCCTCGTCCTCCATCACCGAGCCGTCCGCCCCCTCCTCGTCGTCATCCATGGCGTAGGCGCTGATGTCCGCCGCCGCCTCCACGGCCGGCTCCTCGAGGTCGGGCGGGGGCGCCGACTCGTCGTACTTGAGGGCGGCGATGACGGCAGACAGACGCTGGCCCGCCGTCGCCTTCCGCTCGCGGATCCGGGCCGAGCGCACGGGACGCTGGCCCTGGGAACGCAGCTGGTCCAGCTCGTGCTTCTTCACCTGAACGACCTTCCGCAAGGTCACGGCGTCCTGCAACGTAAAGGGTATATTGATTGTGTGTGTGGGAGTGGTGTAGCGATAGAGAAAATGGCAACGCTTTAAACCTCTAGGGTCATGTCGTGACAATGGACAGGATCATGGTAGAAAGGAGTCGATGTGTGTGTGGGAAGGTCGAACCAGGCTGCTCATGTGACCTAGTGAAGCACAATCGACCTGAGCTCTCCTTGTCGGTAGATTTAACATCATATCCATCTCTTTAAAACATCAAACAAACGTCAGGCAGCAGAGTCTTAATTATAAACCTTGTGCTTTGTCAGTCTTTCAGATAAAAATACTTATAACAGGGCTCATTTCACCTACCCTATAGATTTGGGATCCGGGCTCGTTGAAACTCTTGGCATTGTTGCACATCAAGCTGAGGTCCTTAACCATTTCATCCAGACTGCGGTACTCGTTGTTCTGGATTTTCTGTGCGATCAGCTTCAAGTCGATTGGGTCCTGGACAACCTCAAAATAATCCGGATATTTCTGGATTGGGGGAATACAAAATTATATCGTGAATTGTACTATTCACGAAAAGCTAGTTCTACAGTAGTAGTAGTAACAGCTGTAATTGAACTAAAACAGGATTTTAAGATAGAACCTAAATGTCAAGCAACGAATATCAACAACTATGCATGTTACTTGCACAGGATTTCTAGTTTCATAAAATGATTAATTAGTGCTGGAAGTTTTGGGACCTGGTAAAGAAAACAGCCGCCTGAACACACGAATTTAAAATCTAAGAGGTGTAACTTTACATCGCAATCGTAAATACTATCAAAGAAGAATACCACTGAAAGAGAATTGCATTTTTTTAACAATTCAGCCGCGTGTATTCTTGTTAGTATTTACAGTACTACGAGATGAAATTCAGTTTATCTGAATATCTTATTCATATCCGCTCTGGTGGCTATTTTCTGTGGACGAGATCCCAAGGGCCCTTAAGAATGAGAAACGCGAATACATTTCCAAAACTCGTCAATATCACTGCGTACTAATTGTCGAGACATGAACACAAACTACAGAACGGCTATAAAGGTTATAATAGAATCTGCGGAAATGGTTAATGACATGCAAAACCTTCACCCACTCGACTCTCTCCCAAGCAATCGGATCATCATGCAAGCAAATAACAAGTCCATATTGTCTAACGGCTATGTCCATTTGAGGATAGCATTAAAATAATAACATCAAGGTCATGTACTGAATCTCTCACTCGCCATACTTATACATCTTAGATTAAAGTAATTGTATTTAATAATCTCCATTTATATGTGCTTAGATATTCAATTATCAACAGATCCTAAACGCAATACTTCTTTACATGTATAGGCTACAAAATACCATTTCATCCACATGCATCATGAGCCGTGAAAGACCAGTGTCCATGGTAATGCAGCCTGGCTAAAGACAACCCACATCATCTATATTCATGATGAGCTAGGAGACAACAGTGTCATTAGTAAACCAGGCTACAAAATACCACTTCATCCACATGCATCATGAGCCGTGTGAGACCAGTGTCCATGGTAATGCAGCCTGGCTAAAGACAACCCACATCATCTCTATACATGATGAGCTAGGAGACCCAGTGTCCATGGTAATCCAGCTTGGATAAACAAAATGCCACATCATCTATACATGAGGAGCTTCGAGAAACCAGCGTCATTAGTAAACCAGGCTACAAAATACCACTTCATCCACATGCATCATGAGCCGTGAGAGACCAGTGTCCATGATAATGCAGCTTGTCTAAAAGAAAAACCGACTTGCATGTTAGTATCAAAAGCCAAGCCGGCAACAGTCCATAAATATACATGGTCACGCATCATTGAGTATGAAATAAAACGTTAGTGTCAATATGTTAGCAAAAGGCAGTGCACCGAAACCATAAATGCCACTGACGGGTGCAGGGGGGAGGGGGGTGGGGGCATTGTTCGGACACTTTCTTGAAAGCAGCAATTAGAACATGCGATTATGGACACCTTCCTTAGCAGTTACAATATGTTGGGACTGGGTAAGAGGGTGTTATCGGGACGAGGAGGGGGGAGGGGGGAGGGGGCAGAGTGTAATTGAGGCCATGCGGGAGGAGTCTACCGTCACCGTTCTGGTGACCAAAGTGGCGGTACAGTTGGGCTTTACGTGTGGTGTGTGTGTGTGGGGTGGGGGGGGGGGGGGGGTGCAGGTGCAGTGTCGCAGGAAGCTGACAGGCCCCGAGGTTGGAGATATTATAAACACCTTTCTGGAGGGCAGCAGTTTAAACATGTCGCTGATGCAGCGCTCGCCGTCCTGGGCCATGACGACCGCGGCGAACAGCTGCTCGTAAGACGTGTCCTCCTCGTCCCTGTCTCGCTCGTCCCCCTCCGCCTCGCCCTCCTGGTCCTCGGCGGCCACTGCCGCCTCACCCTCCGCCTGGACGACCGGCGTCGGGATGGTCGGGGGCGGGGCCGGGGGCTCCTCTTGCGCCTGGAACACACAAGGTCAAGAATGAAATACGATAATATAAAATCTTAAGGTATCTAATAAAAACAAATATCAAATAAATTCGTAGTCTCAAAAAAAACACCTTAAGTAATAAAGTCAAAAGAGTGGCGAAGAAAATAAAGCTTGTGCAATGGCAACAAACGCATCGGTATAACATAAGAAAGGTAAGCTTTGTAAGGGAATTAACAACAGAAATAGGCTTACACTTACTGCAGACACTTCAACAAATCGGTGCAGACATATAATACGTCAAGGTTAGGGTAGTGAAGACAAAGCGACAGAAAAAGCGGCAGGATAAACTGATATGATGGGCAGCATCTTGCACACACATTACTTATTAATTAACAAATGAACGATAATCGTAAATGTGTGCGGAGTACGAATCATAGAAAACTATACAGTTGGGTAAGCAAGAAACATACATAAAATAATATATCATAAATGTTATTTCTGCTCTTCATAGTAAACAACACTAATGATTTGAAAATATATATTCTATATCTGAATAATCTATATATTTTTTTCAAAATCAATCTTCATACAATTCAACAGATGGATCGAAGCTGAGCATGATATGGTTACCAGAACCTTAGTTAACACGGGGCCGTGTGAGAGTTAAGAAATGCAGAATTCTTTATGCATAATATTACTCCAGTTAAAAGCCAGGATGCAATGCATTCCTCCAACATTAATGGTGTGCAAAATAAACAGCATAAGAAAAAACACTGAAGTAATTAATGTTCAGCAAATGGATTTTCACTGAACAGACAGACATGTAAAACATGCAAGCACAAAGATGAAACTGTGAACATCATGCACACCAGAATTTCAGACTAATCAGGAAATTCGCGTATGCGCTGGCGAGGGCCAGCAAATATCATACAAATCACCATTTGCAGAGGTGATGGTCCATACAAATAAGACGTTCGTTTGACAGCTAAGCTTTCATATTTTTCATTCGAAGATATACGCGATGGAGGGGTGGTGGAGGGGGGGAAGGGGTGTGCAAACAAAATACAAATTTCTTAAGCTGTACAAGAAATATTTCAATACAAATGCAGACAGATCCACTAAATCCGAACAGCATGTGCATGCATGCCCACCTTACAAGAATCAACTAAATACCTCGGCAATGAATATTGTTTGTCTTTTCATCCGCCAAGAGGAAATATATTGAGTGGCAACGTTAGACATTTAGTAGGCCATAATTCTTACAATTACAAAGTTAAATTAAAAACAAGGCGTACTTACGTCATCTACTTGAGCTAGCAAACTAACACTGTTAACACATATTTAAATAAAATGATGTTAAATACACATGCACAAATGAATATTGAAGGCATATATGTATAATATATATTTATATATATCTACGTACAGTAAAAGGTATAGATTATTTCCTTTCTTGTTACCTGGGGTTTGTTGGCATTTTGTTTGGGGAAGAGGAAGTCGCGGTAGGTGTAGCGTCTCTCGCGCAGGCTCCGGCCACTCGCCGCACCACCACTCTACATGCAGAGAACCAGCACACAGTGAGAAAGACCTGTCACTCACATGCTCCGAGGGAAGGCATCACACATCAGTCTTTTGTTAAAGAGAGAAAACACGCAACAGGCAAAGCTTCGCGTGTCTAACTATATACAGCAAGGAAACCCGTTCAAAGTACATACTACGTACAACATATTAGAAAACATAAGACACTGTAATCAGACACAGAGAATATAGCAGCGAAGCTAAATCAATCTCCACCGCGAGGGTGCCGCCAACATAAATCCAACAACACTAGATATGTCATCGACACAAAGAGTGCCGTGAAGCAAAAGATTCAAAACCGGTATCAATTTAGATCACACGAAAATATCCCATCGGGTTGATCTCCATAAGCCCGACTTGACATTACAATTCCACCATTGCCTGTTTATATGTGCATACACTCGTTGTATCTGTCCGGCACGCCTCTTTTTGTGGCACCGATAATAAACTAATGATAGTAATGATTACAATCAGTTCGTTGTCCGAAGTCTTATTTATCTAGATCTATAAAATAATTTTATGCACTCCTTACTAATGTCATTTGAAGTCCTGTCCCTGCAGTTTTTCTTTTCATCTGTTTCACCTAATCCCATAATGCAACAAGACCAATCCCATAAAATTGCGTCACATTAAGGTAAATATGGAATTTGTACCATAAAAGAAAGATACATGATTTGTATCACAGAATATCTACATCAAGGGAAATTATAAAGGTATTTTAATCTGTAAGATATAATAACAAGAGATAAGAAATAGAATATAGCGCTAAAGCCAGTACCAGTATAAGCCATGCAAACAGAAACAACAGAGCCAAAGCAGGACGGCAAGCACTTCCCACAAAACTACCGGTACGCGACTACCTTCTACGACCTATGTCAGGCTTACAGGTACATGAAGTAACATCACGTACATCACGCCAGCTAAAAGAGCCTGAAGGTGTACCTGGATAGTTCGTTATAAACACTGGTAAAGATCACTCCTCATAATAGGTCTTTAATGGATAGATTTGTGTTGTAGGATACATTCGTCCAAATATGATGCCAAAACAATCAAGGAACCTCCAGAGACAATTTTAAATTCAAATATTGAATCTGCGCTTGGAAAAATGGAAGTTAATTAGAATTCTCTTGTTTGATTATATCCCAAATTCCGCCCCTCACCCCCCCTCCCCCCCCCCGAAAAAAAAAAACCCGCAGAATGCCAGATGCTTATAGTTACTTATGGATGTAGTGATCAAGAAATATGCGCTTTCATGTATAAAACGGCGATATTTCGAAACATTACAAGCTTTTTAAACTTGATGATTTTTCGGTAAGTATCAAGAATAAGTAAGTCTAATCGCAATGTGTGACCTTCCTCTAGACAGACTCTCTATGATCTCCAACCCACAAGCTGAAAGCCCTAAAGAAGTAAAGCATTTCTTATACTATAAGTAAAGCAAAGTGTCAATGTGTAGAATATGCGTAATTAGACGAATGTACATAAGGAGACATAAAGTCATTGTCTGACAAAATATTAATTGAATATATACAGGCATGTGATAGACCCCTCGTCAAAATAGGGATAAAGTGGGGCTACTTGTGCGAGAAAAATAGGGACAGACAGGGATTATAGGCGAAAAAGTAGGGCATTGAGACTAAAATTAGCTATGCCCTCTCTACATATTTAATTATCGAGATGACTTTACCCTCACCACAGTATGAATCACCAGGTATCACTTTGAGACCAGACCAGATAACATGCATTCCAGTAAAACAGAGTAGGTATTATACAGTATACCTACTCTATAATACATTTTGCCAGTTCCGAGTGTCATATGTTAATAAGCACTGCACCGGAATAGCCACGAAAGCAAGAACATCGAGACATAGAAGAGGATATTAAACACAGGAAAGCACGCCAGGCGCCGCGTCTACTGTAAAAGCCATGCAAGAGTAAAAGGAAGCACTAAGCCCACTACACAGTCACAGTGCACATTAAGTCCCACCGAAATCTAAACCCGGATTAACCTCAGATCCTGATGGACTTGTCTCCGGATCTTCGGACTGAGCATCCTCTGCTGGCCTGGCATCTGGCACGGCGCTCTCCACAATTTCTTCCTCCTCCTCCTCTTCCTCGGCCGGATCCTCCTCCTCCTCATCCTCATCCGGGTACCGGTCAGCTGCGGCCGGCAACTTGACCTTGGTCCCGACCCCTTCCACGGGGTCAACTTTATCCACCTCGCTGTCCAGCTCCCATTGGTTGTCCTTGACCTTGACTCGCAACGTAATCTTAGGAGCCACCTCCCTCACACTCGCCCTCTGACCACCGCCATCCGCAGTGGGCGCCATTACCTCATTGCTGCGCTCCGCCGGGTTTCTCTCCTTCACTTCTACCACTTGGTCCGCCTCGTCTTCCTGCTCCTCCACCCCCAGAGGCAGGTCTTCGTCCTCCGCGTCACTGTCCAGACCCACCAGGTAGTCGTTGTCCACCCCCTCCTCTGTACCCATGGTGTCCTCCCCAAACGCCTCGACCAGCAGGTCGCTCTTGGCCTCCAGGAAGACGTCCATCAGGTTACAGGCGTCAGCATACTCCGCCGTGTCTTCCTGCCAACAGCAAGTCATCCATGTATTCTAGTACTAATAGTAATGATAATCTAATTGCTACAAGAACCATTTTCCTCATTGTCCTAGTAATTAAGGGAGCTCAAGTGGTAAATTATCAAACATATTATCTTCACAATTACCGGTACCATGTTCACAACTTACTACACAGTATTAATTAATCAACAATAAACTCAGCCATAAGCCAGTTCTCATCCTGAAATTAGATCAATTGTACAAGGTATAAAAATACTGCTTGAAGAAAATACTGATAAGAAACTTACATATTTCATTGTTTTCAAGTCAGTTGGCTGCATACATGGCCTAAGCCCTGACACTAACCTTATAGTAGATCTTGGCATTACTGCACATCAGGTCAATGTCAGCCGCCAAATCATGAACATTGTTGTACTCCTCAGACTTCAATTTATGCTGGATCTTTATAAGATCAATTGGTCGTTCGACAACATTATAGTAGTCAGGGTCGGTCCTAAAATAGAACAAATGTTTCAGTATCTGTTGAATATGGACACAATCCTGACAAATTAAGTTGCAACTTCCCACACAGGTATCTTGCAGCCACTTCTTCCATATACCAGTTAGTATGTTACTTACATACACCATGAACCTTTGCAAAGATTTGTGTCACATTGATATGATAATGAAGAACAAAAGGTGTGCTTGTGTGATATATGATCATAATATTAACATTGCCATGGGTTTTGACATAAATGTCCTGCAATATGAGCAGCTTAACAGCCTACAATGTGCCATTGAGCAAGATCTACACATAACCATAGCTCTAGGATATAAACAAACCTTCGCTTTGGAGCTCTAACAAAAGCTTCACATAGGAGGTGTCCTTCCTCATTCTTGTAATTCCTGATGTAATCAAATAGTTCTTGCATGAGTTCTTGCTGAAAACATCATTAAAATAAGCAGATTCAAAAAGTGTTAAAGGTAAAGTTATTGTATAAATTTATAATTTGTTAACCAAATTTAAATTAAATTTTCCAGTCTGCACATGATGCATAACAATATATTGCAAATATAGGAATATGTTATAAATGTTATTATATTTATTTGAATATTAGTTACTGTTAGTATAATTACTGGATCATCTTGAGCCCCAGTCTTCTTTCGCCGTTTTACAGACTGAGTAGAAGACCTGGAATCCTCTTCAATAGTGCCATCCACAACTGTACTCAACTTCCGCTTCTTCGGAGGCATTTTGTTGATCTACAAACAAAGCATAGTCCTATTTATCATTCAACATTTATTGCCTTTTTTGAGCTGCAGCTTCCATTAGCATGAAGCAGTTTCTGGATTTCCAGTCAGAGTGTAGCTTTACATGTGGCATTTGACTGCATGGTGATTAGGGGGTGAAATACAGAACAAAATTGCAGGTGTTGCCAAAATAATTGATTGTATCATAACATAATCAGCGTAGCTTGATACAGCTGCCATCATCCCATAAATTACAATAGGTTCGATATGGCCAAACAGAAACTTACAGATACTGACAGGGGTTAAATAAATATGCAGACAAGTCCTATGGGAGTCCGCCACTTAATAAGAGGTGCGCTGGGAGAGGTGAATATTTTAAACAGGATCGGAGAATGATAAGGAACCTCTCATTAAAAATTTTAACTCTTTAATGAACATGGTGACATATTGTTTTTACATTTTTGAACTCAGTATTTGCTCTTCAAATGGTATAATCTGCATCGCCATTTTGGTTTATCTTCTGTTACAACATATTTGTATAAACTTTATATGTTTTAGATCAGCATTATACTTCCAGGGTGGCGCCACCACAGTGGAACTGGCGTAAAGCTATTTTTGCCAGTTCCAAGCCTGCATATTTGTAGTGGCAACACCCTGGAGGTATCAGTTGATGATGAGACACTGTGGCTGATCGAGCGTGAAAAGAAATTATTTGGTTGTCGCTGATATTGTTGCTTTATGCAGTCATGGTGCCAGAATAAGTGTGAATCTCATCTCACCACGCTTCCATTTATATCAAGAAAGAAATCAGCTATTTCAACATAAGGTTGGCAAGTGAGTGTTTTAGTCAATATGGGAAAATAGGTTTCTTGAACAGCGACCAAGCATGATGAGTTCAGACGTTACTTATGATCCCATTGCCAACTGTCTCAAGACAGTCCATTCTTTTACCGCTGACTAAAGGTAACACTGACAAGCTTATTCTCTTGTATTTACCACCTATAACCTTCCACTTAACGATACCTCTTTGTCTAACGACATCTTGCACCGCAGCTAGCCGCGGGATAGGAATACACCTGATGAATCGTGAATGCCCACAAATTGAGAGCAGGGGCAGAGGGCCTGGGAGTCCTCCCCACCCCCTTTTCTTAAACATCCCTATAGAAATCATGGATATAGACCCCCCCTCCCCTGTTTGTATAAGATCCCCTACTTTATTGGTATCACAGGAGTACTTAATACAATGCCAGTTTGGAGGGTTCTGCGGTAAATTACCCGGCTACCAGCTACTGACGTGAGATTTTAGGGTGCAAACAAGATTTCTCAATGGGACAAACATGAAAGGGGTCATTTGAACAGCCCTCGGCAGAAGACTATATACCTTGGTCAAATGGATACTAATTCAGTAATTGTGTTGGATTTTCGTTTACAGCTTGCAAACAAATCTTCACGACCATATTGCTTATATGTATGTACATGCCACAGAAAGGTAGTGGGTACTATTCTGCAAAACTCCAACTATTCTGCACATATTCCGCGTTTTATTGACAGCCGTCTTAATACAGTAACGTCTTGTTTTCAGGCTGTTTGTTTTGATCTAGCATAAAGTATCTCAATACTTCAGAACTAATTTGGCTTCCCTGCATCAACCAATCACCAATACTCCCTGTGCACACACAAGAGTTTTGCTGTACAAGATCCTGAAAGCTACAAGCCACAGCACCCAGAACACATTCAGAATGCCCCTTTTCCCACTCTGCACCGGCCGACTCGGCTAGCTGACAAAAGAAATGAACAACACCTCTCATCAAAGGGACATGCCCGCTTGACGTAATTGCTTTAAGACGTATCACACCAGTCAGCACCACCGCATTGCACGAACAAATTGACTGCTTACCTGTTGAAAGCTTATTTACTTGGTTTTAAACAGTGAATACAGATTTTCACGCCATAAATTTATTCATAGCGCGTTGTACCGCCATATTCCCAAACAACAATTTGCTGCAGCCAGCTGAATTGTTATCGTACTTCAGCTCTCTGTTGTTCGCTCATCTAATATGGTACGGAAGTTCACGAGTGTTATAAATCTTGATTGCTTTGGTATTTTTCAAATAGATTAAAGCTACTCATACACCATTTACCCACATGAACAAAAAAACGAATAAACATATTCAGAATGTAAGCTTAATAAACATAGATCTAACCCGTAATTTAAAAGCTCGATCAACACACGTTATAATTGTTTCAGACAATTTTGTTGACAGACTTGCATCGATTGCCTTCTATCTTTTTTCTCATATATTGTACCATTGACGAACTGCTGGGTGTTATTGTTTATAAGGAAGATAAATATGATTACGTATTTTGCACTGGTTATAAATGTAAAAGCGCTGGTTTAAAGCCACCACCAGCTGATAGGCTTCAAGCCTGATTATACAGCTGTATCAGATGTATGTATGTATATGTATGTATTGAGTTAAAAAATATGAAACAAAACTTGACAATATGTTCAGTAAAATATAAGCTTAGTTTGAAAGTTATAATATCAGATCATGTGGCAAAACCAGCAAAACCAGCAAAGACCAGCTTCAAACGGAATGGTCATATCAGATATGTTACATGATCTCGACATTGTCTACCGTGTGAAAGGGTGTTGGTTGTATATTCAGAACGCATGAACCACTTTGGTCATATCACGTCAATAGGAGAAGGAAGTGAGAGTAAGGCCATATCCCCGGGGGTAACCCCCTACTCGTTAAGAAGAAATACATCAGATCTTTATCATTCGACCACAGATTCAGAATGCCTACTCGTTTCGGAGAAGGACATGGAATCTTTGTCCTGCGACCACACACGCATGGCCAAAGCGGAGTGCGAACCACCGATCCCCTTGCCGTTAGACTCTCAGGTGGCTAGAGCACCCAAGGCGAGCGCTCTAAGCCACTGAGCTATCGGGCCGGCCCCGTGAAAGGGTGCAGATCTATTCCGTTCTATGCGGCCAAACGGTTCTCTAAAAACACATTATTATGGTCCAGTTCAGTGCCATATGGGCATAGATTATGAGGGCGTTTGTTTATTCTCATCAACATGCTGAACGTTTGAGCTATTACGCTTATCTTTGTCGAAGAATCATCAATGTAAATTTACTTGTTTAGGATAAAGAAACGCATTTGTAATTTTGTTGAGGTTCCTATTGAATATGTTGACGTCATCCAAAATGTCAACAATAACTATCGCGCTTCGAAAAAAAGATAAAAACGGGCCTTTGCCACTCCTCTGTCCACGCCAAATGACACTAATGTTCAGTGCCAGTTGTACGTACGTACACTTACTCTTATTCGGGTCATCATGCTAGGCGTAGGGCGCTCACAGGGGGGGGGGGGGGGGGTCTCCCTTGCACTCCTTTACATTCGAACTGCGCCATCTGGGGGGAAAAGGTACAGTTTCACACTGTACCTCGATTACCGTGTCTATTGACGGGGGCAATGAATATATGATGCAGTAAGTTAACTCTTTAGTTTCAGATATATATAAGTGATTTCACTGGGGAATGTATCAGGGGATCAAGGGTCAGGAACTCACACGGAAAGTCTGGTCTCGCATAGGTCGTTCGAAGCGAAACGTCAAACGATGCGCCAAAGGGATAACCCCGTTAGCGCAGGTAGTTTTTTTGTCTATTTATGTTGTACCAAACTGTTACCCAGATACTATACGCAGTATTCTATACACATCGGTCTCTCGACGATGTTAATTATTCAGTGTTTATTTAGGTCTTTGTGAATATGACGTCTCATGTGCAAGTTCATCGATGGAATTTCTTCTTCGACGAAATTCTCCCGCCATTTCTCTTGGACACATAAGCCTCTTATAAGTCTTAGTTAACTTATTTTAAAACTCACAATCCTATAAGAAAATCCAAGACGTTGAAAGGATCGGTGTCTTGGTGGCAACTGTAGGCTTCCGTCGTTCTCTATCTTTGGCAAACTCGGTAAACTTATACGATAACAAAAACGCAACCTGCAGACACATTTGTTATTTCCGGTCTTTTTTGGAACAGCGTGCGATCCGCGAGAAAAGTGGCAAAATGGTCCAACAATTTTTCAGTAAGTCACAAATTGTCTGTAAGCTTAAAGCTTATTTACTTATATACCCAGAAAATTGACAGATTTGTTGTCTATATTGGTTCTTCTTTAACTTCCAGAAAAGAAGAGCAAGCGTGTGTCTACAAGGACAAGGGTCAAAATAGAGAAGAAGGTATGGTATCGAGCGATAATAGCAGAATTCCGAATTAAATAATATATTGTGTTGCAATCGTCCTTACTGCTTACGATGCTTCTTACTTTGCAATTTGGTAAGTTTAGATGTGGCGTGGGAATTTGCCAAGACTTTAGCAGAAGGGACAGAAACTGCGATGATTACAATCTGACAATTGTAAATACTGTGTTAATGCTCGCTGACAAGATGTTGAGGATGTTAGCTGTTAGATTTACTGAATACCATGTCCATGACCATGTTGGCATGTACTTTTGGAGGCACCCAATAAAACGTGGAAGTGACTTTCGGAAGTTAGGAAGTAGGACAAAATTTGAGGAAGTAGTTTTAGGGCAGAGATGGTGGTAGGTATACATATATAATTGATGTCAGCTGAAAGACTTACTTATTTGAAAGCCGTACACGAAAATCCAACTTATTTAGTATCCATTTAACCGAGATATATCTACTTCTGTCGAGGGGTGTTATTCAAATGACTAATATCGCCATTTGCGGCCTGCAGAAGTCTCATTCAGTCAACTTGGGCATACACTTATTATATACCTTGTTCTATCTTCTGACATCAAGATAGTGTGTCAACACTAGATATTTCAGTCATATTTTCTCGAACAAATGTTGGAGCATGCAACTTTTCCTGACCAGAATGTTGTGTGGTACATTTATACAGAAATGTTTTTAAAAGGAAATTTAGATAAAAGTGGCTAGCCAAAAGTTAAGGGGTTAGAGCAACCATATATCTGGGTAGCTGGAAAACTGGGGAAAGGGGACACCTATGGTATTTTTGTTCAAAATGGCAACAAGTATGACAATCACTTTCACAATAGTAGATAGGATCGTGGCACTGGCTCTTTAAAATCAATGTGTTTTTTATTGTTGTTTTTCTGTGGGGGGGGGAAAGTAAAAATTGAAAGTAATGGTCCCACAGGATAAGTACATGTTAGGAATTAGTGTTGAGCCCTGATATCCCATAAATGTAAGGAGCTCTGGGACATTAGGACCTATCTACTGGCGTACTGTATCAGAATCACTGCAAAATGGTGGGTGCATATTAACCTTTGTTACTGGGCTTGCGCTAGGATATTTTTTTCATTAGCCAATCTGGCTAATTCCGTGGAAAAACATTAGCCAAAATTAGCCAAATATATTGGTTATACATTGGTTATGTGTTCGTAGTTGAAATTTTATATTCGCCATTTTGGCGAGTATCCAGGAAGTTCTTATCGCCAAATCCCGAATTTTCTCGCCAAATGGCTATTGGCGAATGCTAACGCGAGCCCAGTATTAATATTCCTTGTCATTCATTAGTACACAATCTGTGCTTTGTTGTCCACTTGTCATGTCTTCCTCTTCACATCCTGAAATGTTGGCCACTTACTCACAAAGAAGATATTTCACAGGTAAATAATTGCTGTATGAGTATCTTTAAAGTTTGTATATGTTATTATCTACATATGAATATAATCGCTACAACATTTCTTTTTTAGGTACGGCAACATAATAAGAAATTGAGGAAACAGAAGCAAACAAGTCTTAGTAGTAGTAAGTGATTTTTCAACTATGTAAGATAATTTACTACAATATATTAACCAAAACCAAAGAGTACCAGCATCAGTACTTGCTGCAAGATGGTGGAACCAATGTAGATGGATGGCTAGTGATTGGCAAATTGCTAGTTAGCAATTGTGACATGTCTTTCTGCCCACCATTAACAAGATTTGTTAAATCTACTGGTGGGAAAAAGTTTGCTGCAATTTTTTTTTATCTCTTTAGAAAAAAAGAAAAGCTTTGTGGTTCCAAATAGTCTTCCTTTTAAAGAAGAAGTTTTAAAGGAAGCAGAAGATCAAAAAAGACGGGTATGTATTACTTGTAATTTTTTTTGATGACTTTACTGCTCATGAACACCTTGAACTGTCAATCCTGAATTTTACATTATTAAGATTCTTTGAGACTTTGTGACCGTTTTGTGCATTACTGAGCTAATTTCTGTGTATCTGTATTTAATCAGTAAGATGAATCCGTCTCAAGGCTTTATGCAATACTGAAGTGATCTTTTGTATCTCTAACAATTCAAAGGGTAAAAGAGATGGTCTGAGGGTTTGTGCATAACTAAACTGATCTTTTATATCTGTTAACAATATCAGCGGGAAGAGGAGAGAGTAAAGCACAAGGAGCGGCAGAGAATGGAGCGACAGAAACAGGTCAACAAGAAGCGTAACCTTGGAAATCTGGTGAAGGATGTTCAGAAGAGAACCTCAGAGTTTGAACGAAAGGTGCGTATGGATGGATTGAAATGCATCTATTATGAATTGTGGCATCTTGTATGTTATCACTGGTCATCATTCCACCCTATAAGATGGCTGGCTGGATTTGTTCAATTTTCATTTTTGTTTAAATCTTTTTTTAATGATAATCGGCGGATTACAGATCATTTGTTCAATTTAATGTTTTTTGTATTTTGTAAATCTTTGTCCACTTTAAAATGTTCACCATTCGATCTTCAACAGTGTAGCCTTTGTAGGCCACGCCATAAATATGTCATTTTTTTACCCATGACCTATCACATGACGTCACATGTTTATAACCCAAATAACCAAGCCCATTGTGGATAACCACTTTGCCCTGTTCTGTCTGTAGACTGCCTTCGTGCGCGACCAGCTGACTGGTGGGCGCTCAGCGGGTGCGCGGGGCGGGCGAGGCGCCGAGAACTCGCTGAAGGCCTATTACAAGGAGTTCAAGAAGGTGGTGGAGGCGGCCGATGTAGTGATCCAGGTCCTGGACGCCCGCGACCCGCTGGGCAGCCGCTGTCCCCAGGTGGAGGAGTCGGTCCTCAGCGCCGGACCCAGTAAACGGCTCGTCCTACTCCTCAACAAAGTCGGTGAGTCCTGGCCCCGGTCCGCCCAACAGGTCCTCTTGAGTCCTGGCCCCCGTCCGCCCGACAGGTTCTCTGAGTCCTGGCCCCCGTCCGCCCGACAGGTTCTCTGAGTCCTGGCCCCGTCCGCCCGACAGGTCCTCTGAATCCTGGCCCCCGTCCGCCCGACAGGTCCTCTGAGTCCTGGCCCCCGTCCGCCCGACAGGTCCTCTGAGTCTTGGCCCCCGTCCGCCCAACAGGTCCTCTTGTGTCCTGGGCCCCGTCCGCCCAACAGGTCCTCTTTGGGTCTTGGGCCCCCTCGCCCGACAAGTCCTCTGAGTCTTGGCCCCCGTCCGCCCGACAGGTCCACTGAGTCCTGGCCCCCGTCCGCCCGACAGGTCCTCTTGAGTCCTTGGCCCCCTCCGCCCCACAGGTCCTCTGAGTCCTGGCCCCCGTCCGCCCAACAGGTCCTCTGAGTCCTGGGCCCCGTCCGCCCAACAGTTCCTCCGAGTCCTGGGCCCCGTCCGCCCGACAGGTCCTCTGAGTCCTGGCCCCCGTCCGCCCGACAGGTCCTCTGAGTCCTGGCCCCCGTCCGCCCAACAGGTCCTCTGAGTCCTGGCCCCCGTCCGCCCCGCAGGTCCTCTGAGTCCTGGCCCCCGTCCGCCCGCCAGGTCCTCTGAGTCCTGGCCCCGTCCGCCCGAAAGGTTCTCCGAGTCCTGGCCCCCGTCCGCCCCACAGGTCCTCTGAGTCCTGGCCCCCGTCCGCCCAACAGGTCCTTTGCGTCCTGGGCTCCGTCCGCCCAACTTTTCCTCCGAGTCCTGGCCCCCCTCCGCCCAACAGGTCCTCCGAGTCCTGGGCCCCGTCCGCCCGACAGGTCCTCTGAGTCCTGGCCCCCGTCCGCCCAACAGGTCTTCTGAGTCCTGGCCCCCGTCCGCCCCGCAGGTCCTCTGATTCCTGGCCCCCGTCCGCCCGACAGGTCCTCTGAGTCCTGGCCCCGTCCGCCCGAAAGGTTCTCCGAGTCCTGGCCCCCGTCCGCCCCACAGGTCCTCTGAGTCCTGGCCCCCGTCCGCCCCGCAGGTCCTCTGAGTCCTGGCCCCCGTCGGCCCAACAGGTCCTCTGAGTCCTGGGCCCCGTCCGCCCAACAGTTCATCCGAGTCCTGGGCCCCGTCCGCCCGACAGGTCCTCTGAGTCCTGGCCCCCGTCCGCCCGACAGGTCCTCTGAGTCCTGGCCCCCCTCCGCCCAACAGGTCCTCCGAGTCCTGGGCCCCGTCCGCCCGACAGGTCCTCTGAGTCCTGGCCCCCGTCCGCCCAACAGGTCCTCGGAGTCCTGGCCCCCGTCCGCCCCGCAGGTCCTCTGAGTCCTGGCCCCCGTCCGCCCGACAGGTCCTCATGTCTGTGTGGTCGCAGGGTAAAGATCCCTTGTCCTTCTTCGCAAAGAGTAGGGGGTTACCCCCGGGGACATGGCTCCACTCTCCCTTCCTTCTTCTATTGACGCGAAATGACCAAACGTGGTTAAAGCGTCCTGAATATACAACCAACCACTCAACGCTTGTACATGCAATCTTATTTGAAAAGGTCTCTCTTCCAACGTGACGTGATCGCGGGATAGGAGATGTAGTCCTTAATACGTGTGATTAACATCATATATGTGATGATATATGATTATAATTAGTGCCATGTTTGTGCTCCGACGGTTCGAAAAAGGTGTATTTCGCCTCAGTTTTAGCCATTGTGTTTGCGCATCTCACGTCTAAAATGAGAACGCGAGCGATGGGTTTAATGCGTGAAAAAGACTTGTCTAATGAAGGCTGTATTTATCTAATCTGTTACGATTAATTTTGTAATTGTGGAATCATGTTTCCTTCTTCCATACGGTTGTAAATGTACTTACATTGGCAGGAAACTTTGCTACACAACTCGACTCAAATTGTTAAAATGTATATCAATGGGGGTGGGACTGAAAATTTAGTAAAGTTACTCAACATTTGCAGATTTGGTACCGCGAGAAAATGTCGAGGCTTGGTTGAAGTACTTACGAAACGAGTTCCCCACTGTGGCATTTAAGGCATCGACTCAGAATCAAGCCGATAAACTGGTAAGTACAGAAAGCGAAGCATTGCCCTGGGCTTACTACATATATCGTTAATTATTTTGACCATTTTAACTGAAATGTAAGTAAACACGCATCTTACAAGAAAATAATTTGTATATGAATATACAATATGAAAGTGACTGCAACATTAATGTGGCCCATGCTATCGCGTTATTCTTTACGTGACCGGGAGCCTTCCCAGAGTTAAACGAGCTGAGCTGCCAACCGACGTCATAGTATTCATGGGTTAGACCCTGGGGTACCTGCATCTAGGGCATGTGTTACATCCCTCCAGCTCATTGACCCAGGATGTTTCCTGGCCCCAGACCGTCCTTATGTGCACCAATAATGGCCTGAACTAACGTAGTTAGTAACGAACTAACAAATATAAAGATGCGAAATACTTGGAGCATATAAATATCGAAACCTTTCTGGTGCTAATGCAATCCACAGTAAAACATGAACTACGAAATTTAGCCGCATATATTCTAAAAGCAGAAGAGCTAAATTCCTTGTATATAAGCAGCGTCGCCAGCACTTACTGATTGATGGTATATATGTTTGCTTTTTGTACTTTAGGCCTGTAGGCCTTATATACAATTAAATTATTATATATGAAATAATGACCTAAAATATTAATATTCCACTTCTCAACGTGGTGTTTTCAGTCCCAGAGCAAAGTGCCGTTGAATCTGGCGAGCGAGGATCTCCGCAAGTCTAGTCGCTGTCTCGGGGCGGATGTGCTGATGAAGCTGCTCAACAACTACTGTCGGAATAAAGACATCAAGACGGCCATCAGCGTGGGCGTCGTAGGTGGGTAGACCTGGTCTGTGTCTCTGGGGTGCCGGGTGGGGGGCCGTGACAGGTATTGCGTTCAGCTCTTTGGTAGGGCAGTGATTCGAGCTCCATCTGCCTAAAGGTCTATACTTTGTGCAGGACAAAGATCTTACAAATTAAGAATTTGGTTTCTGTGAGAAGAGAGTAGGTGGAGACATGGCTGCTGTGACCCTCTCATTGTAGCGATAAGACCTTAATGGTAGGAACATCCTGTATAAACTATCTTACTAACTGGAGGGCGGGCAAGTAAGGGTAACATACATGTACCTAGTTACAGTCTTCTGTACAAATGTGATATCACTTTAACTAATAAATTACACTCGTATTAAGCATTGATATCAATCATATATATAAATTTATGCGAGCAGACTGAATAATGTTTACCCCACGTCAACTTGCAGGTTTTCCAAACACGGGAAAGAGCAGTGTAATTAACAGCCTGAAGAGAAGCAAGGCCTGCAATGTTGGGGCCATGCCCGGGATAACACGGTGAGTTACCCCTCTCCCTCCTCGCTCTTGTGACACTCAAACAAAGCAAGGCCTGCAATGTTGGGGCCATGCCCGGGATAACACGGTGAGTTACCCCTCTCCCTCCTCGCTCTTGTGACACTCAAACAAAGCAAGGCCTGCAATGTTGGGGCCCATGCCCGGGATAACACGGTGAATTACCCCTCTCCCTCCTCGCTCTTGTGACACTCAAACAAAGCAAGGCCTGCAATGTTGGGGCCATGCCCGGGATAACACGGTGAGTTACCCCTCTCCCTCCTCGCTCTTGTGACACTCAAACAAAGCAAGGCCTGCAATGTTGGGGCCATGCCCGGGATAACACGGTGAGTTACCCCTCTCCCTCCTCGCTCTTGTGACACTCAAACAAAGCAAGGCCTGCAATGTTGGGGCCATGCCCGGGATAACACGGTGAGTTACCCCTCTCCCTCCTCGCTCTTGTGACACTCAAACAAAGCAAGGCCTGCAATGTTGGGGCCATGCCCGGGATAACACGGTGAGTTACCCCTCTCCCTCCTCGCTCTTGTGACACTCAAACAAAGCAAGGCCTGCAATGTTGGGGCCCATGCCCGGGATAACACGGTGAGTTACCCCTCTCCCTTCTCGCTCTTGTGACACTCAAACAAAGCAAGGCCTGCAATGTTGGGGCCATGCCCGGGATAACACGGTGAGTTACCCCTCTCCCTCCTCGCTCTTGTGACACTCAAACAAGCAAGGCCTGCAATGTTGGGGCCATGCCCGGGATAACACGGTGAGTTACCCCTCTCCCTCCTCGCTCTTGTGACACTCAAACAAAGCAAGGCCTGCAATGTTGGGGCCATGCCCGGGATAACACGGTGAGTTACCCCTCTCCCTCCTCGCTCTTGTGACACTCAAACAAAGCAAGGCCTGCAATGTTGGGGCCATGCCCGGGATAACACGGTGAGTTACCCCTCTCCCTCCTCGCTCTTGTGACACTCAAACAAAGCAAGGCCTGCAATGTTGGGGCCATGCCCGGGATAACACGGTGAGTTACCCCTCTCCCTCCTCGCTCTTGTGACACTCAAACAAAGCAAGGCCTGCAATGTTGGGGCCATGCCCGGGATAACACGGTGAGTTACCCCTCTCCCTCCTCGCTCTTGTGACACTCAAACAAAGCAAGGCCTGCAATGTTGGGGCCATGCCCGGGATAACACGGTGAGTTACCCCTCTCCCTCCTCGCTCTTGTGACACTCAAACAAAGCAAGGCCTGCAATGTTGGGGCCATGCCCGGGATAACACGGTGAGTTACCCCTCTCCCTCCTCGCTCTTGTGACACTCAAACAAAGCAAGGCCTGCAATGTTGGGGCCATGCCCGGGATAACACGGTGAGTTACCCCTCTCCCTCCTCGCTCTTGTGACACTCAAACAAAGCAAGGCCTGCAATGTTGGGGCCATGCCCGGGATAACACGGTGAGTTACCCCTCTCCCTCCTCGCTCTTGTGACACTCAAACAAAGCAAGGCCTGCAATGTTGGGGCCATGCCCGGGATAACACGGTGAGTTACCCCTCTCCCTCCTCGCTCTTGTGACACTCAAACAAAGCAAGGCCTGCAATGTTGGGGCCATGCCCGGGATAACACGGTGAGTTACCCCTCTCCCTCCTCGCTCTTGTGACACTCAAACAAAGCAAGGCCTGCAATGTTGGGGCCATGCCCGGGATAACACGGTGAGTTACCCCTCTCCCTCCTCGCTCTTGTGACACTCAAACAAAGCAAGGCCTGCAATGTTGGGGCCATGCCCGGGATAACACGGTGAGTTACCCCTCTCCCTCCTCGCTCTTGTGACACTCAAACAAAGCAAGGCCTGCAATGTTGGGGCCATGCCCGGGATAACACGGTGAGTTACCCCTCTCCCTCCTCGCTCTTGTGACACTCAAACAAAGCAAGGCCTGCAATGTTGGGGCCATGCCCGGGATAACACGGTGAGTTACCCCTCTCCCTCCTCGCTCTTGTGACACTCAAACAAAGCAAGGCCTGCAATGTTGGGGCCATGCCCGGGATAACACAGTGAGTTACCCCTCTCCCTCCTCGCTCTTGTGACACTCAAACAAAGCAAGGCCTGCAATGTTGGGGCCATGCCCGGGATAACACGGTGAGTTACCCCTCTCCCTCCTCGCTCTTGTGACACTCAAACAAAGCAAGGCCTGCAATGTTGGGGCCATGCCCGGGATAACACGGTGAGTTACCCCTCTCCCTCCTCGCTCTTGTGACACTCAAACAAAGCAAGGCCTGCAATGTTGGGGCCATGCCCGGGATAACACGGTGAGTTACCCCTCTCCCTCCTCGCTCTTGTGACACTCAAACAAAGCAAGGCCTGCAATGTTGGGGCCATGCCCGGGATAACACGGTGAGTTACCCCTCTCCCTCCTCGCTCTTGTGACACTCAAACAAAGCAAGGCCTGCAATGTTGGGGCCATGCCCGGGATAACACGGTGAGTTACCCCTCTCCCTCCTCGCTCTTGTGACACTCAAACAAGCAAGGCCTGCAATGTTGGGGCCATGCCCGGGATAACACGGTGAGTTACCCCTCTCCCTCCTCGCTCTTGTGACACTCAAACAAAGCAAGGCCTGCAATGTTGGGGCCATGCCCGGGATAACACGGTGAGTTACCCCTCTCCCTCCTCGCTCTTGTGACACTCAAACAAAGCAAGGCCTGCAATGTTGGGGCCATGCCAGAGTCATAGCGTAAATCCCTCCCCCCCCCCCTCTATTCTGAAAACAACAATGTCTGCAATGTGTGAGCTATGTTCTTACCCCCCTTCCTCCCTTCCTCACAGTAATGTAGTTACCAGATTGTTTTTGGGCCCGCAAAATGCCGATGTCTTTGTTTATGTATGTGCACCAAGACGCTGGGTAGGTCATAGTGCTCAAAATGACTTGGTTGTTTTATTTGCAGATCGATGCAAGAAGTTCAGTTAGACAAACACATAAAGCTCTTAGACAGTCCTGGAATTGTCATGGCAACCAGCACAACTGACGCCTCGGCGGTTTTGAAAAACTGCGTCAAGGTTAGTATTTGCGTCTTTTGGATAATCGCTTTTCCTTGTGCTTTCTTTATTGGTACATCTGCAGCTTAAGTTATAAGTGAATAATGTTTTGACGGTAAATTTGGGCAGACCATATTTGATCTGCCATTATCTTTATCATCCTCTAGGTAGAGGCACTGGAGGACCCGGTACCTCCAGTGGCGGCGATCTTGAGACGCTGTCAAAAGCAACAACTCATGCTACAGTACAAACTCGGCAACTTCAGCGATGTCAACGAGTTCTTGTCGTTACTGGCCAAGCGACTGGGAAAACTGAAGAGAGGTGGTCTGCCGGATGTCAACAAGGCGGCCAAGAGCGTCATACAGGACTGGAACAGGTGGGCGGCCAAGTCCAGGCAGGGGCCTTTGGTTGGCCAGAGGGAGATATCATAGAGACAATAGACGTTATACCGAAGAACATGTGGATAAGCTTTGTGTTATGTTATATATTAACATTTGCGTTCAATTTTGGGGAGCGGGACCGTTAAAAAAAATTAACCTTGTGTATCTGTTTCAATATTTAAATTTGTGTGTTGTTTTTTCAGTGGGAAGATTACCTACTATACACACCCACCAGAATCTCAAAGCATGAGCGTGCATCTTAATGCCGAAATCTGCAAGGAAATGAGTAAAGAGTTTGACATTGACAGTTTGACAGCTGTGGAGGAAGAAACACTGAAAGGTTGGTTCGTGATATCTCCTGCATTATTTACCATGTATGACATCGTATTTGAATCAATATCAAGTACCTCTACCACATTATGCAGAATGCTGCTATTCTCATACAACGTCTATGTGTTTTATGGTTTTTCTCTAATAGTTAGGCATGGGTTTATTGTATAAATATTGTACTAGTTTTTTTACTACTTATTAACACTCAAACCTTTCTTTTTAATACTACAACGTTCTACTAACTTTCTTCGTATCAAGCCCCTCACTTCGTTATCTGAGTAACTGAGCGTCTACTGCATTTATAAAAGGCCACGTTTTCAGATTAATGGTTTCAATAGGAAAAATTATGTTGTTAAACGATATTATTGATAATTGAAATGTAGCATTTGTGATCGTATATATAGCTTGTATATCTTCTGTAGCGTAGCGTAACATTATTTAAGTGGTCCCAAAGTTGCTTTGTGTACGGACTTATAAATTATTATTAATTTTGTGTTCTTTTTCAACGAGCATATAAACACTGCTTCCCGTCAGTTTGCGATATAAACAATGTAATGTACATGAAATAAACCTATTTTTATTACTTACCATCTACTCAGGGCTGCGACAGGCGTCCGCCGGTGACATGGTGATCGAGACTGAGGGCCCGACGGCGGGGCGGGTGGAGGAGGGGGATGAGGAGGAGGAGGACGGCATGGACGATGATGACGAAGATGATGAGGAGGAAAAGGACTGGGAGGATGAAGAGGGGGAGGAAGCCATGGAAGATGATAACGACGAGGTACGTGATCAGCATTCAGATTTAGAGGAATTTATTGTTCACACACTGAGAACGTTCGGCTTCATTTGCATGCCTATCAATTGTTCTGTTAGGTTATGTTAAAGTGATATATTCTGTAATTTTTAGTATTACTAACCTCTTCTCCATGTCAAATAAGTATATTCTGTCTTGAATCTAAATCCTAAAAGCCTGCGGGCTATACATAGAGCAGCAATTTGATCACCGGAGTAGCAGTTGGTGGCCGGCTTTATATCCCTAATTTTGAGATACTTGATTCTGATATGCAACAAATCTAAGATGGCGCATGTAAGCAGGCTGCTGTAACGTCGGCTTGCCCTTGTGTCGTATTGTACAAACGTGTGTGTAGAGACCTGTTGACCTTTGTGCGTTACGGAGCTGTGCAAACAGTTTGTTCACTGTTTTCAACATTCTTTTTAATTTTGCGCGTGGGTTTTCTCTATCACCAGTTGAAAGGAATAACAGTGGACATGGCTTCCAAAACCAAGGCCTCTAAGGCCAAGGCCCAGGCGAAGGGCAAGGGCAAAGGGCAAGGCAAGGGCAAGAAAGCAGGTAAAGCCCAGAAGGCCCCGGCTGTAGACAAGGTCGTCTCCATGGAGGTGGCTGCCCAAGAAAACATACCGTTGAATAAGTCCCGCAAGATGGCGTTCAAGAAAATGAAGAAAGAGCGTAAAAAGTCTGGTAAGTGTTATTTTAATTTTTCTTCAATCTAGTAATTAAATATTATTGTTGTGTTTTCTATGTGTAATATAATATAATATGCTCAATGCCTCATACTGACGGAGGGTTTTTGGGCCAATTTAGAATTATTGCGCACAACAATTGCATGAAGCACCAACATTTGCATGTATCTATCGTTGTTAATCAATTTGTTTCTTGTAGACGTCCTGGCTGGTAAGCTGTCTGATGCGCTGGAGGGCGCTCTCGGTGGACTGAATCCGTCGTCAGGTGGCGCTGATTACGACTTCGACGTTGACTTCAAGTGACGGTGATGGACGCTGAAAGCCTGTGATGATTTTTGTTTAAGCATTTTTGAAATTGTGATTGTTAGCTTCCGCATAGGCCTGTGGGATCCTAAGGGGTGGGCCTGGAATACTGTGAATGTACGGATACAGATCCGCAGGGGTGGGCCTGGAATACTGAGTATCTACAGATACAGATCCTAAGGGACGGGGGTGGAATACTGAGTGTACGGATGAGAGGCGGGGGTGGAATACTGAGTATGTACTGATACATGCAATGAATAAAGTCAATGCTGTACAACATTGTTGTCGTTTGTGTTTGATCTACAAGCGTTAGGGGAAAAAACAGTCACCGAATCTATTGTCACTATAGAATTGTGACGGTAACACCCCCCCCCCCCCCCCCAGCCCTCTCCGATGCCTGACCCCCAAGCGTTCACACAGTGGTGAAGTGTTTGAAGAACACCAGGCCGCTGCCAAGGGTGTGTCATCCATTGAATGTACAGCCACACAGTGGTGAAGTGGTTGAAGAACACCGGGCCGCCGCCAAGGGTGTGTCATCCATTGAATGTGCAGCTACACAGTGGTGTAGTGGTTGAAGAACACCGGGCCGCCGCCAAGTGTGTGTCATCCATTGAATGTACGGCCACACAGTGGTGAAGTGGTTGAAGAACACCGGGCCGCCGCCAAGGGTGTGTCATCCATTGAATGTACGGCCACACAGTGGTGAAGTGGTTGAAGAACACCAGGCCGCCGCCAAGTGTGCGCCATCCGTTCAATGTACGGCCACACAGAAAGCACAATATATATGGAAAATCGACAGTTTTCGATGGCGTATATATCCGGTGCCGCTTATGAACGGGGGACCGTATGACATTGTTTATGCCATTCCTACTAAAGGTGCCACACATATATATCCGACATAAAATGGATGATCGATTTTAAAGTAAAAGCGTTGATTCACTAATAACGCTTTTCAGGGGGAGTTGTTTTCATGGAAGTTAGACGGGACGACTTGACCCTTGTGGGGATTTAGAAAACGATTTTCAAAATTGTATCTACTACCCTCATGCCTTTTCACCCTCCACCCTGCGGCTTCACATTGACTAGTGCATTAGTTGATCGGTGGTTCTTTTATATTAGAGCAAACCGCTGCTGCCTGAATGCTGTCGATTTCTTTGGTCCAATCCTAGAAATGAACCACGCAAATCATGAGCAGAACTAATGCCTTGTTACAGCAATTTTATGTACTAGTTAAAGAACGAGCTGGAGTGCATTCGCCAAAATAAAGCACGACAGCGAGTGCTTTAACGTACTTATAAAATTGTTATAACAAGGCATGACATGTGCTCACGTTTGGACACAGGAATTGACTATTGTGTCAATTGCACTGCCCGACGAATATATGAGGCACATTGTGGAAACAACGGTTCGTCATTGTGAAGCCCCAGGGGGGAGGGTATAGGTGGGAAGGCGTGGATGAAGTATACATTTTGGAAGTCATTGCTTCTTAGTTTCGTGAAAACATCGCCCCTTGAAAAGCGATATGAGGGATATAATGAGAAATGTATGCAATCGATAACTGTGGAATTCCCATATATTTTGAGATTTCTGATCTAACCCCCGCCCCTTTGGTGCTTAACGATATTTTCATTAGCGGTAACGTTCGTTCATTAGCGGTAACGCTCGCTCATTAGCGGTAATGCTCGTTCATTAGCGGTAACGTTCACTCATTAGCGGTAATGCTCGTTCATTAGCGGTAACGTTCGCTCATTAGCGGTAACGCTCGCTCATTAGCGGTAACGCTCGCTCATTAGCGGTAACGTTCGCTCATTAGCGGTAACGTTCGCTCATTAGCGGTAACACTCGTTCATTAGCGGTAACGTTCACTCATTAGCGGTAATGCTCGCTCATGAGCGGTAACGCTCGCTCATTAGCAGTAATGCTCGTTCATTAGCGGTAACGCTCGCTCATTAGCGGTAACGTTCGCTCATGAGCGGTAACGCTCGCTCATTAGCGGTAACGCTCGCCCATTAGCGGTAACGTTCGCTCATTAGCGGTAACGTTCGCTCATGAGCGGTAACGCTCGCTCATTAGCGGTAACGCTCGTTCATTAGCGGTAACGCTCGCTCATTAGCGGTAACGTTCGCTCATGAGCGGTAACGCTCGCTCATTAGCGGTAACGCTCGCTCATTAGCGGTAACGTTCGCTCATTAGCGGTAACGTTCGCTCATGAGCGGTAACGCTCGCTCATTAGCGGTAACGCTCGTTCATTAGCGGTAACGCTCGCTCATGAGCGGTAACGCTCGCTCATGAGCGGTAACGCTCGCTCATTAGCGGTAACGTTCACTCATTAGCGGTAACGTTCGCTCATTAGCGGTAACGCTCGTTCATGAGCGGTAACGTTCGCTCATGAGCGGTAACGCTCGCTCATGAGCGGTAACGCTCGTTCATTAGCGGTAACGCTCGCTCATGAGCGGTAACGCTCGCTCATTAGCGGTAACGCTCGCTCAGCGGTAACGCTCGCTCATTAGCGGTAACGCTCGCTCATGAGCGGTAACGCTCGCTCATGAGCGGTAACGCTTGCTCATTAGCGGTAACGCTCGCTCATTAGCGGTAACGCTCGTTCATTAGCGGTAACGTTCGCTCATTAGCGGTAACGTTCGCTCATTAGCGGTAACGTTTGCTCATTAGCGGTAACGTTCGCTCATTAGCGGTAACGCTCGCTCATTAGCGGTAACGCTCGTTCATTAGAGGTAACGTTCGCTCATTAGCGGTAACGTTCGCTCATTAGCGGTAACGTTCGCTCATTAGCGGTAACGTTCGCTCATTAGCGGTAACGCTCGCTCATTAGCGGTAACGCTCGCTCATGAGCGGTAACGCTCGCTCATTAGCGGTAATGCTCGTTCATTAGCGGTAACGCTCGCTCATGAGCGGTAACGCTCGCTCATTAGGGGTAACGCTCGCTCATTAGCGGTAACGCTCGCTCATTAGCGGTAACGCTCGCTCATTAGCGGTAACGCTCGCTCATTAGCGGTAACGTTCACTCATTAGCGGTAACGCTCGCTCATTAGCGGTAACGCTCGTTCATTAGCGGTAACGCTCGCTCATTAGCGGTAACGCTCGCTCATTAGCGGTAACGCTCGCTCATTAGCGGTAATGCTCGTTCATTAGCGGTAACGTTCGCGGTAATGCTCGTTCATTAGCGGTAACGTTCGCTCATTAGCGGTAACGCTCGCTCATTAGCGGTAATGCTCGTTCATTAGCGGTAACGCTCGCTCATGAGCGGTAACGCTCGCTCATGAGCGGTAACGCTCGCTCATTAGCCGTAATGCTCGTTCATTAGCGGTAACGTTCGCTCATTAGCGGTAACGCTCGCTCATTAGCGGTAAAGCTCGTTCATTAGCGGTAACGCTCGCTCATTAGCAGTAATGCTCGTTCATTAGCGGTAACGCTCGCTCATTAGCGGTAATGCTCGTTCATTAGCGGTAACGCTCGCTCATTAGCAGTAATGCTCGTTCATTAGCGGTAACGCTCGCTCATTAGCGGTAATGCCCCTTCATTAGCGGTAACGTTCACTCATTAGCGGTAATGCTCGTTCATTAGCGGTAACGTTCACTCATTAGCGGTAACGCTCGCTCATTAGCGGTAACGCTCGCTCATTAGCGGTAACGTTCACTCATTAGCGGTAACGCTCGCTCATTAGCGGTAACGCTCGCTCATTAGCGGTAACGCTCGCTCATTAGCGGTAACGCTCGCTCATTAGCGGTAACGCTCGCTCATTAGCGGTAACGCTCGCTCATTAGCGGTAACGCTCGCTCATTAGCAGTAACGCTCGCTCATTATCGGTAACGTTCGCTCATTAGCGGTAACGTTCACTCATTAGCGGTAACGCTCGCTCATTAGCGGTAACGCTCGCTCATTAGCGGTAACGCTCGCTCATTAGCGGTAACGTTCACTCATTAGCGGTAACGCTCGCTCATTAGCGGTAACGTTCACTCATTAGCGGTAACGTTCACTCATTAGCGGTAACGCTCGCTCATTAGCGGTAACGCTCGCTCATTAGCGGTAACGCTCGCTCATTCGCGGTAACGCTCGCTCATTAGCGGTAACGCTCGCTCATTAGCGGTAACGTTCACTCATTAGCGGTAACGCTCGCTCATTAGCGGTAACGTTCACTCATTAGCGGTAACGCTCGCTCATTAGCGGTAACGCTCGCTCATTAGCGGTAATGTTCACTCATTAGCGGTAACGCTCGCTCATTAGCGGTAACGTTCACTCATTAGCGGTAACGTTCACTCATTAGCGGTAACGCTCGCTCATTAGCGGTAACGTTCACTCATTAGCGGTAACGCTCGCTCATTAGCGGTAACGCTCGTTCATTAGCGGTAACGCTCGCTCATTAGCGGTAACGCTCGCTCATTAGCGGTAACGCTCGCTCATTAGCGGTAACGTTCGCTCATTAGCGGTAACGCTCGCTCATTCGCGGTAACGCTCGCTCATTAGCAGTAACGCTCGCTCATTATCGGTAACGTTCGCTCATTAGCAGTAACGCTCGCTCATTCGCGGTAACGCTCGCTCATTAGCAGTAACGCTCGCTCATTATCGGTAACGTTCGCTCATTAGCAGTAACGCTCGCTCATTATCGGTAACGTTCGCTCATTAGCAGTAACGCTCGCTCATTAGCGGTAACGCTCGCTCATTAGCGGTAACGTTTGCTCATTAGCGGTAACGCTCGCTCATTAGCGGTAACGCTCGCTCATTAGCGGTAACGTTCACTCATTAGCGGTAACGCTCGCTCATTAGCGGTAACGTTCACTCATTAGCAGTAACGCTCGCTCATTAGCGGTAACGCTCGCTCATTAGCGGTAACGTTCGCTCATTAGCGGTAACGCTCGCTCATTAGCGGTAATGCTCGTTCATTAGCGGTAACGTTCACTCATTAGCGGTAACGCTCGCTCATTAGCAGTAACGCTCGTTCAAATAGAGCTTTTTAGCCTTGCCCGTGGTAAACTTATGGAGAATATACAGTGGATATATCGTTACTTAGATCTTTAGTGTCTATGCATGTACTCAGATTGTTAATTGTGAATCGGACGCGTCAGGGAACATGTTTGCTACCTGATGCGGACGATAGGACCTGACGCAATGTATTACCGTTTTGCAATATCAGGTTCTGCTTAATAAATAATAATTTAGCCAAATGACGGACTTGAAGTTATTACTGAAACTAAATCAGCTTGTGTTCTGTGGTGTCCCGGGATAGACACGTTTGCCACAGCCGAAACGTCGATGTTTATCAGGCTCTTGAATCTATAGAATGAAGCAATACAATTTTCTGCAAATTTTGATATAAAGTTCGCATGGGCTTAGTTTTGGCGGGAAAGAGCTGGATATGCAAATTTAAGTCAATAGCTGCATCATGTAACCAATTTTTTGACAAACGCTTCTATTTTAAATAGTTGACTAGTCTTAATCATTCGCAGCATCATGTAACCAACTGCATGAAAACGCGAATATCTTGAATCGCTAGGACGTCCGCGCGCGATAAAATAGTCCGCGCAGTTTTATGTTGAGACTGTTGTTTTACAGACTCAACGCGATGTAAAACATATGCATCATAATTTTGAGATACTTCTAGTCTTGATTCTAAAATGTAAAAAATATAAGATGGCGCATGTAAGTAGGCTGCCTTAATATAAGAGATTGGTTTGGAGATTAAGATATTGGATGCTGTGATAAATGGGCTACGACATTAAAAGTAACAAAATCAAACCATATGAGTAGTGAATTTGTTAAATGTCTCACCGCTATACGTGCATATTGTCACTTGGACGCGTAAGACCCGTGTATTTGAAGCATTGTAGGGGCTTAATTGGCAATGGCATATTGCAGCCGCTTACTACACTGTGCATAGGGCATGTCTAGGCCATTAGCAACCCAAACGCACGTCGCATGAACTCTAAATGAAAATGTGTAGGATAATTCCAAGTAATTAATTACGTTTGGGCGCTTAACTATATATCTGCATATAATCTGATCACTCCATTATCTGCTGATCAGCACCGTTGCACTGCACACTGCATGAATTGTGCTCCATTTTGCGGTCAAATGCATTGTTGAATCCGAGGGATCTTCGATCCGCGCCTGATCTTCGATCCGCGCCTGATCTTCGATCCGCGCCTGATCTTCGATCCGCGCCTGGTCTTCGATCCGCGCCTGATCTTCGATCCGCGCCTGATCTTCGATCCGCGCCTGATCTTCGATCCGCGCCTGATCTTCGATCCGCGCCTGATCTTCGATCCGCGCCTGATCTTTGATCCGCCCCTGATCTTCGATCCGCCCCTGATCTTCGATCCGCCCCTGGCCTTCGATCCGCCCTTAGCTGATCTTGAATCCGCGCCTGATCTTCGATCCGCGCCTCATCTTTGATCCGCGCCTGATCTTCGATCCGCCCCTAGCTGATCTTGAATCCGCGCCTGATCTTCTATCCGCCCCTGATTTTCGATCCGCCCCTGATCTTCGATCCGCCCCTGATCTTCGATCCGCCCCTGATCTTCGACTCGCCCCAGATCTTTGATCCGCCCCTGATCTCCGATCCGCTCCTGATCTTCGATCCGCGCCTAGCTGATCTTTCATCTGCGCCTGATCTTCAATCCGCCCCTGATCTTCAATCTGGCCCTGATCTTCAATCCGCGCCTGATCTTCAATCCGCGCCTGATCTTCGATCCGCCCCTGATCTTCGATCCGCCCCTGGCCTTCGATCCGCCCTTAGCTGATCTTGAATCCGCGCCTGATCTTCGATCCGCGCCTGATCTTTGATCCGCGCCTGATCTTCGATCCGCCCCTAGCTGATCTTGAATCCGCGCCTGATCTTCTATCCGCCCCTGATTTTCGATCCGCCCCTGATCTTCGATCCGCCCCTGATCTTCGATCCGCCCCTGATCTTCGATCCGCCCCTGATCTTCGATCCGCCCCTGATCTTCGACCCGCCCCTGATCTTCGACCCGCCCCTGATCTTTGATCCGCCCCTGATCTCCGATCCGCTCCTGATCTTCGATCCGCGCCTAGCTGATCTTTCATCTGCGCCTGATCTTCAATCCGCCCCTGATCTTCAATCTGGCCCTGATCTTCAATCCGCGCCTGATCTTCAATCCGCGCCTGATCTTCGATCCCCCCTGATCTTCGATCCGCCCCTGATCTTCGATCCGCCCCTGATCTTCGATCTGCCCCTGATCTTCGATCCGCGCCTAGCTGATCTTCCATCTGCGCCTGATCTTTCATCCCCCCTGATCTTCAATCCGCCCCTGATCTCCAATCTGGCTCTGATCTTCAATCCGCGCCTGATCTGCGATCCGCCCCTGATCTTCGATCCGCCCCTGATCTTCCATCCGCCCCTGATCTTCGATCCGCCCCTGATCTTCGATCCGCCCCTGATCTTCCATCCGCGCCTGATCTTCCATCCGCCCCTGATCTTCGATCCCCCCCAGATCTTCAAATTCGCGCCTGATCTTCGATCCGCGCGTCATCGCCCAATATTCAATTCCAAAACGCATGAACGCCTCATCCTCTTACTACGCCTGAACGCATGATATTGTTTCCGCGCCTGATTGCCTAATTTTCGATTCGAACCAAATTCCCTGATCTTCGATCCGTGCCTGATCTTCGACCCGCGCCTGATCTTCGATCCGCGCCTGATCTTCGATTCGCGCCTGATCTTCGATGCGTGCCTGATCTTCGATCCGCTTGCACTGTTTGCATGCAGGTTGAAGTACCGTGACAACGCGCATGCGCCCATCGATCATCCTGTGTGGTAGTCTGGTTGTGGCATATATCCATTTACCGACAGTCAAACTGACCCAACCCAGTCCTCCCACCCACAGCCTGGTGTGGGTGTGAGTGTCGCGTTGCCTGGCTCAAGGTCGTTGCCAACCTACCTTCTCCTAACACAGAGGGCGCTTCGATCGCGGGCTTTGGCCTGTGCGAGTCTCGCTCGAGTGGAGCGGTCGCTTGTTGACGGTTGTGACAAGAGAGACGAACATTCAGCTCAATGGCATGAAACTCAAGCCTGAAAGTACACACCCCGCTAATTATGTCACCACATCGCCTCCATGAACTGTTCCTTAATCCACTCGGCGACAGCCCGTTGACCGCAAACGTCAATGTGTTTCAGTCGAGTTACGCCTTCTAAAGCTCAGAACCCGCTAAACGCCCTTTAATATAGCCCCCCACCTCACCCCTCCACATGACCCCTACCCCCCTCCCCATGACGTCCTACCTTTATAAGCAGCTTGTCCCTGCACCCAAGACCCTTTGAGACTGCGGGTGACATGTGGGACGTACGCCACAGTAACTTCCAATAGCAAGATTTGTCACAAGCTCCCATGAAGCGGACTAAACCAGCCGCCCATTGCAGTCAACTGGAATGCAGGAAGAATGCGAACAAGACGACAGCACAAGACATCTTAAACAACCAATGGTCTAGGACATTTGAACCTACATTTAGGATCCAACTTTAGGTAATATAATAATATAATATGTGGTTGGTCTTCCCTGTTAGAGCGAACCATTGTTTCAGCATAGCTCACGTATAACTCACGCCTGCCATGTACTACAATAATCCATTTCGTGAGCTCTACATGGAAGATGAAGCTAATACATAGGCATAATACTGCAATAATGTGAAGTGTTATATCGGATTCACATATTTGACACACTTATAATATCAAATTGTCAGCAGTGAGAATCTTGGTATGAAAACTTTCCTCTCTTCCGATGCCAATATTGCATGTCTGCTTTGTTCTAGATGAGTGTCCATATTATAGGACAATGACTTTTTTTATTTAATATATTTCTCATCCATACATGCGATTTTGGATCCAAATATATTCATATTGATATAAACTGAACATTGTGCACAAAGTTTCATCTTATCTCGCTGTCTATAACAGTATTAGGCCTCCCGGTGAAGAGCGTTCCGCTTACGCTATAGTCCCTCTGCTCCACGTCAAATTTAACCATTAGAATCATCCTTCAAAATTGAAAATGAATTTAATCTTTTTCAAATTCTGCACCGAAAATACAAAATTCGACCACCAAAAACGATTAGTGAACCCAGCACGGTGGGATCAACCGTGAGGTTGGTGGTTTCGTGGGGCAGTAGTGAGGAACTAACGAGCACCCTCTGTTGGCAGAGTGGTCTATAAGTGCCAAACTTCTGCGAACGCGACGAGGGCGCCACATGGCGGTCGTCTATGCAAATCCTGTACAATCTAGGGTTTCATGTATCATCAGTGAGGTTATTATTCCCTGTTAGCAAGTCCTTGTAGTTAAAGTTATGTATTTTATATATTTATATAAGTTATATATTTACATATTTTAATGCGATTTGTGCGCGTAATTTTAGGCATGTATAGGTTTGGGCTTTAGTGGCGGCATAGCAATATTTCTGTTGTGAACTACAATACAACAAGTGCAATTGTTTCTTTTTAAAACCGCCCCGGATAGCAGCACAACGACATGGATTCCGCAAAAGGCGCTCGTGGCAGGGTGAAGGGAGTCTCCCGCCCCCGACCAGTCACCGCCTTGCTGGCGAACGGACCTGACCGGCGGCCAGCCAGGAAAACCAAAATAAAATCCCGACCGCAAACTGCAGCGGCGGATCTGTCTCCTACGGATCCAGAACAGACGGAGAAAAGTGATAACAAGGGCCAGAGCGGGTCCACTGGTGCTGATAACGGATACGAACAGCTTACGGATTCCAAATTAAGAGATATTGGAAGTCCTATGCCGACGATTCCAGATGGAAATTATGAGAATACGAGTGATGACCCGGATTCCACCCGACGTAGGGTCAGCAGACAACAATCCAGATCCTGGGCTGTGACGATAGTTCTGGATAACAACGGACCAGGTACGCGAACCATATGCTGGATCGTAATAGATCAGCGGTGTGTATATCTGGACAAACGCTATCAGGACATCTCTGTCGTTCCCGCACACTGAGCGTACGTGAGGACAATGTCTCCAATGTTAAAAGTATATTGGCTGCGCCTCTTCATATCTGTATATGCTTATTTCATCTGCCGCCATTAATATATACAATATAGTAACATGACATATTATAATAAGGGTTCAAAAGCCTACCTCTCCCTACCTCTCTTCCCCACCATCCATACTATTTGACTGAAGATGGCTTGTCCACGCTACGGTCAACTGTTCGTGACGAACTAGAAGTATATAGCCCTCCAAAATATTTGCATGGTAAATATGACTGTCTATTAAAGGACGATATGTCTATTGTAAATTATGCGAAGTACAAATTGGCACCAGAAGTAATTCGAAGCCAAGGTTCGTTCGGTGTGTGCAGATCAATATGAACAAAAGGCGTGTGTGGTGGTCAAGTGACAAGGGGCGGGTAATGAGGGTGGGGAGGGGACACTCAGAGTGACAGGGTGACAAGGTATATCTATGCTTATAAAGGTCTACCCCGGGAGTATATATAAAAACAGCGTTTGAAACGACCCGGGTCAGTGATCTGCTATGCAGACTGGCAGCTGTAGGTATGACCAGCAAGTGTGAAGAATTGCAAGATCAAAAACTTTCTTTCTGTAACAGGGTTTCATAAATTCACACCAACATTAAAGTTCTGGTTCCTGTTTATTTATATCCCCGTTAGAGTTCGATATTTAATCATAAGGTGAACAAGGTATCTAAAATAAATAATAAACCTGCAACAAAAATACGGTTCTTAATGTAAGGGCAGTGCATCATTGTACTAGGAAATTACTCAAAGCTACAATTCATACAATCGCACATCTTACATTTATACATCTTACAATCTACCATATTCCATACACCATATCATATTCCATACGCCATATCATATTCCATACATTACTGACCTGCATTGTTGAATTAATCCCTGAAAGGCATTATCAATCCGTTTCACTTCTTATTCCGGCACCATCCTCACACTCTCAAATCATCAACAAAACCTTTTCCGCGCGCCATCTCGCACATGCGCACACGATCATCCAATTAGAATCAACCCTCTCAAAATACCCCTCGACCAATCGTAATAACGCTTTTTACAGCCGCGCTTTCTGTCACATACACCCCTTCCTTAAGAAATGTCGCCCCGACATTCATTTGATTAAAATATTACCACATTAACACAGTGATTGTCCTTATCAATATATCAATGTCTGACGTCAGTCAATTGTGTCAGTTTGCAACATTGCTTGTAAACACTGTCTCAGATATCGATTTTGCTTTTGGACACGTCGTTGATGCGCTTGCTGCATCATAACATAAGACTGTGCATCGAATCGAACTGGTCTTCGCTTGTGTCTGATTGACCTCCTGAGTGGCGGTACTTCCGGACTGACAGGTTCATCTAATCCAGAGGAGCCACTGTCATCCACGACTTGCTCATCTTCGACTTCCAGTCTGACATCCGGCATTTCGTCAACTGGCAGTTGACGCTCTACAGCCATCGGTGTGCCGTTGTCGTTCTGTCCAGGATCATCTTGTCTTGCTTCTGGTGGTCTGATAACTTGTGTCGGTAATTCAATGTTCGTATCCTGCATAGTTACACGCTTGCGGGGTGCCGGTTGAGGTCGTATCCGAGGTTCAGCGATGGGTTGGGATATCAGAACGACTTCCTCTTCGCTTTCCTCAGACTCAGATTTGTTGAGCGACTCATCACTCACAACAGTCGGTACCTGTTCGACGAGTCTCGTTGACACGTCTGTCTGTTGGTGTTCGATGTCGATATCGTTGCAGCCTATGGGGAGCAACATGTTTCGGTGTAACACCCTCGAGTGACCTTGTCCATCTTCTCTTTGTACCTCGAACACTGGGATGTTCGAATCTGGTTGTGCCTTCACAACGTAGACCGGTTCCAGCCAGCGGTCTGCCAACTTGTGTGTCCCTTTGAAGGCTACATTTCTTATCAATACATGGTCACCGGGATGGACAGTGGTTCCTCTTGCCTTGAGGTCATAGAGGGTCTTTTGGTGTTCTTTACTGGTCTTCGTTTTGGTAGAAGCCAGCTGAAAGGCTTCATCCAAGTTGTGGCGAATCTTGGACACGTACTGACTTGGTTCCTGGCCTGTCTGTCGTTGCAGTTCGTCCGTGCCAAGAAGGAGATCCACAGGCAGCCGTGGCTGGCGCCCAAACATTAGATAAAAGGGGGAGAAGCCCGTCGTGTCATGTTTGGTGCAATTGTAGGCATGAACCAATGATGTGATATGGTTCTTCCAATCAGTCTTCTGATCAGGGTTCAGTGTTCCTAACATGTCCAGTAGTGTACGGTTGAACCGCTCGCACAAGCCGTTTCCCATTGGGTGGTATGGGGTTGTACGCGACTTCTTAATGTCGGCAATTTTACAGAGGGCCTCTATTGTCCGGGATTCAAAATTGCGGCCTTGGTCCGAATGAAGCCGATTCGGGAAGCCGTAGTGTGAGATGAAGTTCTCGTACAGCACTTTTGCAGTCTGATGAGCCGTCTGGTTCCGACATGGATAAGCCTGTGCATACTTGGTGAAATGATCCGTGATAACCAAGACTGACTCTATTCCACCTTTGGACGGCTCAAGTTTCAGAAAATCCATACAAACTAATTCTAAAGGTCCACTTGACTGTACATTCACCAACGGTGCTCGCTGGTTGGGTAGAGTTTTCCGCCGGATACACCTTCCGCAATGAGCCACATAGTCTGCAGCTGCTTGTGCCATCCCCGGCCAGTAGAACCGTTCTTGCAGCAGTGCCACCGTTCGGTCCCGACCCAGATGTCCGATGTCGTCATGGCATCCTTTCAGGGCGATTTGCTTGAATTCGCTTGGGAGAACGAGTTGCAAACGTTGACCTTCAGGGACCTGACGCTTACGACACAACAATCCATCCAGCAACTGCAGCCGGCGTCGGTCTAGCAGTAGTTTCTTCCCAGAATCTGTGAGATCGATCTTGTGAGCAAGGGCACCTCCTAACACTGCTCTCACTCCAGCTAAATCTGGATCCTCTAGTTGTGCCTGAATGATGTCATCTCTTGAGAGGCGTCCAAGGTCCGGAAAGCCATCGGTTTCTGTCGGCACCACCTGTTGCGAACAGCAGAGCGTTTCCACCAAAGGAAGATCTATCTCAGTGGCCTTCAGTACTTCTTGGACCATCTGTACGGGAATCGTCTTTCTGGATACCTCAGTCATCTGTAACCGGGAGAGTGCATCGGCATCACGATTTGCTCGTCCTGACCGGTATACAATGCTGAAATTGAAGTTAGCTAAGTCGGAGACCCATCTATGTCCAACTGCATCCAGCTTGGCTGATGTCAACACGTATGTCAAGGGGTTGTTGTCGGTATAGGCTGTAAATTGTGTTCCGTAGAGGTAGTCTTTAAACTTCTCCGTGACAGACCACTTCAGAGCGAGAAATTCCAGCTTGTGTGCGGGGTAATTCCGCTCTGCCTTGTTTAAGCCTCTGCTGGCGTAGGCAATCACTCTCTGCTTTCCGTCGACTTCTTGATACAAGATTGCCCCTAATCCATCTAAGCTGGCATCAGTATGCAAGACAAATGGCTTCGTGTAGTCCGCGAAAGCTAACACGGGCGCAGTCGTGACGAGTTCCTTCAAGCAGTCAAAGGCGTTTTGATGGTCCGACGTCCATTCCCATGGGTTCTGTTGAGAGCCTTTCTGTCGCCGTTTCCGTGATGAGCACGACCCCTGGGTGAGAGCGTGTAATGGCTTCGCAATCTGTGAGAAGTCCTTCACAAAGCGACGATAGTAGCCCACAAAGCCTAGGAAGCGTTGAAGCTCCACTACAGTGCGGGGCACTACCCAGTTCTTTACGGTCTCGATCTTCTCAGGATCGGTCGCGACCCCGTTCTCTGAAACAACATGTCCAAGACACTTCAATTCTTTCCTGAATAGCCGAGACTTTGAGGTATTCAGCTTCAGTCCATATTGACTTAGACGTTCAAAAACAGCTTCCAGGCGCTCCAGGTGTTCTTCATATGTCTTCGAATATACGATTATGTCGTCGAGGTACAGAAGGCAGTACGTGAAATACAACTCTCCCATGCAGTTTTCCATCAAACGCTGGAACGTCGCAGGAGCGTTGACTAATCCAAATGGCATCCGCATACATTCAAACAGGCCTAATGTCCCAACTGAGAAAGCTGTCTTGGGAATGTCTTCTTCTGCCACCGGTACTTGCCAGTACCCACTCTTCAAGTCTAAACTGCTGAACCACTTGGCTCCGCACAGTGCGTCAAGTGTCTCATCGATGCGAGGTAAGGCATATGCATCGCGGGTCGTCAATGAATTCAACTTCCTCAGATCAATGCAGAATCTCAAGGACTGGTCCTTCTTTCTCACCAGCACGATGTTGGATGAATAAGGACTCTTCGAAGGACGGATGACTCCCAGATCTAACATTTCTCGCAGGTGATCACGTACTTCGTTCACCATAGCAGGTGGTACTCGGCGATGCCTTTCCCTGAATGGTGTTTCATCCTTCAATCGGATGTGGTGTTCTGCAGCCTTGGTATTACCTAAGTCTAGATCGTGTTGGTTGAATACATTCTTCCACTTCAACAGCAGTCGTTCAACTTCTGAGACTTGGGTTGCGGTCAAGTGTTCCCGTAAATCTTGTGAAAACTGTTCCAGGAAGGTTTCGGCAACGTGATCTGCAGGGTCAGGTCCTTCCGCAGCGTCTACATCGGTGGACTCCGGGACAGATGAGTTCATAGAAACAACCTGAACTTGATGAAGTTCCCCAAGTTGACTCTTCGCCGGGATTGTCAATGTCCTCGAAGAAAAGTTGGTAACCTCAACTCCCAAACGACCCGAACTCCCAGGCTGCAACTGGTGCATGGTAGGGGTCACGACGATTCCTCCTGGAAGAGTGGATTGGCCAAGATCCTCGAGTATTACGTTGAGTCTCAAACATGTTGCTTTTGCCCTCGTAAATCCATGGATAACGATACGTTCTGCAGGTGCTAGTGTGATGGCTTTGGTTGTCATCAAATTCCCTACGTGAGCAACTTTGCTTTGTTTCTGATGAGTCTGTATCGCACCCAACGCTAGTCTCCAAGCCGTGGAATCATCCGGGCTCTTTCCATCGATGGTCTGTGGAAGGGTCAGTTGCGTCAAGACGTTAGTCCCAATCAGTAGCGGCACTCGAGAATGGTAGGTGGTGTCGGGAACAACTAGCAGCAGAGCAGTTGTTTCCTCTCCTGGGAGATCCGGAAAGGACATCTCCAGCTCCACGTATCCCATGTAGCCTAATCGCTGTCCAGCCACTCCCTCCACTTCGAGCAATTCCTGCAGTGGTTGCATGGTTACGTTCAGGTCTTTACACAGTCCCCGCGAAATGGTGCTAACCATTGACCCAGTGTCCAGCAGACATAGATGTTGTTGGTTTTCAACCACGCAAGGTACTTCATTGGCAGAACCCACCAGTTGATCCAGAATGGTTGGGCTTTTACTATTAGAGCCGCTCGGACGCCCTATTCCGAGGGCTTTTCGGAGTTTAAAGGACAATTGTACTTGCTGTGTCCTGGTTGCCCACACCTCCAACAGTCTCCTTTGAAAGTCATTGATCTCCGATATCCAGTATGGGCTGATGTCTTAGTCCCTGTCGTCTGACTGTATCTTTGGTTTTCGGGTTCCGATCCAGCCGCGGGCTTTCCCTTCTTCATTTCTCTTTCCACTTTGCTGAGACGGGAATCTAACTTCTCCAGTAGAGCTAGGACCTTGTCTAATTGCTTGGCTTCATGTTCTGTTGCTTGATGGGATCGTGCTTTCTTTGAAGTATTATCTTCAAGCTCTGTCACTCGGGCGGAAATCAAAATCTGTTCGTAGGTGGCGTTGCTATCCATCAAGTGACGAAGAGCTGTCTTCATCCGTTCCTCTTTGAGTCCTGACCAAAACCTTGTTCGGATCATGGAGTTATTTCCGGGAGGAAAAATGGTAGGATCCCGTGACCGTACTTTGCTCACCAAGTCTTCTAGCCGACAGGCCCACTTTGTCACGGATTCACCATCTGTCTGATGACTGCTCCAGAACTTCTCTAGCATGTTTTCCACTGGAAGAACATTTCCGAAGATCTGATCGAACTTGTTCAGGCAAGCCGCTGGTGTGACCCCAGGCCCGATATGAAGGAGGACTTCCGCTGCTAGGCCGCGTAGTGATTTCCGGATGGCCAACATCAGCTGAATAGAGTTGAATCCACCGGAAGCCATCATGTCCATCACTTCCTGTTTCCATAACTCGTATGAAGAATCGCCTTTGTTTGCATCTCCGCTGAACTGCAGCGACAGCCTTGGCATCTGCAGCGTAGAACCCCATTGCCTATCATTTGTTTCCATCTGTGTAGGATGTTCTTGAGACCCAGCATAGGACATGCCAGAGACCATTGGTGGGCCCCCTGCCCGTGTCACACCTGTGCCGCCATCTGATGTATCTGACCCATCTAGTGACGCAATGATTTCCCTCTGACTCTCTTGAGGCAAAGTTCTCAACATCTTAATTACTTGCGCTACTTTGTCACCCTGTGACTCCTCTTGTTTAACCTGGTGTTGTTGTCTAAGTGCCTGTACTTTTAAGGCCCAATCAATTGGCAACAACACGGCATCAATCACCACTTTATCAATCATTTTCTGATGTAAGTGCTTGACAGCGTCTATAGCACTATCTGCATCAGAAAATAATAAGTACGCATGTGGAGGATCTACATAAAACCACTCTGGATTGAGATCCAGTTCCCGGATTAGACCTTCAAGTGTCTCACTAACATCTTGTGGGACAGGTTTCAGTTTCACACATCGTGACGCAAACGCTTCCATGACTCCGTATCAGTATAACTCACTGATGGTTCAAAGCCAGTACAATTACAAGTGCAATTAATTGCAGTCCCGAATCTGTGTCTCTACCGTAACCGACAAAATTTCAGTATGATGACACAAACCACGTGCATGAACACAAATTTAAACCAATTATCATGAAAACACTCGCATCTCGCATGGGACCAAATTCTAACTCTAGAGCTGTGAGTATAGAACTCGGTTTCACCTGTTAAGACGCTCCGAATGATCTATTTCCCAAGTGAGTCACATGCACTTGAGTCATAACAAGACACACATAATCAGGGGTAGGAAACATTGGACCCCTTTTTAGTTATTGGCCAATTGGCGTACAATGAAATAAAACAGTTGTAAATCAAGCGATAACTCACTGCTTGATCAATACGTTGGGCTCCAGACCAATAAAATCTCAAAATAACAAGGCAAGTATCACTATAACAGTTGTCTGTTTCAGTCCTCGCCCCTTAGGAGCTTAGTGTTCATATAATTGCACGCTTAAAGAGTTCATTCGCCCACAACATTGATTGACACTGGTTTATGAGCGGTGTATCAACAGTTCTGTATCAATTATTCCACCGTTGAGCTGCTGACCTGTACGCCCTCTTGCGGCTGTGTGTGTAAGTCGCTGAGTCCCGCGCGATGACTCCAACACAGCTGATCGAACGGTTGATCAGCTCTGTTACCGGAAGGCTCCCACGAAGCGATGTCGACCAACAGCCCTGTGTTGATTCACTGAACCGTGAGGTCGAATGACGCGGTCGCCCGACGAAAGCTGTGTGCTCTGGTCGTCCGAGGCACTCACGAAGACCGGCGGTCTCGTTGTAGATTACCTCGGCAATCTTGGCGACGGCGATTAACACCACCACTGCTGCCTCCCACCGCAACTCACATCCACTGCTGCTCACCGTGTGGCTGCCACAGCCGCCGTACTTGCGGCTATCCACACGACCGTAATCCCTCGGGCATGTCCACGGCTCCTACCGCCGTGAGCAGTTCAACGCCACAATGCAGGTTTCCCTTGTATATTTCACACCCTTAGTCTCGTCGTGGTCGCCATTTATGTAACAGGGTTTCATAAATTCACACCAACATTAAAGTTCTGGTTCCTGTTTATTTATATCCCCGTTAGAGTTCGATATTTAATCATAAGGTGAACAAGGTATCTAAAATAAATAATAAACCTGCAACAAAAATACGGTTCTTAATGTAAGGGCAGTGCATCATTGTACTAGGAAATTACTCAAAGCTACAATTCATACAATCGCACATCTTACATTTATACATCTTACAATCTACCATATTCCATACACCATATCATATTCCATACGCCATATCATATTCCATACATTACTGACCTGCATTGTTGAATTAATCCCTGAAAGGCATTATCAATCCGTTTCACTTCTTATTCCGGCACCATCCTCACACTCTCAAATCATCAACAAAACCTTTTCCGCGCGCCATCTCGCACATGCGCACACGATCATCCAATTAGAATCAACCCTCTCAAAATACCCCTCGACCAATCGTAATAACGCTTTTTACAGCCGCGCTTTCTGTCACATTTCCAACGAATAGAGGATTTACTCGTGGCTGGTAAGTAAGCTCTAATTGGATGATTGCTGAAGAGCAAACTTAGATATATGTTCTCTTACATTTAGATTATTCCCTACACAAGAATAGTTAGTTTTTACAACGTGAAAACTATTTTATGCGGCGCGGCGTACTTCTCGTTCCTTCTCACTCCAGGCGCGTCACCCGTCCACATAGGCATAGTAGAGTGTACCGATATTTAGCCAATCAGCGACGTCGCCCTATTTCCTTCCCGGTCAGCTATCGAGTAAGGTAGACCTATATTTGCAGGAGAATAGCTACATCGTTAATGGTATTCCTTTATATGTTTAACTTATTTCCTATATGTTTAATTTATTTATGCCTCTCTCATCCCACAATCGTGTGGGCGGGGGGGGGGGGGGGGGGGGGGCAAGGGGTATTTCCGTTCCTCAGGAATGGGCTTTTCATTTCACCGTGAACTGGGAATGAGGACAAAAATTCTTCGTGAACTGGGATTGGGGTATTAGCCGACCGCCGTGATCAAGGATTTTCATTAATCGTGAACTGGGAATTTTAATATTAAATAACCGTGAATTGGGAAATCGTCAATTTAGTATCGTGTGACCCCCCCCCCCCCCCAATCGTCATGTTTGCCAATTGATGAAATGGGGGAGGTGGGGGTGGGGGCGGGTAGCGGGTATACTATATAGGCCTATATAAGGCAAAGTGGGCTAATCTCGAAAAGGTCTATTTTTTGTTAGTAATGTTAAATAAACTTATTTTTTGTTCAAACAGTAAACCATGGTATTCAAATAATATGATTTTATAGAAAAAACGAAAACCTAGGCAGATTGTGGGGAGTGCTCATTTCCTGAAAGGCAGGGGGGGCCGAAAGCAACAATATTAATTCACATAACTGTGCCTCTTATACCCAACGATAGATAAAGCAATCCCTTGAAATACTTCATGGGCCATCATGCCAAGCGAATGCCATTTGGAACAGTTGCGTTACGAAGCAAAATAACTCATTTATGTTACAACACAGTTTAAATATTACTCAACGTCAGAATATGCGGAAGCAGGGCCGGACAGTTATTGCTGCATGTAATTGTGACTATCCACTGCTAAAACATGATATATTTTTATAACATATTGTTAGAAAATGACGTTAAATTAAAGAGGGGATCGAGATTAGACCACGGTCGTGAAAAAGGTGGGGTAACCTCGATCTCTTACAAGGTCAAGGTCGATCTGTGGAAGAACTCTCATGATGTCACACAGGTTGTAAACATCATCTGCTGTCACTCTTTTTTTATTTAATAAATTATGATCTTCATTGTTAATCGGGCATATTGCTGGCTTTTGAAACTAATGTATCTTAACTTTTGAGATAAGCTGCAAAACACGTGTTCCTGTAGGGTTGCATGACTTATTTAATTCAAATTGGATAAAAAATTAAGCTTACATATGTATAATCCAGCTTCTCTGTGTCTAGTTACCAGGGGCATCTCTAAGATTGTTATCGAAAAATCAAATCGGCGAAAAAATATGGATTGGTGACATCATCAATAAAAATAGCACATGGGGGTCGAGGTTACCAAAGGATCGAGATTAGCCCACTTTGCCTTATTTATCTCTCTCGATCTCTCTCTTTATATAATGTACATTGTTTTTTTTTATGGAATGCAAGCTTAGTAACAAATAAAAAGCTCAATGAAGCATAAAGTCACTGAACGTGTGGGTAAAAGTCATGTGATCTGAAAGACCTTCACGTATATTTCTGGCTTCGTTGGTAGACCGATATTGCACTGGTTAATGGAATGAGGGAACTGGGTGAAGTGCCCTGTTACGGACCGCCCTGGAGACCTGACGAGCGGGGTGTGGATGCATCCTTGAGATGAACACGTCAACTAAAGAGGTCACTGTCACTCTGTATTCCAGGCCACATCTCTGGTGTGGCCTTGTCAACCTATGCGGTCGCGTCGTCCGTTTGCATAGCTAGCGCTTGCCATCTGTCAAATCCTTCAGCGACTCGGCCGTTGCGAGGGACGCGCAGACTCTGCAGAATGTATTATCGCTCTTCGACCTTTAGTTGATTGATTGACCGCACGGCGTCAGCTCGATCGCCAGCTTTGCCCATAATGTGGTCGGGACGGGAGTAGCATGCTAGTTGTGTGCGTTGAAAATAAGTGCTTTTGTATTCCGCCCCGCAGTACTTTTTGGGATGCTATTAGAAGGATGGATGAGTGGAGAGATTTATTGCAAAAATGGTTACAAGGCAGAGTGCATTAACCATGTATCGCCGAGCAGCAATGGGACGCGCACACGATCTACGGAAACCGAAACAACACATTTATATATGCCAACCGTATTAAACATACAAGCTCGAAGTCACCTCTTGTATTCTTGACTCCGGGAGTCATAATTTGTATAAAGATATATATATAGGACTGAAAGTTCTTAAAGTAATTAATTAAAACATGTATTCATCTCCCAGTGCATTCAGATCATCCACATTCCTTCATCTAATTGCTCTTTTATACCGCATGACATGACTATCAAAATGTGAAAAAGGTTAGACGAAATGTCCGGTCAAAGGTTAGACGAAATGTCCAGCCAAAGGTTAGACGAAATGTTCAGCCAAAGGTTAGACGAAATGTCCAGCCAAAGGTTAGACGAAATGTCCAGCCAAAGGCCAAGCGGAATATGTTCAGCCAAAGGCCAAACGGCATGTCCAGCCAAAGGCCAGGCGGCATGTCCAGCCAAAGGCCAGGGGGCATGTCCAGCCAAAGGCCAAGCGGAATGTTCAGCCAAAGGCCAAGCAGATTGTCCAGCCAAAAGCCAGGCGGCATGTCCAGCCAAAGGCCAAGCAGAATATCCAGCCAAAGGCCAGGCAGCATGTCCAGCCAAAGGCCAGGGGGCATGTCCAGCCAAAGACCAAGCGGAATGTTCAGCCAAAGGCCAAGCAGAATGTCCAGCCAAAGGCCAGGCGGCATGTCCAGCCAAAGGCCAAGCAGAATATCCAGCCAAAGGCCAGGCAGCATGTCCAGCCAAAGGCCAAGCGGAATGTCCAGCCAAAGGCCAAGCGGAATGTCCAACCAAAGGCCAGAGGGAATGTTCAGCCAAAGGCCAAGCGGAATGTCCAGCCAAAGGCCAAGCGGAATGTCCAGCCAAAGGCCAGGCGGAATGTCCAGCCAAAGGCCAAGCGGCATGTCCAGCCAAAGGCCAGGCGGCATGTCCAGCCAAAGGCCAAGCGGAATGTCCAGCCAAAGGGCAGGTGGAATGTCCAGCCAAAGGCCAAGCGGAATGTCCAGCCAAAGGCCAAGCGGAATGTCCAGTCAAATGCCAGAGGGAATGTCAAGCCAAAGGCCAAGCGGAAAGTCCAACCAAAAGGCCAGGCGGAATGTCCAGCCAAAGGTTAGACGAAATGTCCAGCCAAAGGTTAGACAAAATGTACAGCCAAATGCCAAGCGGAATGTCCAACCAAAGGCCAGAGGGAATGTCCAGCCAAAGGCCAGGCGGAATGTCCAGCCAAAGGCCAGGCATGTCCAGCATAAGGCCATGTGTAATGTGTAGCCAAAGGTCAGGTGAAATGTCCAGCCATTAAAGGCCATTTTAAAGTAATATAATCTGGATTTTTTTGTATTAGCAACCTTTTCTACATGTCAAATAAGTATATTTTGTCTTTAATTTAAATCCTAAAAGCCTGTGGGCTATCCGGAGAGAAGCAAATTTGTTCACCGGAGCAGAAATTGTTGGCCGGTTTTATATGCCTGCGCGCCTCTTCGTTGTTCGGCATTCTGGGTGATGTCGACCGCGGCTCGCTAGGACGTCCGCGCGCGACATAAATAAACCGCGCATTCTTATATTGAATTTGTTGTTTTACAGACTCAAAGATATATAAAACATACGCATCTTAATTGTGAGATAATTTCAGTCTTGATTCTAAAATGTAGTGACAGTCAGGTGATCCTTCGACATACAATTGATTTGCTTGGGTATTAACGGCACCCTTCGACATACAAAAGGGGCCACCCTGGTGTATTGGTGTAGCGCACTAGATCGCATATTGGTTTGAATCCGGGCCCATATGGCACGTAATATGGGGCATGTTTCATCCATTCACCGTTCATCGGTCCGGGAGATACCTTGGCCCAGTTTAGCTCTTGTGTGCACAAAAGCGGCCTAAAACCCCCTCATTGATATTCAACAGGTCTGTCAATCCAAAGGCGCCTTTGGTCTCAAGCGTTACCGGGCTAATAGGCTCAATGCTTCAAGGCTAATAGTATTAAACCTGGTACATTACCCTTCACACAGAAGCCCTGCCTGGCAAGATGTTGAAGTAGGTCGATGGCTCGCCATGTGTATTAAAATTAATGCTTTATGCACAAGAAATCGGATCCCCCCTCCCTGGGAACTGGGAACTGGTTTTGTCGTGCTTAAACCCTGGTTTCTAAAGCTATTGCCATATATAGCCAAAAATATAAAATAATACGTTAAAAATGGCGTGCCATAATACCTTCGCCTCCCCCCCCCCCCCCCCCCCGACTTCCTTTCTACTATCGTACAACAGTGTCTCCAGACGATGGTAGAATTTGGCATCCTACCTCTGCCAACTGGCCACGTCAGCAGTGCCGGCACTGACCGCGACAGCCCTATGTGAACCCTTGCATAAACTGCCAAATCAGGGCAGAACCTCAAACCCGACAGCAGACCTGATCCTCCAGGGACATGTAGCCGAGCTAATGCGATTATGGCCATGCACGACCCAGAATATGGCGATCAAGCTTAATGTATCCACTAATTAATCTCCACCTGAACCTTAAGCCCGTTAAGTTAAGTGTCCAGTGCCTTGTGCTATTTCTTTCATATATGGTTAGTTTTGAAGTGAATCACCAAAAGGTAAGCAATAACATTTGTAGTGCACTTTCGGGGTTTCATTATTTCTGTCGTTACATTGTGGATTGGGTTTTCTGTGTGCATGGGGCGTTAATACTGGTGGGCGGCGTGTTATGGGTCCACTGGTCTGTTTGGGGTATTAGTCAACTGTTCCCAATTACGTGGAACCAAGATATTTGGCTTAGTATGCACTTTATCTTGGCGCTTTGAGTCTTCGACTGTTATTGATCTCCTACTGACTGAAGGTGAGAGATTCTGGCCTCATTAGCTGATCGTTATGGTTCCATTAAAACTGTGACGTAGCAATATTAATCTTAGTCTGGCAACGGTTAAGTTAGTATGTGCTAAGAACCCCAATTCGCAAAACTTGTTCAAATGTGCACACACATCATGTAGACGCCTCGAAAAGTATCCAGGGGGCCGTGGGGTGGGGGGGGGGGGGCAGGGTTCCCCAGTAGAGTCCCCCCCTCCTTCCTTTAAATGAGTCGTGCCCACAAAACGTGGCTAAAAAGCAGGACTTTACCCCTAATTTGACCCCCCGCCCCCGCACGCCAGGCGATATAAAAAGCGCCCCAATGCATTATAATAACCAAGATGTTGGCAAACGAACTTTCATTCATTAAATATCTGGAAAACATATTACGAACGCCTTAAATGAAAACTGAGGATGTGGTGTTCCTGGCCCACATTAGGGTGGAGATGTGAGCTCTTCGCGTATCTGAACCAGACCAGACATGTCCCTTAGGCTTATATACTTAGATGTCCGTTTTTTTTCAAATCCTACTCGACTTAAGAATAATCGTTTTACCACTGGCGAACGACAAGCTGTTTTACCACGCAAGGGTGAACTTCCATGGGACGAGCGAGCCACGCACACGTTAGCACCGCGAGTTTTGTTGTTGGGTCAATGTTTACCCAAACCTCGCTAATACTAATACCGTACCCCGTGCCCACCACGCCACCCTAAACCTCACCACTACTACACCACCCCTGACCCCGCCCCCGCCCCCGCCCACGCCCCCGCCCCCGACCGGCCCCTCACTTATCGTCATCTCCATACATGCGGCTCTATTTGTGAAGCCCGCCCCACAGTTGCACAGCGCCAGTCCCAATCTAGCCTGATGCCAGTGTCGCTAGGGCTGGGCGTGGATCTTGTCGGAAATCGTTCGCCGTTGACTAGATACCGAAGAGGGACGGATTCACATCGACTGGTGGTAACCAAATACCACAGACGTCAATTCGTTCCGCTGGAGGCACCGCCGGACACTCGTGCCGGTGACAAATAACCCCTACTCATCGCCGACAAATTATACACAAAATGGATTTCATTGGGACGGCTGGATAAATAAAAATAGGAATTTCAATTCATGAAGCTATCATTACAATTCGTCTGCGACTCTGGATAATATATTAGTGTTCGTCTGGCAAAACTTCATCGAAACATTTATCGCGAGTGACCGATGATTCTGGAAACGGTACTTGCTTTGAATGATGTACATATGAATTGTATACGATATGTCCAAACGCGCTTCTGTTGAAACCGTTCATGATGTGAAAATGACACTGTCGTGACTCCGAAAGTTGCGTTACAGTTAATTACAGTCCATAAAGCCATGGCTGCTGTTTCTGAAGTTTTCCTAACTCGTTCCCGCTCCTCAGTTAGGATCACCACCAGCGGTGAAGGCACGAAGGAAAACGACAAAGTATCATCGCTAAATTCTTCTTTTGAAGACAATGATGGCGAAGAAGCTGGAGAGGCAACAAGAACCGATGACGTCATCGAAACAGCGGTAGCCGTATTGGACGACGTTGAAGATGATGACGTTGCGGAGTCCAATGAGGAGGTTGGGAGTGGAGACGGTCAAGGTGCAGGTCATGTGCGTCAGTCTCTCCAGGATTGGCTGGAGGGGTCTGAACAGCTCTCCGACGAATACGACACTGACTTGGAGGAAGAATGTATGCCAGGTAAGAATAACATTGATTGGTTCAAGAGCGACTCCGACTCCGTACTCTGCTAAAGCCAACAGCGGTAGTGCTTGTAAAAATATGAAGAAGCAACTGGAATTTTTGAAAGCAACGATATCGGTTTGTGATAAGGACTGTGAGAGTATCTATATAGGCTTGTGATAAAGTCTGTGAGAGTATCTATATAGGCTTGTGATAAGGACTGTGAGAGTATCTATATAGGCTTGTGATAAAGTTTGTAAGAGTATCTATATAGGCTTGTGATAAGGACTGTGAGAGTATCTATATAGGCTTGTGATAAAATCTGTGAGAGTATCCATATAGGCTTGTGATAAGGACTGTGAGCGTATCTATATCGGCTTGTGATAAAGTCTGAGAGAGTATCTATATCGGCTTGTGACAAAGTCTGTGAGAGTATCTATATCGGCTTGTGATAAAGTCTGAGAGTATCTATATCGGCTTGTGATAAAGTCTGAGAGAGTATCTATATCGGCTTGTGACAAAGTCTGTGAGAGTATCTATATCGGCTTGTGATAAAGTCTGAGAGTATCGATATCGGCTTGTGATAAAGTCTGAGAGTATCGATATCGGCTTGTGATAAAGTCTGAGAGTATCGATATCGGCTTGTGATAAAGTCTGAGAGTATCTATATCGGCTTGTGATAAAGTCTGAGAGTATCTATATCGGCTTGTGATAAAGTCTGTGAGAGTATCTATATCGGCTTGTGATAAAGTCTGTGAGAGTATCTATATCGGCTTGTGATAAAGTCTGTGAGAGTATCTATATCGGCTTGTGATAAAGTCTGTGAGAGTATCTATATCGGCTTGTGATAAAGTCTGAGAGTATCTATATCGGCTTGTGATAAAGTCTGTGAGAGTATCTATATCGGCTTGTGATAAAGTCTGTGAGAGTATCTATATCGGCTTGTGATAAAGTCTGAGAGTATCTATATCGGCTTGTGATAAAGTCTGTGAGAGTATCTATATCGGCTTGTGATAAAGTCTGAGAGTATCGATATCGCATTTCGAAATAATTTGTGGCATTATCTGTTATACAATTATCTTCGGCCCTCGCAAGTGATAAGGATTGGGCTTTTATTGCCAATGAAGGCTTGTCAGTATATGTTTGACCACGCGCTTCAAGTGATTCAGGCCCAATTTAGCCTGTATGTGCACAAAAGTGGCCTAAAACACCAACATTTCATTTCAAGTGATTCATAGGCCTACAATTAATCATTTTTAATAGTTGTTCTTGTCTAAAGCACGCTATGGTGTTTTATTTGGCATCTCGTCTCCACATAGCGTCCGCATGACACTACTTGGCTCAAATAATAGTTCGAGTACCTTCCGTGTACCATTTAACCTTTTGGCACAGATAAGAACTATAATGACGCTGAAATGGATCATCGATCGACCCTTGACTGACACTTACTGCTTATCGGCACCACAGTCGTTGGAAGATGTAACAACGACTCTCGGTCCTAGCCGTTCTGTTACTTAACCTACAGTCTGAACTTGTTTAACTTGTGGATGGCACGTTTGTCTTGTCTAAAACGGTTGTCTTGTATTGAGAGCGATCACGTACGTAATCTTCACTTATATGCATGGCTTGCATATATATGTATATGCATTAATAAGGAGGTTTATGCAATAGGAGCTTTAAATGAATTTACGAGTAAATATAACGCTATTTGATTGATCTTAGCATAATTTTTACGTCACAATTAAACTATATAGCTTTGTCATAAGTAGACTGAACTGCAGAACATCGCGATGCACCGTTTGACAGGAAGCAATGTCAGCAATGTGAGCTTATGCGTCATCATGCGTTGTGTCCAATCTCGTCCTTGATTATGATCTCGTCGTATTAGAGATACGCTATTATTGATGGCATGAGCCTTGGACTGCAGTATAGAAGCCATAACACATTAATATCGATCGGTGTGCAGTGATACATGACCAGGCAGCATACGGAACAGCTAGTGAATAAGTATACATTTTAAATTCTAAACACATTGATCGACCAACTTTCTTTCACGACGCCAAATGAAGCACGACCGAGGGGTGAGGCGGTGGGGGGGGGGGGGACCGAGGCACCGGGCAATGTTTCATCGAGCCCCCCCCCCCGCCCCCCACGTCAGCAAAAACCCGTACACATATATATGTATCACAATTTAAACGTCAAGTTGTACCATAACAGTTATGACGTCATCGTTTGAAGCTGCTCATGCAGCCATATCCCATTGATATGACTTTCAAATTAATCTTAAGACTGGAGGATTTACTATAAAAATATAAAGATTATTCATGTTTTACTTGAAAAACAGCTACAACGTCATCCTGTTCACAAATGTATATTCCTATATATATTGTAATTGTTTGTCTCTCACAGCACCTGGAACGCCGGTTGATGCAGCAGGAAGATACCACTATGAAGAGGAATGCAAACGCCAAGGTATATATGTCCACCTTTTCTTTTGTTTGTCACTTTATGACAAATAAATGTAGTCCAGGGTTATTTTGTAAACTTTGAGTTGCAGTCAATATATTTTGTTTTGTTGTGTTATGTTGTAATTGCAACACAACACATAGGTACACTACATTGTAACGCAGTTTGTCGCTCCATTGCCATGTGGCCAAGCGTCAATGCCGAAATTATGCCGCTTTTTATTGGGTGCATGGTCAATGCTTCCACTTTATACCGTCGTGGGCATGTTCTGTGTCATATACGGCTGGCGACCCACAGAGAAACAGTCGAGTGTGTTTCCCACAGCGACGTGTAACAGGAAGCGGCCACCGGAAGTGACCTCCATGCGATCTTTTATACTCACGGAGCTCCGCTGTCGCGCTCGGTGAGGTGGGTTGTAGGGCAGGGGGGTCATGCTGAGAGAAGGTGGGGGTGGAAGCAGGGAGGGAGGGGGTGCTAAGATGAGGTGTTGGGTAGGCGGGGGTGCGGGGGTAGCATGATTTGATCGACTCGAGTGGGGGTTGATCCCTTGAGTACTCGTCTTTGTCTTCAACAGCGCTTGGTATCGGCAAATGCCGCATGGCCCATATTGATTTCTTATGCCTACGCGCTGGGGTTCGTCATCAGACATTATATCTCAGTGGTAGCTAGCGTTCCGATACTATTAGCGCCTGCGAACGTGATTGCCGTGAAGTGTGCTATTTAGGTGGTTGGTAGAAATCATTATACAATTCCAAGAGGTCGTTATCGATTTGGCGCCTCATTCAAACCAAAGTGATCAATTCTGCCAGCGAGAAGTCTATGCCGACCGCCGTTGAAATGCTTGCGATTTTGAACAATAAAAAAAATTCGATGGCCTCGTAACTGAAAAGACGGAAAACGAGTAGGTCATTTAGGTGACAGTATGTGGCGTCAGATTTGGGGGAGGGGGGGGGGGGGCGGAGGGGTTGCACCTAAGTGCCAAATCACAGCCCGGTGGGCTATATTTCATAGTTTTGTACTTTGGTATTTTGTAGCAAGGAAACATATCTGAAACATATATGCACTAAAATGACCCATTTACATAGGAAATAAAGCCAAATTTATAACTGCGATGATATGTCTCAGCCAGATGGTATCTTTTCATCATCAGATCAAAATGATGGAACTCTGGAAAATCCTATGTTTTTTTTTGCTCAAGATTAACCAATCTTGAAACTAAACATTACCTTTCACCGATATATATACGATTATGTCGAATGCCGACTTACTTTGCTCCACACAGAATTACGGCATAGCGCATCATATCATATTGCACCTCTGCGAGTGGGCCTTTATGTTTGTACATCCGTGTTTTAGGGATCATTCCCGTATCGTACCTCATGCGTAACCTTGGAGAGGGCAACCTGCGGATGAGACATCATTATCTAGGCGGGTCGGGAACGTTTCCCTTGGCAGAAGCTCTCAAGGTCAGGATTAAGACATTACACAGCAATTCTTGACGAACAATTGTGTAATTGACCTTTCAATGTAACCAATACTATAGAACACCAATTTGTTTTTATCCTGTCTTACTGATACGCAGCAAAACGTAAAAGTATGACGTTACATTACATTTACAAGTTTCTGAGTGTGTGCGTGCAGTTGGGTGCGTGAGCAAGTGTCTATGAATTATTATGTTCTCATTGTTTGCTCAGTGCCGCATATATTTTGTTACCGGCAGAGAAACACCATCTGTGAGGAGATTGATCTCAGTGATAACTATTTAGAAGGAGATGGTGCTGCATCCCTGGCGGACATGCTGAAAGAAAATATGTTTGTAGTGAATTTGGTACGTAATACGTTTGCCATACCATAAGTGACTAACGTGTCATGTAGATAAAAGTTAATATCATGTCTACATCAACCGATTTGTTGTTGTATCTGCCGTTAGACGCAAAAACATAACCTTGTCTTTTAATATAAATGTGTTGGTTGCTGTGATTATTTTCCAGTAGTAACTGTAACAACGCACTGAGCATAGTTAATTATCTTTTTCCTTCCTGAATGTTACATATTGTAAAGGATGGACTTTTCGGCTTGATGTGACACCGTAAAGACTAAACGAATTCGTCTACATGTGTTACACAAGTTGCAGTAGCTAATCGTATGTTGCAGAACATTGCACACAATTTCATCAGATCCAAAGGAGTAGAAGCCTTTGCATGCATGCTGGAAACTAACACAACGCTCAAGACTTTGTCTCTCAAGGGTAAGTATCTGATGGTCACCATGTTCTTCATTTATTGTCACGTACCTCACTCGGTGTAAGCCAGGCTTCATTCTCGCCATGCTGTCTGTTCTCGCTTATTAATGTAATATAGGGGCATTATCTTCACGTAGCCATTTACTCAACTTTGGGGGTCTGGAAGGGGTAAATGGCGACGCAGACATATTTGAATAATCGACATTCGACATGACCTCTAAATACCGACACTGAATATCTGAAAAAGAGAATTTTGAAAAATAGACACTGGACACTGGACACTGGACACTGGACACTGGACCCTGGACCCTGGACACTGGACACTGGACACTGGACACTGGACACTGGGCACTGGGCACTGGACACTGGACACTGGACACTGGGCACTGGACACTGGACACTGGACACTGGACACTGGACCTCCTCTTCCAGACCCATAATCTTGTTGCTCCATTATCTAAATAAATAATGTGTCAACTGTTTGCAATCATAGGTAACCAATTGTCCGACGGAGATGCCAAGATCATCTCAGAAGCAATACGAAACAACATGTCGCTAAGCTGCCTTGACCTCAGTTGCAATCACTTCGGGGAAATGGGCGGAGTGAACATCGGTGCTGGCCTGGTCAGTTGTCAAGCCAAGAGTCGCATGTGGTCTAATGCTGCAATAATAACAGAACTGAATTAACCATTGCTACCCGTACCACATCACAATGCTTGCTCAATATCGTATAGCTTGTCTGAATCACCAATGGCGTGTGTTAGGACCCAACACGTCATGATGACGAAAACATCAGCCCACACGGCCTGCGCCATCCAGGAGCAAATGTACATTTTAACGCTGTGCCTCGAACGCCGTGTATATTGACGGGTGCAATGAATATTTTAGACAATAACTCTTCAGTTCCAGATATATATTAACTTGCCTATGGGGTATGTATTGGGCTATGTATGTGACATTAACTTGTGTTAAGTCGCGGCAGTGGTGTGCTAGATATAAAGGACCAATCAATAAATAGATAGAATAAAAAACATTTTTGGCAGGTGGTTAAATAACCGGCTGCATTGCGTCAACCCATTTATTTGTAGGCCGCTAATATTGGGCTGGGAGACTTGGATCTAAGCTGGAACTGCATACGACAAAAGGGAGCGGTGGCTATAGCCAAAGGTTTACAGGTAAATGAGTTGTTTACCTAGTTCAGCACCAACACATTATTGCCATAGGTATTGCTGCTTACGATTAACAAGTAACTGTATACCTTACGTCTCTGCCACATAATTGGAACTAACTCGTATAGTTGCAGGAATGTATAAGATTTTTATTGTTTTTCAACCCAGAAAAATACGACGTTGGAGATTTTGGATTTATCATGGAACGGTTTGGCTTTCCCGGGTACTGTTGCCATGGCTCAGGCGTTAAAGTTGAACAAGACGCTTCGGGTATTGGACCTCAGGTAACTAGATTAGGTCGGGTCAGGCCAGGTCAGGTCAGGTCAGGCCAGGTCAAGTTGTAATTGACAATGTCATTTACGTGGAGCACGTCGTATAAGCATATCATTTATCAAGTCGATGTTAATAAAACGTTCTTAGAGCTCTATTTCTGTAGGAATGCCGCATGGTTTGCCGCAATTTTCTTTCACTTATCTCGGCAATATGATATATATATCGTTAAAACCCGTGGAAACTATCATATATAGCCCAGAAATGATCGATGGAGGACGGTACAATTATACCTCTGTATGCATTGTATCTTTTCCGCCTACTCATTTCGTTACATATTTTATTTATAGTAATAATCGAATAAATGGAGATGCTGCAAAAAAGCTGGGCGTCGCCCTAGCAAAGAATGTAGGCCTCGAGACGTTGCTGGTAAGTTAGCTCAAGCCAGAATCTTCCACCAAATTGTCAATACATTGCAACAAGCAGATCCTGCATTACACCTATCTGTAATGTGGTTTCGATGGGATGGCGTCCATCTGTTTGACTACAGTCATAATGATGTCTTTGAACATGATGTGTGATCTACATCAACTAACGTACCTAACAAATGGTATATATATATATATATATATATATGATTGGTATAGTACAGTGTGTGTTTTTACCATTCAAATAGATGGGTATGAACCCAATCGATTACATTGGAGTGGAAGCCATATTGAAAGGTGCAGCAGCGAACGCCACGCTGAAACTCCTTGGCCTGGAGGTACGTCTGAAGCCAACCAGTGTCAATCAAGAAGAGTCCACTCCTATATAACATCCTTTCCATGATTACACTATTACCAGACCGTGGTTCCATGGATTGATATCACTCGTCGTACTCCCCTCGAGGGGGCAAGGGGGGGGGGGGAGGCGTTTTTCCAAATCACAAAGAGTACATTTCTTTATTCCCAGGTCACGACAAATTAAATGGAGAACTCCCCGCACACGAAGGGGCGGATACATGATATAAATTGGCGATATCCCAATTCACGGTTATTTAGTATTAAAATGCTCAGTTCACGATTAATGAAAGTCATGGATCACGACGGTCGGCAAATCTCATTCCCAGTTCACGAAGAATTATTTTGCTCATTCCCTGTTCACGGTCAAATGAAAAGCCCCCCCCCCCCCCCCCCACCCGTTCAATGAATACATATCGGTCAGCATGTAAATATATATTCGTATATGACATTCCTATGGGCCTATGTGAATTGAAATGTGTTTCCACGATAGTCAATATAGTAATGTTCTTCGCCACTGTTTCATGCTGACAGGGATGTGCGGTAAGTAAGCATATGTTTTGGCATTTTGAAAGGCTGATACTTGATAAACTATGCATGGTCATTCGCAGCATGTACTTCTATTTCAATCATGGTAGTGAATGATAAGACGACGAGACAATTATATGATTGATGAATGACGTTATCTAGTCCTGATTTCAGTGTTTTGTGATATAAGAAGCAATATATATCGCTTCTTGTATTGCAAAACACTATGTAATGTTGCAATAAGAAAATGTAATTAAATAACATTTAATAAAGTAAAATCTTCCTTCTGCTGTACCTCATAATGCTCTGAGATCCGCTACAAGCCGATCTTGCGCCTCCTGTGCCAGGGGTCAGCTACCTACCTAACCCCCCCCCCCCCCGTCGCCAAGAGTCCCCGTTGCAACCTTTAAAATAATGTTGTCATCATATTATCTGAACACATGTTCCTAATGAGAGCTTTTGTCCAACTAAGAGAGGGTCAGATTCTAAGGCGATTCACAGCTCTGACGTCAATGGGTTCAAAGGTATATTTCGAAGACTGACCATAAGGTCATACAAATGACACGCTTTCAGTTTTCACGTATTTAACGAAACTTCTGGCGGTTAGTAGAACGCCCCTTGCCGACAGATCGTCTTGGTGCCGATCGCCAGTTCGTGAAATACTCCTCCTCTCCTTTTCCTGTTGACGGCCCCAATTAATGTCTTGCCCATCCTTTGTCTCGCTATAGGGCTATAAAGTCTCCTTCGTCTAGACTTCCGGTTTACTCATTTTGGGGGCAAACAAACGAAGCACGTGTTCGGAACGAGTTTAGAATCTCTGCGCACACTGGTTTCCTGACTATCTGACTATCTGACTATTTAAGAAATATAGCGGCCCAAAACGGATAGACGACATATTTTTCATTCATTTGGGCCACCACAATGACTAATATTTGTTACGACGGGACAACACGGCTGAGAAACTAACGTTTTTGTGCATTTCCTATGAAAACGAGACATTATGACGTCACATGGATTCTCCCCAAGTGACAACATTGGCGCAACGCTTCAAACAGAAAACTTACAAAGAATGAAGAACTTTGTCTTTTTGTGATCCAAAAGTGATACGAAAACATGCTACTGGTCTTAATTTACCTTTATCATGTGGTTTAATGACGCGTCCGTGTGTTGTTGCTCCATGCACTGCACATTTTGACAGCGGAATGGTTAAGTCGATCACTTGCTCTCGCCATTTTTGTCACCGCGGAGGCACGTGAAACTCTGTGACGTCACTCGCAGTCTGTAAAACTCACGAAAGCCCGGTTGCAGGGCTAAATTTAGAACGCTATTTTTAGCTTTCGAGTGTTGTGAAGACGGATTTTTCCTTGTATATTCCCAAAGTTCTGCGCTCCATCGCCTCCAAATATTTTAACGTCTATCTCCCATAGCCATGTTTAGTGAAATGGTACTCATAGTCTTTAGAATAAACCTGGAAAGAAATTGACTTATAGCTGCCTATAGTTCAACATGGAGCACGTGTGTTTGTTTGTCCCCAAAATTGAAGTCTCGCGGCCCGATCGCGAGAACTGTATAGCCCTATCACTCTTCCCATTGGAAAAACGAAGCTTTCACACTTTATTTCGCTTCTGAACACAACTATACCGTTTAACCTCACAATCTCACGTTTATCAATTTTAAGAGACAAAATGATAACGGTCAGAGAAAAAGACACGCATGACGTGTTGTGCGTTCCATCATTCAGTGATTAGTTTAAAGTCATAAATATAAGAGTGACATATCACTGCTATATTTTGCCCAGTATATCTCCTACGGTAAACATCCACCGATACAGTTTATTTATTGCTGGTTGAATTATTAATATTTAGGAATTCGCTGTTAAAAACAGTTGAAATCGATGTGCATCAATTAGATTGTCTTAACAATATTCGTCGCGCGGATTTCAGGACATCTCCATTGCCCCAGAACTACGGCTCAGAATCAAGGACATGATGGAATCACGTGATATTTTGATTATGTTCACCGCGGGAAGTCCCCAGCAGTCCAAGGTAAGACGATCTTGTTATCGCATTTATACTGGTTTTAGTTTACCCTGCCGAGATTAAGCTGTTTAATGTTCACTACTACCCAAGTTGTATGAACCACACATAATTACACCCATTTTTCTTACAGTTATAGATTCCTATACAATCAATAAAACCCTCAACCTACCCTAGACAGCGTAAATGTCAACACTAAATTTTTGCATTGTGTATCATTGTGTTATCCGTGGTGGCGTCTCCGACCTATAGTATCTTCAAAACAATAATCACCCCTAATGTTATAAAATAGGGACATCCTATAGCATCGTTCTAGTGGCAGATTTCCCATAGACTACATATCTGAAGGTGACATGCATTAATTTGTTGTTATCAATTAATTTTTTCTCCTGCATTGTAACAGCAAGAGGTCAGTGAGTGCGCGCTACCTTTCACATGCGCGTTTACCAGCATGTACACCTCGTCCTCATCTTTTTTATAGGTTTATATGTGTATCGAACTGGCTATGTGAACTGAGTCATTTCTCTCTTCTGATATATACATATAGGGTCTATGTTGCACTCTACCATTATATATCTCTCTCTTCTCGTTGATTTAGCCATAAGTCTATATATTTCTATTTTTGCGCAACATTGCAGGCAATGCAACCGAACCCACCTTCTGATCAAAAGAAGTCTTTGTTTGCTTTATGGGGTTCGTTTTTATGACAATATTATGGGTCATTATGCACACAAGAAAATCACGTAAAGTCCGCTTGTGTTAATCCCCCATTTTTTTAAAATAAACTTCGCCCCGCCCTCTTCTCTCCTACGCTGTATAGGGTTAGGTTTTATTTCGCGGTATACATGCGATGCTCCATCGCACTATCCCTCCGCTACACAAAGTCACCTGGTTGACTGATGCACTGCTATTTTAGGGTAGTAGAACGCCTGATGGCGGTCGCGCCAGGACTCAATGATGATCACTTTTCACCGGTCTCACAGGTGACCGTAATATAGGCGTTCTACTACATATATACTTTCAGAGGCCTCGCAATGCTTATGTTAAAGTCACTGTAATGAATTCAACTTTAAGGGATTTCAACTTTAGATATTACTATGCATGTTCTATGCTTTATGACTTCCTCTATTTCGGTGTTGCAGTACAATCGTGTATGAATGAATACAGTGATGCACGTTAAGAAACACAACGTGGATAGTATCGTTTTTAGTATATTTTCCATTTTTAAAATTGCTAACATATACAACCGCAATTACCAATGCTTCATTCGTCGAATACAGTGTATAGAGATATATGTATATGATAGATATTACTGTAACACCATACCTCTAAACTGGCATTGTGCGAGACCAGAGTGTATGCAACGGGACCTTTAACAAATAGGACATAAATCTTAGTTTAAAATTTAATATTCAATATAATACCAAACATGATGTGTTTAGGTGATCCATTGCTCTATATTACACCTTAAATATCCACATGGACCAGGTTTAGAGTAGTACACCCCACAGGCCAATATCTGTTTGTTAACTGCCTGGACGCTTTCATGACGCGTTTACATGTGTCACCCCAGATGAATCAGACCATTCTGGCAGTGTTTGATCGGTTCATCACGGAGAATGCCGACCGCATGGAGGACCTCTTCACCCAAATGGACAAGGACAAGAGTGGAAACATCACGCTGGAGGAGTTCAAGTTCGGCCTCAAGGACTTCGGCCTCAGGCTTACCAGTGTCAGTGATGTTTCATTACAATACAAGTTGGTTATAACATGCGTTATTTACCGTGCATTCGTTTACACAATGGATTGCATTTTTAGACAAACTTGGCGCACGAATAAGTAAACTTGCCGATCCGTGTGCTGGTAACCATTGATGCTCACAATATTAATATGACGAATGCCAATCCAGCTGCTATTCAAGTTAAGAGGTTACTGAGGGCAGGAAGTGAATTTCCATGTCCTGTCCTTCGTCGCACTTAGAATGGTGCATATAATGTGGCATGGGAATCTGCAACAAACCATAATGACAATGAACGTAAATAATGCTACAGAGATGCTCTAATACGTACTGTCATCTTCTTCATTTAGAAACAATTGGACATGCTGCTGGAAGAGCTGGACGCTGACCGAAGTGGAACTATAGAGCTAGAGTAAGTATTCAAAACTGCATGATTGAATGACGGGCGTGCGTGTGTATGGATTCAGGGGAGTCGTGGGGTGGGGGGGTGGGGGGGGCAAGGGGGCTTCGATTTTTAATTCAATGGAATTACATTTTTTGTTTTAGGCACATATATCACATGCTGTGCGTGTTTAAATATTACGTAACTATGTTTGAACCGTGTCTGGTGTAAATGATATGTTCCTTTGAAGCAAGGAATACAATTTCTTATACATATCACTGACTTTCTTTACTTCACAGGGAGCTATTGAAAGGGTCCGCCCTGGTGCGCCAAGAGAAGAAGAAAATGGCGAGAGTGGAGAAAGAAGCCCGTATTTACGCGGACAGTAGTCACGCACTGGCCACAGCTGCTGCTGCTGCTGCCTCGTCTGGACCTGGAACTAAACGGACAGAACCGGTACGATAATTCAAAGGACATACAGCAGACATATTTGCTTGACAAGCCGCCAACTTGTGCAAGAAGGATTGCAAAGCTATATCGCCCTACATCAATTGGTTCTCATTTTTAAACCAGTTTGTAACCGGCTGGTGAAACGTCGGTCCCAGGACAAGTTAACGTCTAAACATAGATCTGACTGCTATCTGCCGTGAGCCAGAGCGCGCTTTCACATGCCATATGCTGCTTTTTGTATATGTAGTGGTGTCCGTATGGCAAATGGAAGGAGATGGGAGTTCGACCCCAGAACACTGGTCACTCCCAATCAATTTATTACAATGTGCGGCCAAGGCTGCAAAAACATTCCACACGAACCATTGGCACGGCATGTCAAATTAAACGACCATGTGATGGCGACGCCCATGTTCGCTGATTTCGGAATATCACCATCGGGACACGATTGACAACAGAAGGTAGTGACGGCACTGCGGTGTGGCACCAGGACACCAGCACATGGCTCAGCTGTGTAGTGAATCAGCGAAAAGGAGTGTTTAGCTATAACCTACACCAGTACATCCGTTATAATACCCACCGGGGTCAACGATATAAGACACTTAATTTGAAATCGCAGGTAGTTTGTGGGAATAGCCGGAGGGGGAATTGCAGCATAGGTGGAACCATATATATAAGAGGCTGAAAATCCTGTTTCGGCGTCTTATCAAGTGCTGGCGTGCCATCATCATGCTTCGTTACAAATATCGCAGTCACGAAGAACAAGGTTCTCTTAATGAAAACATGTAACTGTTGAAGATTGCACCGAGCAAGACATTGCAAGTGTATTTCTCGTTCCCAGGACGATGTGAAGCTTGGGTTATATATAAAAAAAACTTGTACCACATAGCGTTTTATAATTAAATATAAACCTCCTGTACAATATGACTGAAACTGCCCAAGTAGCCTACATATATTTATGTGGTGATATTTACCAAATAAGTACCCGCCGTTCAAATCACGTTTTTGAACAAAATCATCAGTGTCAGGAACATAGCAAACAGGAAATCACATGGCTTAACAGAATGAGAGAGGACACAATTGTGAAGTTTTCTCGAATGTTTTATTTTTTAAATGTCATCGAAGTTCTCTAGAGCATTTCATACAAAAGCCAACCAGAGTATATATATGGCATCATCATGTTGCATTGTGACGTCACAAGAGACAATATGAAATATACATCAGACAAGGGTTACAACACCCGTCACTTTACACACAGGTCACAACATATACCTCTCCCAGCGTCTCACCTGCCTTAAACTGGAAACAAAGCGGCTATTTGTATCTTTGTATAGTACAAGCACGACCTGGTTCACAATATCCTATTACACCCAAGAGACTCGGTTTGACACTGGGTGGCGGCAGATTCAGTGGTCTAAGTGAGAGTTCACGTAAAGGTATTACACATATAAAGAGTGCTCACACGTCAATTAATATCTTTATAATATGATGCAGTATGGTCGACCTAAATGTTTTACACATATAAGAGTGCTCACACGTCAATTAATATCTTTATAATATGATGCAGTATGGTCGACCTATGCGAATACCGCTGCGGGGTTCCACATGCGTGAAGACTAAACTGATCTAAAAACTAGCTCATCCACAGTCCGATGGCATGTGAACTAATTAGCTCGTGTCAGCAAAATAAACCCACATCGGCAAATACTTGTGTCAACAGATGAAATATGTCACAAAGATAATTCCTTATCGAAAGGAGACTACTTCTACACAAGTGATTTAAATGAAAAAAAAGTCACACCATAGCAATGAGAGCCAAACATTACGATCATGCAGTATTGCAAACAGTGCGCAGTGATGGCACATTAACATCAACCCCCTTTATAAACTTTTAAATATTCACTCCCACTGTAAGACCTACAGCCACAGAACTAGGGCTGCAGCCCGCCATATTCCCATAGCTATAATATCCGGGGCCAACACTCGATTCATAGTCTTGTAGTCGCGTAGTCTTACAATGGCTTAACATGACGATTATTATGGCAACCGAGTTTACTACTTACTTCAAAGTGCGATTAAATAATACAAATGGAAACGCAACGTGATACATAAATACAATGTCCAGAGATTTGAATTATTCTCAGCTTGAATTCCTCCCACCCATGTCCTGACTAAACATAACATACACATCACACTATCACAGACCTATGAAAACTATTCATCTTCGCTCCAGTGACTGCACAACATAAGAATTAAGGAACCTTCAAATTGAAAGGACAATTTGACTGGTACCTCCCACTGAGAAGTCGCTCCCTAAAGACAAAACCCGACATACAACTTCCAACTCCCGACCGAGTCAGTCCAGTCAGACTTGTGACATCGCCGTCTGGGTTTTCCAGTATGCGAATTGATGGATTATGTGCAATCCTTAAGCGTCAGATCACACTAGGTCTGACAGGTCACACAGAGAACCAGGATAGTCTTAGCTGGTAAGGGACCCCAGCAACGTAAGTCACGTAAAGTGGACGATGTTGTAAGCCGATTACACCCTAATCTTTCATACCTTCCCAGTTTCATTGCTCACCTAATTCTCCGGGAAACGTCCTCTGGTTTGTCTACTTGAAATGAAAGCATGGTTGTAGAACCTTAACACGCCATCGATCTCTCGCCAGACAAAAGACGCCACGCGACATGCCACTTTCTGTAGCATGTAAAGAGGGCGGACCCGATCTTCCGCCCTACCCCGCTATACTAGCTGAAGTTTCAGACGTATGTGGTATAGAATGCCGTATTATAGCGATAACGATCTATTAAAATCCACATTATAGCGCTACCATTTCTGTTTCCATCTTAGCCTGTCGAGTGTGGCTATTTGCGAGGCATCGTTCACGGGCTCACTATTAAACCAGAGGTTAGTGGAATGTTGACTAAACCTTACTAATAAAAAAATTACGAAGAGACGCTCTCCGGTAAATTGGATCCATCATTGGGAAGAAACACCTCACCGCCACAGGAGACAAGCTCTATAATCCAGTAGATACTCATTACAGACCGGTCACCTGACCGCGGAGTCCAGACCAGCTGGTCAAACCCACGCCAGCGGGCAGCCAAATGCAATACTCTGATACAACCTTTGTCACATTGTCGAATGCTATGCAATTGGTTATTATTTCTTAAGGTGTTTACTATGGAATAACAGGGCGCAAGACCATTGTTTTCTTTGGAATACGGACTAGAAGCTGAAGCAACGGAAGCCAAAGCGAAGATTCTTGGAAAAGGTGGAATAACAGGAAGAAAGAATGGAAATCAAAGACTGTCGACAACTCGCATTACGTGTCCTATATTCAGATACAACGCATACAACGTTGTGGCAGTGTAAGTGAAAATAAATAAGTCTCGAAAACATTTGAGCGATATTAATATTATATCTTAATCTATGCCCCACGTTCCCTCGCTAGGTTAAGCCTTTGTGTGCATCAAGATGGCCTAAACTCCAAATTCATTCTTTCATTCACACATGCGCCCTCGAAATATAAGATATACGGCACAGGTTCGAAGTGTCAAAACACAAACCTATTCCATCAACACCGTAGGTAGGCAGCTGAAGTTTAGAGAACAAATGTATTTAATATCTCGACTTTCGCTCCTGTAATATATCTTGGGACAGATATCAAGCGTTTGTGCATTGTCTAAGTAAACCACTAGGAACTCTCTGTACTAATAAACCAAAGGATTGAAACATACCGGGGCCACAATACAAGCATACAGTCAGTCACCTGCACAGCGTGACAATAGTAGGGAGTGATGACGCGGCGCGCAGACAGTGTGTTTACATCACCGCTAGTCTGTCGCCAGTTACAGGGGACGAGATAACCGAACGCTCTTTCAGGTGGCGAACGGTTGGTTTGAGAGTTGTGCAATGCCGATAAGCCTTCAAGAAGATCACCACAGGTGCGTCTCTCTGATTTCACTGATGATCTGGCTCGCTTTGGTCAAGGCCTACAAAACAAAAATTACAACAGGGCTGTTACATAGACACGGGCGTAGATACATGTGACAATGTTACAGATATATTCAACAGCTTGGAAACCGTGAGGCGGGGAGAAAGGTGAACAAACCAATACGTTAATCAAGGTTTGCATTATGTGTCACATATACGTCCACGGTTGGGCTTCTCGATACAACTAAACTTACGGATAATCCTAAGGTAGATCCTTCCACTTAAACCCCCTACAATTTAGTTGTACAACAAGCGAACATGCTGCCGATCGAAGACCCACTGCTCAAAGCTCCGGTTTAAGGACCTTTGCAAACGCGATTGGACTTTTCGATAGCGACAGTATTTAAGGCCTCCGCAACTCCATAGCCTTCCGCAGACGGGCGCGCTAACCACTACACCAGCCAGACCCCCAGGACCTATTGATCTGCGGTCTAGCGCTAACCACTACACCAGCGAGACCCCCAGGACCTATTGATCTGCGGTCTAGTGCGCTAACCCTTACACAAGGGAGGCCCCCATGCCCTATTGATCTGCGGTCTAGCGCGCTAACCACTACACCAGGGAGGCCCACATGACCTATTGATCTACGGTCTAGTGCGTTAACCAATATAAGCGAGACCCCCAGGACCTATTGATCTGCGGTCTAGCGCTAACCACTACACCAGGGAGGCCCACATGACCTATTGATCTACGGTCTAGTGCGTTAACCACTACACCAGCGAGACCCCCAGGACCTATTGATCTGCGGTCTAGCGCTAACCACTACACCAGGGAGGCACCCAGGACCTAGTGATATGCCATCCAGCGCGCTAACCACTACACCAGGGAGGCCCACATGAATTATTGATCTACGGTCCAGCGCGCTAACCACTACACCAGGGAGACCCCCAGAACCTATTGATATGCCATCCAGCGCGGTAACCACTACACCAGGGAGGCCCACATGAACTATTGATCTGCGGTCTAGCGCGCTAACCACTACACCAGGGAGGCCCCCATGTCCTATTGATCTGCGGTCTAGCGCGCTAACCACTACATCAGGGAGGCCCACATGACCTATTGATCTACGGTCTAGTGCGTTAACCAATATAAGCGAGACCCCCAGGACCTATTGATCTGCGGTCTAGTGCGCTAACCACTACACCAGGGAGGCCCACAGGACCTATTGATCTACGGTCCAGCGCGCTAACCACTACACCAGGGAGACCCCCAGGACCTATTGATATGCCATCCAGCGCGCTAACCACTACACCAGGGAGGCCCACATGAACCATTGATCTGCGGTCTAGCGCGCTAACCACTACACCAGGGAGGCCCCCATGCCCTATTGATCTGCGGTCTAGTGCGTTAACCAATATAAGCGAGACCCCCAGGACCTATTGATCTGCGGTCTAGCGCTCACCACTACACCAGCGAGACCCCCATGCCCTATTGATCTGCGGTCTAGCGCTAACCACTACACCAGGGAGGCCCACATGACCTATTGATCTACGGTCTAGTGCGTTAACCACTACACCAGCGAGACCCCCATGACCTATTGATCTGCGGTCTAGCGCGCTAACCACTACACCAGGGAGGCCCACATGACCTATTGATCTACGGTCCAGCGCGCTAACCACTACACCAGGGAGGCTCCCAGGACCTAGTGATATGCCATCCGGGGTGCTAACCACTACAACATGGAGGCAACCAGGACCTATTGCTCCGCCATCTAGTGCGCCAACCACTACACCAGGGAGTCCCCCCCCTGCCCTATACCAGGGAGCCTCCCCCCCCCCTACTCTACACCACGGAGCCCCCCCCTCCCCTACAACAGGGAGCCCCCCCTCCCCTACACCAGAGAGCCCCCCCCACTCCCCTACACCGGGGAGCCCCCCTTCCCTACACCAGCCAGCCTCCACCCTTTCCTACACCAGGGAGCCCCCCCCTCCCCTTCCCTACACCAGGCAGCCTCCACCCTTTCCTACACCAGGGAGCCCCCCCCCCCCCTCCCCTACACCAGGGAGCCCCCCCTCCCCTACACCAGGGAGCCCCCCCTCTCCTACACCAAGGAGCCCCCCCTCTCCTACACCAGGGAGCCCCCCCTCCCCTACATCAGGGAGTCCCCCCCTCCCCTACACCAGGGAGTCCCCCCCTCCCCTACACCAGGGAGCCCCCCCTCCCCTACACCAGGGAGTCCCCCCCCCTCCCCTACACCAGGGAGTCCCCCCCTCCCCTACACCAGGGAGCCTCCATCCTCTCCATCACGCACAGGTCGTGCCATAACAGCGTCAGCCCATACCTCAAGCATCTCGGAGGCCTCTCGGCGGCGGGCGGCGATGTGGTCCGACTCCTCCAGCAGCTTGGCGATCTCCTCCTGTTTGTACAGGTGGCTGACTAGTTCACTCTGCAGGTTGTCCTGGGCGTAGTTCACCAGGAAGTGCATGATGGCCTTGGGCACCGAATCCTGGATGTTCTTACGTACGATGAGGAAGTACGACTTGATCAGGCGCTCTGACCACGGGTACAAAGGGAAAACAAGACGAAAAGTTGAAGGAACTGAAGCAGAAATCTAATTATAAATATTCTGTTCAAGTAAAACGATATCGTGTTTATATTCTTATCTTAATGTGAAGTTTGAGTGAAGCATCGTTTGAGTTGTTTGTTGGTTACTCTAAAGTAACAATATTCCACTCGGATGTCATTCTGGCACAGATAGTCATCAATATACGATTTTCACTCGACGAATGCTAACAGGGTTAGAGACAGCTCATCGGGATACGAAGCATAACGTTAAGGATATGTTAAATCCAGGTTTTCATATAATCATTTACCTCACCTGTGAAAAGAGGTATTACTGTCCACACAGATCATTTGGCACTGAGTACAGAGTCTATATATTAAACGAGAC